>OU015495.1:57597108-58122108 GCA_907164885.2 Dolomedes plantarius | reverse complement strand
AGCGGTAATAAAAAATCGTTTGCTGCAAAAGAAATAATTGCAATTGTACTATGTTTTTAAAGTCAAAATTATCGTCTGCGGCTTGAAAGTTTTGTTTTTATTCAAAATGGCGTTTTTAACAAAGCAGTGGTTCGAAGGCTACATTTATGCTCTTTCCGTAGAGAAATATGCATACTCCGTTATCCAAAAAGGATGTGAGAGTCATGGTTTTGGGATATCTAAAGCGTCGATAGGTAATATCGTCAACAAGAAAGGAAAAAAACGTCAAATTGGAGCCTCAAGTGGGACAAAAATTCCAAACAAGTATCCAAGGAAAAAACGGACATCTTCGACTATTGCAAAGGTACGTTGTTTAATGTTAAAAGAAAATCCCCCTAGTCAAAGGACAGTTCCAAAATCATTAAAATGCTCGGTGTCCACTGTAAACAAAATGATAAACGTTGATTTAAATCTTAAGAAAGCGAAAAAACGCAATGTGCATCGTCTTCTTCCAAATCATATCGTTGAATGCAGGACACGCTGCAGAATTCTATATGAGAAACACTTATCCAAATAAAAATGGAAAACAATTGTCACAATAGATGAATCATGGGTGTATTTAAATGATTGCGACAAAAAAAGAGCCTTTTATTATCATAAAAAGGGGAGAAAAAAATTTAAGTACATGGTTCAAAGAATCGAAAGAAAGTTTTTCTAAGGGATTCATGACTGTTGCTGGTTTTTCTTATAATGGAAAGTTAAAAATAAAGAGAGTGAAAAAAAATGTCAAGATTAACTCCAAATACTATCAGGAACATATTGTATCGCCAATTTTTCTGAATGAAATACCATCGCTTTACTCACAGTGCCATCAATCTGTGAGACTGCATCAGGACAAAGCTAGCAGTCACAAATTAAAATCCACTGTAAATTTCCTAAAAGAAATGGAACAAAAAACTGGTATCAAGGCCATACCCTTCACTGATATCCCTACTAAATCTCCCGATGTATCACCTATGGATTTTTGTGCTTTCGGACTTTTAAAATCTGCATTATCCAAACGTCGTCCCAAAACCCTTACAGGACTCTGGACAGCTGTTCAGGAAGAATGGGATAGAATGCCTCTTCTGACACTTCAAAAGGCATTATTATCCTGGAAATTGCGGTGTCGAAAGATAGTTCAGAATGAGGGATGTCAAATAGAACATTTAAAACACAAGAATTTTATGTAATTTAGTTTTGTGAATACAATATACATCGTCTAAAAAATGTGTGAACAGCCTCTGTATATGTATATGTATATATATATATATATATATATATATATATATATATATATATATATATATATATATATATATATATATATATATATATATATATATGTATATGTATATATATATATATATATGTATATGTATATATATATATATATATGTATATGTATATATATATATGTATATGTATATATATATATATATATGTATATGTATATATATGTATATGTATATATATATATATGTATATGTATATATATATGTATATGTATATATATATATATATATGTATATGTATATATATATGTATATGTATATATATATATATATATGTATATGTATATATATATATATATGTATATGTATATATATATGTATATATATATATATATGTATATGTATATATATATATATATATGTATATGTATATATATATGTATATATATATATATATATATATATATATATGTGTGTGTGTGTGTGTATATATATATATATATATATATACACACACATATATATATATATATATATATATGTGTGTGTGTGTATATATATATTTTTTCAGTGTTATATACAATTTGATTATCAAGTAGGTTTTTAAATCTTTTAAAAATTTGCTCTCAACTAAGTCACCTTATTTCTGTGAAGTATACGATATCACCTTACTCAGCATCCAAGCTTTTAAGAAATTCCTGAAATTGGTGATGATAGAATTCTCCGAGCCCTTAAAAATTCACCGTTTTGTCGGCGATTTGCTTTAGAATTGACCATTTTTAAAGTATTTCCGCATAAATTTTCCTGGTGTATTATGCATAAATTTTCCTGGTGTAGTTTTCATAAAAGACTTTGTGAGAAACGTGTTTGTAACTTTAACTGTTTTTAAACAAATGTTGTAGGAAGAAAACTCAATCTTCTATTTAAATTATTTTTTCTCATTACTAAATTGTTAACGGAAAGCTTATTAATCGATCTACTTGATAAAAACACATCATTAAAAATTAAAATTAAGTTTAATATTAATAAAAAAATGATAAATAAGGAATTGCAAAACTGATAAATTTATTTTCTTTGAAATCAAAATTCTGGTCGCATAGCTAGAGCGGTAGATTTCCAAATCCCAACTAACTGTCTGTCTTATCACTAAAATGCAGGAAGTTAGTGTGTGTGGGGGGGGGGGGAGAGAATTGAATGTGAAAGGCTGTAAATAGGGGAAGATACCTGACCCCATCCCCTTGTTCAGTCGAAGTGTAGGCAAGAACCATTGATAGCTTTGTTGACAGTTTCAAATTACGAGGGGGATTTTCTACCCCTTCTCAACTTCGAAAACTATTGCCTCTCTGATTGGTTGCTTTTCTGTCAATCAAGTCGACATAGTCCCTGCCTTCCTTGTGGAGTTTTCTTGTGGGTTTTAGCGAACGCGGGGAAAAAAAATAACTCCAGCGGAGCCTTAGTTAATAACACTAATTTTACGTCTTTATACCCCCCTTATCAACGGCGGTGCCAAGGGGGGAGCAGTAAGGGCAATTGCCCCCACCCCAAAAAAAAGCCCAGCGTGTTTTCTTTTTCATAGCCTAAAATTATATAATCGTAGACCTAATACTAAATGAGTTTAAATTTAAAATGAGAGGATGCTTATTTCTTTTATATATATATATATATATATATATATATATATATATATATATATATATATATATATAAAACCTTAAGAGCCGACGTCCCCCCCTGCCCCCCAATCTCTGGACTGGAGCCGCCAATGCCCCATATATATATATATATATATATATATATATATATATATATATATATATATATATATATATATATATATATATACACAGTGATTTCCGCTTATAAGAATCACGTTTGTTATTACTGTTTTGATTCTTATAAGCGGTTGATTCTTATAACCGAAATTTAGGTTTTTGGACTGGAACACACACACCTATATATACATATATTAGATAATTTACCATAAAATACTCTTTAATTTACATTAACTATCTTTTATTAAAATTTTTTTTATAGTTTTAAAAATAAAACTTAATTTTTAGACCTATAAGTAGATACACATGATTATAGTAAGAGAAGAAAAAAATACAATATTTGTTACAAGTTACAACATACCTGCTTAACAGTTTTAACATTTCAACTACAGGAAGGGAGCAAGAAAAAGTTTTCTACTGTAGTTTGACGTAATGAAGTTTTCAGAAGGCTGTTTATACCTCTTTCAATACTTATAGTCTCAGACGAAGATTTACTCGGACGGGTAAAGTTGCCCCCGGGTCAAGCTAATAGGACAGTGTTGTGGTAAAGCGTTTAAGGGGAAACGATTATGTTATGTCTAATAAAGAAAGGGGTGAATTTTACGACTATATTCAATAACATCTTATCAATCTTTCTTTAAAAAAAAGAACGAACTTTGTGCCTTTTGAGGGTTTAAGTAGGTTTTTTGGAAAAATGGAAGTAAAGCGAAGAGTGTAAACTGATTCTTAAAACCGGTGGATTGATTCTTTAAAGCGAAAATTTTAACATAACATGGAAATAATTCATTTGTTTTTGTTTTCGCGATATTGATTCTTATAAACGGTTGATTCTTATAACCAGTGATCACTATAAGCGGTGGTTACTGTATATATATATATATATATATATATATATATATATATATATATATATATATATATATATATATATATATATATATATATATATATATATATATATATATATATATATATATATATATATATAATTTAAATTTTTTTTCTAAAGACTAATGAAGATCTTGAAATGGCATAGTGATGTAATGCAATAGAGATCTGATTATTGCGAAACACGAAGTTCTAGATTCGATTATCGAGCTGCCCAGTTGCACCTAAAAAATGAAAGAGACAATTACAGATGTGATGCGTGAGGGAACGTGGTCGTTGCAATTGATTATATATATTTATATATATAATATATTGATTGTATATATATTGATTATATATATTTATATATATAAATATATTCGTTTATAGAATGGAAAAATATTTTTCTTCTTGGAAGTCTGACTAATTATGTAGGTTTCCGTTTCAACGATTTAAGCGGCAGATTATTATAAGGGGTCGCTTTAAAGTGGTGTTAGGGATTAACGATGACAAATGTTCTCTTTTTAACATTTTAAAGGTCTGACTTTTATGATTGATTGCGTTAATTTGGTTTAACGATCTCAAGTTAAAGAAATAACTAAAGTCCAGAGGAGGCCTGCGTCTGTACGCTCCGATGGGTTCCATGTTCCCTTTGTCACCTTGTTTGTTTACGGACATTAATCGCTGTTTTTTTCTTAATCTTTCATCTCCGCGAAATGTGCTTTGTTTTCAACATAGTTATATGCCATTGTACCCCCAAGATTTTCTTTTTGTTTTATATTTACCAAAAAAAAAACCTCTCGTTTTTAATTAGGAATATTATGGCCTACGCGAGCAGCCACGTGTGAACATTCGAACACTGTTTCTCAATTTAACACCCGCATACTGTCGAAAAGAATTTTTTCGTTTTTAAAAGAATATAAATTTTAGATCAATGACGGCTCCAAGGGGGGGGGGGGGCAGTAGGGACAATTGCCTCTCCCAAAAAGCCCGGAGTATTTTTGTTTCATAACCTAAAATTATATAATCGTAGACTTAATACTAAATGAGTTTAAATTTAAAATGAGACAATGTTTATTTCTTATATATATATATATATATATATATATATATATATACAGAGGCTGTTCGCACATTTTTTAGACGATTTTGGTAAGCGGTAATAAAAAATCGTTTGCTGCAAAAGAAATAATTGCAATTGTACTATGTTTTTAAAAGTCAAAA
Organism: Dolomedes plantarius; assembly: GCA_907164885.2. NCBI lineage: Eukaryota > Metazoa > Arthropoda > Arachnida > Araneae > Dolomedidae > Dolomedes > Dolomedes plantarius. The sequence continues at coordinate 58,116,992 of OU015495.1, read as the reverse complement.
TTATCGTCTGCGGCTTGAAAGTTTTGTTTTTATTCAAAATGGCGTTTTTAACAAAGCAGTGGTTCGAAGGCTACATTTATGCTCTTTCGGAAGAGAAATATGCATACTCCGTTATCCAAAACGTCAAATTGGAGCCTCAAGTGGGACAAATATTCCAAACAAGTATCCAAGGAAAAAACGGATATCTTCGACTATTGCAAAGGTACGTTGTTTAATGTTAAAAGAAAATCCCCCTAGTCAAAGGACAGTTGCAAAATCATTAAAATGATCGGTGTCCACTGTAAACAAAATGATAAACGTTGATTTAAATCTTAAGAAAGCGAAAAAACGCAATGTGCATCGTCTTCTTCCAAATCATATCGCTGAACGCAGGACACGCTGCAGAATTCTATATGAGAAACACTTATCCAAATTAAAATGGGAAACAATTGTCACAATAGATGAATCATGGATGTATTTAAATGATTGCAACAAAAAAAGAGCCATTTATTATCATAAAAGGGGAGAAAAAAATTTAAGTACATGGTTCAAAGAATCGAAAGAAAGTTTTTCTAAGGGATTCATGATTGTTGCTGGTTTTTCTTATAATGACAAGTTAAAAATAAAGAGAGTGGAAAAAATGTCAAGATTAACTCCAAATACTATCAGGAACATATTTTATTGCCAATTTTTCTGAATGAAATACCATCGCTTTACCCACAGTGCCATCAATCTGTGAGACTCCATCAGGACAAAGCTAGCAGTCACACATCAAAATCCACTGTAAATTTCCTAAAAGAAATGGAACAAAAAACTGGGATCAAGGCCCCTTCACTGATATCCCTACTAAATCTCCCGATGTATCACCTATGGATTTTTGTGCTTTCGGACTTTTAAAATCTGCATTATCCAAACGTCGTCCCAAAACCCTTACAGGACTCTGGAAAGCTGTTCAGGAGGAATGGGATAGAATACCTCTTCTGACACTTCAAAAGGCATTATTATCCTGGAAATTGCGGCGTCGAAAGATAGTTCAGAATAAGGGATGTCAAATAGAACATTTAAAACACAAGAATTTTATGTAATTTAGTTTTGTGAATACAATATACATCGTCTAAAAAATGTGTGAACAGCCTCTGTATATATATATATATATATATATATATATATATATATATATATATATATATATATATATATATATATATATATATATATATATATATATATATATATATATATATATATATATATATATATATATATATATTGATATTGGGGGGGGGGGGGACAACGTCGGCTCATAGGGCCGACGTTGTCCCCCGAAAAAACTCTGGACTGGAGCCGCCCCTGTTTTAGATACGCTTGCATTATACGCTTGCGTATAATACAAGCTCCTGTGTGTTAAACGCTTGCGTTACAACTCATGGGTGTGGGGTAATTGGGAGAGGCAGGAGAGTGTTCGGAAGATAAATGGTTTAAAAATTCAAACCAAATTTTATGCAGTAAGCTCTTTGTTTTTTTAAGCTTGAAAATTTTAAGAGTTTAAGAAATTGACACGAAATTACATCTTGTCTGTTTGAATATGCAAACATATAAAAAGAGTTAGCTGCTCGGTTCTGAAACCGAGCCTGAACTCACATGTAGTAAATGTACAGTGGCTCCCAAAAGTGTTCGTACACTTACGATTTTCAATGAAATAGGGGTCTATCCATTGATTAAAATGAATATTTCAGAATGGGTATTTAATAATAAGATCTATAATCTATTCTTAACAAAACTACATGAAATATTTTGAAAACAAAATAAAACTTTATTTTTAAGAAACCAATAATCCAAAAGTAACAAAGACTTTATCTCACAAAAGTCATCGTACACTTGTAAAAAATCTCTACATTTTAGTAAATATTCTAATTTTTCGTTAAATTAATATTTTGTAGGATATCCTTTAGCATCCACAATAGCTTTTAAACATCTGGGAATAGATTGCTTTAGTTCTTTTGTAATTTTTGCATCAATGTTCATCCATTCTTCCATCATAATTGTTTTTAGTTCGCTTTTAGTGTGAATGTCGTGTTTTCGTACTCGAACCTCCAGTTCTCTCCAAATATGTTCTATTGGGTTTTAATCTGGCGATTGAGGTGGTGTTTTCAAAACTTGTGGACAATTATAGAGACACCAGAGGTGAACGTTGAGAGCCGTGTGCTTAGGATCGTTATCTTGATAAAAAAAAAAAAAAAAGTTGTTTCCAATACCCAAATTTTGAGCTGATAATTTTAAATTGTCTCTTAAAATATTTATAAAAACAGCATGATTCATTATGCCATCAATAAATACCAAGTTTCCTAGTCCTGATACTGACATGCACCCGCACACAAGGATACCTCCACCGGCATGCTTAACTGTTCCTACTAAGTTCTTGGGATTAAGTTCCTAATTTTTTTCTTCTCCATACAATTATACGCCCATCAGCACCAAAAATGTTCATCGGCAAATAAGACGTTATTCCAATAGGTTTGGGGCTTATTTATCATTGATAGTGTGAAGGGAAGCCTAAACTTTCTGTTTTTCTCACACAAAAAATTTTCTATGAGCAGAACGCCCATGTAATCCAGCTGTTCTGAGAACTCGTCAAAAAATTTCAGGTGAAATTGAAGTAGAAAATGTTTCATTGAATTCTGAGAAACTTTTACAGCACTCAAACGTGAATTTTTCACAAATTTTCTAATTATAAATCTCTGATCACGTTTTGTTAACTTTGCCGGACGGCCTTTCCTTACCTTGTTTTCGATCCAATTTTCTTCTTTAAAGCGTTTTTTCACATACTGCACAGTAGAATGGGATAAATTAAGTAATTTAGCAATATTCCGAACTGATTTACCACTACTATGATGAAAAAAAAATCAATTTTCGAATGCTGTTTGTTGTTTTTTTACGAGTACGAGCCATTTTTAAATAATAAATAGAATATTACGTAGTAGCCAAGCAAAAATTAAAGCCAAACGATATTTTAAATGCCACCACAATTCAAAAATAAAAATAAAGCGCCAGACGATAATTTTAATTATGAATTTATCCGAAAATATTTCATTGTACGATGACTTTTGTGAGATAAAGTTTTTGTTACTTTTTGATTACTGGTTTCTTAAAAATAAAGTTTTACTATGTTTTCAAAATATTTCATGTAGTTTTGTTAAGAATAGATTATAGATCTTATTATTAAATACCCATTCTGAAATATTCATTTTAATTAATGGATAGACCCCTATTTCATTGAAATTCGTAAGTGTACGAACACTTTTGGGAGCCACTGTATGCGCTGATTCATTCCTTTTTATTCATCTTTTTTACTGTTTTCAAATTTATATCAATTACAACGATCGCATCACATCTGTAATTTTCTCTATCATTTTTTAAGTGCAACTGGACAGCTCGAGTATTCAATCCGGAACTTCCGTTTTTCACAGGAATCTGTTCTCTATTGTATTGCATTATATATATATACATATATATATATATATATATATATATATATATATATATATATATATATATATATATATATATATATATATATATATATACATATATATACATGTAATGATAGCTGTGGCAGGGCGATGCAAATGGCTGGTGAACTCGTAGTATTTCTGACAATCCTGTAGTCATGGTACAAGGGCAGGCGAAATGAAGGCTCGGTGCACTCCAACATCAGAAACGATATTTGAAATTAACGGATCACCATAAATTGGACAGCGTTGCAGATTAGGCGTAGGTACAGTTCACTTTCATTTTTACGGATGGACTCCCCCATCCAATGCGACTTTTATGTAATACCTCCAAAAGGATGATTGATCCGGAAAGTTCCGTTTTGATCCGTAATGTTGTAGTCAGGCTCTTTTGACACACACGTGGCTGGCAAATGGAGAGAGTAACTGAGTTCAACGCCATGGAAGGAGGTATCAGGTCACAAAATAGTGTTTTATTTACCGAAATGATGCTGGACATCTTCTAGTAGGATTATAACAAGTTTAATTCCACCGATGCCGGCCAAAAAGGCCCCGGCAGCTCAGAGCACTACGAGATATGGACGGAGGCTCAACTTTCGTCATGTTAGTTTCATGGTTCGAACACAAAGAGTTTTAGAAAGGGACGCCAAATCTCCCAGGTAGAGGAGCACTGACTTTTTAATTGGCTAGAAGCGGGCACATGACCCTAGCGCGTCATATGGTGTGATCGGTGGAAAATTCTCCAACCTTATATAACTATTATATAATGGTCCGCGCGTGCAACAGCTTTAGGGGAAAAATAGATTTATATTGGTTGTATTTAGGTCGCAATCCAAGGTTAAGGGGACGGTATTCTGTTGCAATAAGATAAACGAATTTGGAAAAAGCATTTTAGGAGTATTTAAATGGATTAAAATTTGTTTCACACATATATATATATATATATATATATATATATATATATATATACGATCATTAAGAATATTTAATAGAGAAAATAAAATAAAAAGAACAATATTTAAGAATAGAGAAAAATAGAACTGACATAAAGAATAATACACAAAACTTTTCTATTAGTTAAAACATATTTATTTTGTTAATGAAAATTTATAATAATATAACTGCGATGCCAGGGGAATTCATTTTTAAATAATAAGCAGAATTTACTTACCAAAAAATGGTGCGGTTGAATATTAGGAAATCCATAGTTATTTGCTATAAATATGTTTTAGAATAAAATGCAATAATGTGATTTTAGCAGTTAACCTGGATGTTCCGATTTTTAAATAAATATTTGGAATTTCTCAAAAAAATAGAGTGAATAGAATAACAGAAATAATAGCAACAGCGTTTTCAAGACAAAATTCCGTCAAGCATAGAACAACTAAAAATCAAACCGCATTCAACATTACCCAGCATGCATCGGTCCTTTTTTTTACAATTAGAGAATAAATAATAAAAGTTCTATTAGGTTCAAAGAAATAAATGTATAAATAAATTATTCCAAAAAATTCTTAAAAATCTAGAAAGTAATTTACCAATTTAAATATTAATCTTTAAGCTATTAATTCTAAAAAAATAATAAATAATTTTTAAACAAGCAAACAAAACAATTTTGCATGTGCTGCCATCTTTTGACAGATAGGTGAAGCAATGCTGAATAATATATATATACAAACAAATAATGATAATAATAAGAATAATAAATATATTTGAATTCTGTAAATGTATTTCTATGAATAGTTTTAAACAGTTTTTAAAAAACAAATATTTTGAAGGAATTTTTATTAGAGTACAAAGCGGCTATTGAAGTCTTGAAATTTGAAAGCTATGCTATTAATTAAAACTTGTCATTCTCTTAGAGGCTTATTAGCAAACGTAAAGATAATTCTTTTTAATTGATTGTCAAGAAATTGTAATACTGGCGATTTCTCAGTAATCCTTTGAGGAATTCATGTTTTTTCTGTGTAATATATCAAAAGTTGTAAAACTAATCGTTTATGACTTTCGCCAGTACAAGGAAAAATTACTTAAATGTGCTAAGAGTATATCAAAATTATTTAAAATTTAGAATGCTGGCAAAAGCAGCTTTGTTGGGCTGAATCCTCAATGTAGAATTGGTGCGCACGTTAATCTGAAGGTATTACGAACTCGCATGCAGATAAATAGATTTGGCATCGAAGAACTTTTTAGAGCAACTATATGGGTATGATTTTTTTTTAAAAATCAGAAGTGAGAAGCAAAAAGCAAATTCAAGTTATAATCTATTTCATACATTTTTTCCTTGGCATTACACATTCTACACATCAAATGATTTTAAAAATATATTTTTTAAAACTTTTGTATTTTAATTTAGCAATGTAGCTCCTTATTTCCTCATATTTATTGAAACAGCTAATTTGCTAAACTTGCTTCCGACTTCTTTGCTTTTTAACCGTGTTCTTTCTATAGTTAATTGTATTGCATTAAGCGCCTTTGATTTGATTTTCGTTGTATTGTAAATCTGAGGTTATTGAACTGTTCTTTTTTGAAAGTCATAAAAAAAGTAAGTTATTCAAAATGATTCACCCGCTTTTAAACGACTATATTTTTGAATATGAGAAACAGAGGGATTAGGGATTCATTTACAGAAAAATAAACTGCTTATGTCTTGGCTCTCTGTGTAAAAGTGGTCTGTCCTATCGTTATTAATGCGAGATAATAGTCTCAATTTTCCATATTCAATTTTCCCCAAAACTTGTGGCTAGCATTTTATTTTTTATTCTTTGTTCTGGTTCTATGTAACTTTTCAAATTGTTCATTAACCTTTATAAAATACAGAGCGAAATGATGCTTTTGACTGTAATGAAAGGTTTCCTAGTTATTCAAGAATAGTTCCCGGTCCTGGAGTTTTTTCTTATGTATATTATCAGTCTTAGGTTTAAAAAATTGTTCGCGACATATGTTGATGAGTGGTGGCTCATTTGAGTTTGTATGAAAGCTGTTGTTGTTGTTTCCATCTCCTTGGTGTAGGAAAGCCTACACCAAGTCCAAAGGACCTAGGTCCATGGCGAAGGGTAGTAAACAGCTTCACTTAAGACGAGGTACCACTAGGATTGAAGTCTGACTTGACCTCGAAGAACATCGGTCCCGTAATTTTGAATCGAGTCAAGTGACGAGACCGGAACACTTCACCCCACACCTTCAGAGGTATTTTGAGAACTTGGAGGACACTGAATCTACGACAGATTTTCTCCGTGTACCAATAGCCATTAGTATACACATCGATGGTTTTGTCAGCGACGGGCAGATTACTGGCCCGCTGCCCTTGCCAATCGGGCCACCATGCCCCTGTATGAAAGCTTTTTAGTGTATTTATTCTAACTAACGTGTGATTTTTAATCAATTTTCTTTTTCATTTTAATCATTCTTATTATTATTTTCTTTACTTTCAGGCTCTACTAAACTTTGCACCTTGTCCGCTGATCTTAAAGAGATTTACTCCAGTGGCAAATTTTCCGATATCATCCTTCAAGTTGGAAAGAAACAATTCCCCGCCCACAAAGCCATCCTCTCTGCGAGGTCAGCTGTTTTTGCCGCCATGTTCGACCATCCCATGGAAGAAAGTCATACTAATGTTGTCGTTATAGAGGATGTCGAGCCTTCAGTCTTGAGCGACGTACTCCATTATATTTACACTGGTGCAGTCGACAATTTGACTGTCGACAAGGCTACTGCTCTGTTTGCCGTTGCCGATAAGTACTCTCTGGAAGATCTTCAAAATCGGTGTGTTAGGGTAATGTTGGCGAAACTCTGTGTGGAAAATGCCTGCCAAATAGCTACTTTAGCTGATATGCATTCTGAGCCAAAATTGAAAGCAGCAGCGAATCACGTGTTTCGCAAGTACAAGCATCAGATCTTTGATAGAAAGGAATGGAAGGCTATGATTCAAAAAAGGCCGCATCTGGCTTCAGAAATACTTCAGAATGTGTCTACAGACTTTAACACTTCATGTTCTGACCCCAGCGCGTCAAATTCTTGATTTATTTCTCTCGCCAATCTACTTTATGAGGATTTTTTAAACTTTCCGCTTTACACCGGATGTAAATAAGTACAGCCGTGACAACAAATGATTTTTAGGATTTAAAGATCTGCTTGGTTGAGCGACAGAATATAAATAACTGAAGTTTGGCGGACATGGCCAAAATATATTTTAATGTTTATGGGTCCAGAAAAGATGTGGAGTTTCGAAGAAATTCAGTGTTTGAATGATTGCATTTTAAACTTCAAATAACTTTTATATTTTAATAACTTAAAATTAGGAAGATGAAATGTTCCGCCAAAATGCAGATCAATGGTGGCGATTATATAGTTTTAAAAGAATCTGTCGCGTGTTCTCAAACGAAAAATACATTTCGTGTGTAAATTTTGAAGAGTAATCATTAGGGCAGAAGACTTTTTGATTCTATGATTCACGTAAATTTTTTCAGTCTTGTAGCTCTGAATCAAAGAATCCAAAAATCTTTTAACATTATAGTACCCATTTACCATCCGTTCCCATATAGATATTAAAAAATAAAATATATTGATTATATTGTTTATAATACAGTTAGCTTCCAATGAAAAATTAATACATTTTACATTTTAAGAATTTTTTTTTTTGACTTTTTCACCTTTTTAAATCAATATACAATGTTTTTATTATTTTTTTTACTCAATCTGTTTTCTGTTTTTTTTTTTGTGTTGTAAATGTGAACGTTACAATTTTTTTTTATGAGGTTTACTTTTACTATTTTATCAATAAATTTATAATTTTGAATTTGTTGAGACTTTTTAATTAAACTTATGTGAAGGAAAATTTTAACTCGTATTTTAAGCTGGATCTACAATAACCAGAATTTTTACATGAACGCTAACGTATCGTTCAGCGTTTAATTTCGAAATAATTATTTCTGTATGATGTTTATGTTATACCTTATATTTTAGATAGTAACACTTCCCAGTATTTGGGTTCATCATTTCGAATAGCATATATGGGGGTAACTTGCTTGGAATTTTTAAGACTCAGTCGTTGGGTACAATTAAAAGCATAGCTGCTGTTATATATATATCGTTCAACCGGTCAAGATGAGATTTCAGATATAGTTATTCAGAGGTATGAGCTCGGGATTCTGTGAGCAGCAACCAAGTGGCGCTCACGGATACGGTTATAGGTACAGAAACTCGAAATTTTCAAATGGCAACGCCCACTTTTTTCCCGACGCAAAATGCTCAGCGGATGCCAAAACCCTAAAGAGCGTTGGAACGGTACTTGTATCACAAAAAATGGACGCGTTATGCACGCACAAAAAACATCTGCGAACGGCCAACAAAAGCATGATCGGGGCACACGGGGGAAATTTGCATATGACAGAGGCAAGACAATAATTATTGATGACAACACAGATCGGGCAAAAGAAAACTTTTATTTGAATTACACATTTTCCATATAGGTGCCATCACAGGCCGTTCGCAGATATACTATTTGAATATATTATACAGATATATTATTTGAATAATACATGTCTTATATACATGAATATTAGCAATGAATAATACTTCTGTACACAGATTCTCAAGTCATGCCCATTCATAGAGTATGATGTGACAGTATTAGTTTATAATCGTTCTTTGTTGTAGTTTACGTAAGAAATGGGCTTCAGGATACAGAACTGAACTAAAAACTGCTTGGTAAAGAGGAAAAAAAAATCTCCCATCTAAACACTGTTTTATATATCATGTTTTTTTTTTTAAATCGTAACCAAAAAATTTGTATCTATTTCAAAGATTAATTTTAAAGATGATCGAGTTTTGTAATCTGTTTACGGGGAGACGGAAGCAAGTCGTCGAATATATTGATGGAGACACCATTTTTTATCTTTCCATTTATTGTTCAAAATTAATAACCATCGATCAAAATCACTGAAATTGGAGAAGGTTCTTTTATATCCCTGAAACATTCTCTTTATCGGAAAGAATTAAGGTAAAAAAGAGTCATATATTTAATATAGATTCCCATGAAATGATAGAAGATAACATTGATGTTTGAAATATATTTAATTCAAGATTTAGATATTTTAACGCAGGGGTTCCCAACCTTTTTCCTACATTGACCCCTTTTAAAAGAATGATTTTCTTCATCGACCCCTTCACATTTTTCTCTATAATATACAGCATACAACATAATGATAATACTAATAATTGCACATAAAACACTTAAAGATAACAATTTGACTAAGAATATGAACAAAAAATTAGAAAAAGTGGTTCATTAGGTTTATGTTTTATTATTTTTGTACTATTTTCATTTTTAATTGCATAAAAGTTCGATTTCAATTAATGTGGTGATTGTGCTTGATGCATTGATACAATTTTTTTTTAATGTTTGGCCTGAAATTGCTTATCGTATAGTCCCAATAACTAACATAACGAATATAAATATATATTTTACTAAACAATTTTACTGACTTTTATGTAATTATAATATAATTTCATTGGACACATATACAAAAGCGTCATGACATTCGACTTAGATGAGTGGATCACTACGCTCTATGCAAATCTATATTTATACATTCTAAAACGGATATTGTTATCTAATAATTGCATTCCTAAAAAATGAAATTAAATTTTAAAACAGAAAAATTTATCATCGACCCCCAATTGATCCCTTGAATACTATAGATCCTTTTTAAACTTCCATCAACCCCAAGGGGTCCACCTGGACCCGGTTGGGAATCCCTGTTTTAAAGTCTTAGAATCTCGAAAAATACACAAAATCTTCATGTGCTTTGTTCGTTAAATTTTTAATTCCGATATTAGATTCTTCCGATAACTTTTTAACATTCCAGACTTGTTATGGAAGGGAAAAATCTGCCTTGAACCTATGAAGAGAAAATTATGTTGTTTTTCATGTGGTAAATTCATTTGTCAAAGTTTGGCTTGTTAATTTAATTTAAGTATAACGCAATTAAACATCTCAGAGCGCAGAATGTTGCCAGAAGTTATAGCAGTGGCAGGATGTGATTAAATATAAGTTGTGATGAATCCGAGGATTCTTTGGAAGCTTGGAAGGGAACTTTGAGACAACTAACAAAATCCCCTCGAAAAATTTTACTATAAAATGTTAATTGAGAGTCCAATGTGTATACAGTCGAGCCCCGTTATAGAGAACCCGGTATATAACGAACGAAAATTTTGGTCCCGACGTTTTCCTATTGTACGTAATTTAATTAGCATTGTTTCAGTTTAATGTATTCGATTTTAGTCGATTTAATTCATTAATTATTATTTTTAATAGATTTTATCTTTTTTTAATACATCATTATTGAATATACATTGCAACTAATGAGTTATACATTTTGTGAACTCTAGCATTTTTCTTAACGGTTCGGATATAGCGAACCACCGGATAAAGCGAACAAAACCTTTGGTCCCTTGCAGTTCGTTATAACGGGGTTCGACTGTAATAAGAATATTTATAGAGAGTATTATAAGCATCTGCACACTTCATGAGCTACAAAGATCCCATTGTCTATGCATATGGAGCCGCAAAATCTCTAGTAAAACCACAAACACTCCCCACGTGATCACAGTTAATTAACGCTTCTTGAGTTATTTAGTTGTCCATTTCGATTCAGGTCATCATCACCGGGAACCTTGTTAGAAATTTTCTCTGGAATTAATAATAACAATAAAAAATACTTTTTCCAGAAAACGAGTGATTAAAAAAGTCATTAAAAAACATTATTTCAGATTTCTACTTACATATTTGTATAGATCACTGAACTGTGAAAAACCATACTGTGCGACCACAAACTATTTTTTTTTTGTTTTGTTTCGTTTTCAACCTTTAAAGATTAGGGACAAATCTTCAACCTAGGAAGTACTTAAATGACGGAGCCTTATATGAACATACATAGAATTCTTTATAAAAACTGCCACTTATTTTAGAAGATTTTGAAAGTATCAACATATTTGTTTTAATGCTCTAACTGAGCAGATATTGTGGCATTTTTTTCTCTTTGGAGAAAAGGAGGAAAAATTTAACGTCGTAACATACAAATCAAATTATCTAGATGCGCCAAGAAAAAGTGTTCTTACTGTTTTTACGTACTTTTATCCGAGATGTTTCTGTATTTTGTTCTGATTGCAAATGTGTGTATTCACTGCATGACAAATTTAAGAGTTCTAAATGCATTAGCTGTAAAGATATGAAAGGATTTATTGTTATTCCGCGTTTATTTGGGAATTTTATTTTTATGAAAGATCTCCGCGTGAACTATATTGACTGATTTTGAAGGATCGATTTTTGCTACGTTCGTTATCCCACTAGAGTCAAAAGTGTCAACTCTCATAAAATAGTTTTTTTAGGAAGATGGAAAGAGTAATCTTTCAATTTAGAGATCTTTTTAAGCTTTGAAAAATTAATTTTATATATTGGAAAAAATTGCAGTTTCTTGTTGTAGAAGACCATGGTTTTATACTCCTAAACCAAATACATAAAAAAATCAGTAATGAAATTTTTAATTTGTGGAAATTAGGTATTCAGCTTTTTTTCTTAATTGTTACCTTTACTATCGAGATTTAATTATTTTGCTTAACCTATAACGATAGCGTAAAATTTTCGACCTCCAGCGTGTTTACTAACACACATAATGATGGGCATTATATTGTCAAAAATTACCGGACACTTCCCATTCAAATATAAGCAAACTTGCATGTGCAAATGAAGATGCGCAGTGCGCATTAAGTTGAAGATATAAACATGATCTTCCAGCAACACTTTAAATTTCATTGGAATCTGATATGGCACACAAGCCGAATTTACGGGTTGCCAAGGAAGTATGGGGGCCATAGGTAGCCTATCGAAAGCGCTTCGGTACTGAGAGTGCTCTGATCGAATCCTGACAAACGTCGTTAAATACTTTCGGGTCTAGGCCAGATATGGGCAAGTGAAATTCGTAGATCGGAAAGTCCTTTGAGGTCAGTAGGTGGGGAAGGTACGATCCCCCCAAATGTCACCCCTGGGGTTGCTCGGTCAAAATTGTAGTGGCACATAACCAACCGACTCCGACCCTTGTGGTTCTATTATAAACTGGAGCCGTACTACTCAGTTCGAAGCCTATAAGAGCATGGTCTGGAACTTCCGGCCAGGGGGCATTAAGAACAACAACAACAACAACAAGTATGGTCATGATCAAATAATCTTTACGTGTAGTTGCTTTTCTCCTGAGCATTCCGAAATGAATTGTGGCAGATGTGATTCTGAGTTGACTGACGGCACTGCTGGGAGTGAAATTCCTTCCTAGGAGGTCGCACAAATTGGGCGATCGAGGGAAGAGATGTTTTGTGAGGGCTCCACAGAAGAACCTTTTTTCCACTGCATCAGCGTTGGCTTCAAAGATGTTCCAAGCCAGCGGAATTGATATCAGTACCGGGACAATTCGCCGGGAACCGCATAGTATCGGATATCATGGCAGATCGATTGAACACGAGTCTCAAATTTACCCGGCTTAAGGTAAATGCACCTATAATGGGCTATGTCCCTATAATGGGCCACCCTTTAGAAATGCCGAGAAATTAAGGGTCTATTGTTACCTTAGTCAGTAGAAGGGGTGAGGGTCATTGGCTACTACCTGCGAGGATCCCTTAGCATTGGAATTCAGTTCATTCCTTTACTTTGTGCGAAGTGTAAGGTGTATTCTGCTAGAGAGCAGAAAATTTGTGTTTGTTTTAACGTCTGCTTAAGAAATCTGTTAAGGTAAGTGAATTTTTCAAAATACACAAACCCGTCGGATGGGTTTGTAACCAGTTGCGCCATGTGCGTGGCTCCATTCAATTACATAGGTTGCGACTCATCACGGCTTGGTTTGTGATTTGAGTCGGTTATCAGTTTCTTTTGAGTTGCTCCGTGTGCAGACGGCCTATGAGATATGTAAACATTTTAGCTGATTGCACACTTCCTACAATGTGATAGTGCTTCAGAACAGACCCAGTTTTTTTTTTCTTTCAGCCTGATCTAGTACTATGTAACACTTCGAACTCTGACCAGGCCAGAACAGAACATCGAAATAACATAGCAGAATCTTAATAAATGTAAGCACCCTCTTTAACGTCTAAAACGGTTTAACGTTGAACACATACTGGTTGATCGAACTAGTCCAGTATTAAATAAAGTTAGAACATATAATAATTAGAATATTTTGTATAGTGGCTTTTTATTTTTTTTTGCTAAATTATAAATTTTAGAAATACACTCTGACACATGTCTGAGAATAACTAAAGGACACGAACTCAAATTTAATATCTAATGTTACCATTTAATTTCTCTTAATATTACTTAACATTAATTTAAACACTGATTACAAACTGTTACAGAAATAATCATATTAATTGTTATCATACATTAAAAAAATTATTAGAACACATAAAATTCAAATTATATACAATAGATTAGCGCTGTACTCTCTCCTGATAAATATAACACAAATAATTATGACTTACCACCACCCTCGTATGAAATTGAAGCATCTCGTTTCTACTAAGTCGACCAGCGGAATCGGCAATGAAAGAAAAACAAAATGGCTGATAGTTCTAGATCGAGACACCACGAGGTCTTCTTCCTGTCGCTGCTTATTCTTCAACTCTAAGAAAACGTTTTTTTACTTCTTTTAGAACCGGGGAGAGCAGAGGTCAGCTCTGTCCTCGAACAAACACCTTTCAGCTCTCATTGGCTAGGCCGTTGCTATGGGGACGCTAAGACCCCTTCACAGCCGAGAAGGGGTGGCAAGTCACTCTTTTATTCTTTCACAAAACCTTTCTACACGATAAGCTAAATTTGCCTCCAGGAGGTACATACCTTTCTTCCAGAAACCGGTACAAAATAAGCCATAGGCGCGATCCCAAACACACATACATCTTAGGACATACATAATAAAACAGTTACACTAAAATGTGCATGGAACCGAATCAATGCTGTATCAAGACTATGAGATAAGAAAATATATTTACAAAGTCGAATTCCATGTCACATCCAGTGTCATATTTTCCCAAGGAAAATGAAGTAAAAGAGCCAAAACAACAAGTTTCATACATACGGTTTTAAACTTTACGTCTCCAGTGCAAATTCTTGGTGATTCAACGACTGACTATATATATTAAGTCTTTGCAATGTCATTTAGCTTACGTACGTAAGCTAATTAGGCTGTAAATTTCAGAATTGACTCGAAGACAGGATACATTGAGATTTTTTTATGTAGGAAACTATTTACAAACTAGTTGGTACCCGTCAAATATGATGGCTGGATAGTCAATAAATGTACTAATACACAAATTATACTCAACACATCTCTGCCAAATGTTGAAAATCATAGGCATATTAAGGATAGCGAAATACACTTTAAAAAATTATATATAACCCAATAAAATGAAATTGGGTTACTCAACAGCGCGAACAAAACAATTTCCGTCATGTTTAATTCCATATCTCACAAATATAATTAAAAATAAAAAATGATAGAGAGAGAGAGAGAGCAAGAGAGATTCCTCGGACGAGACAACGTGTTTATGCGGCCTCGTAGGTTGTAAGTATCTAAAGCCAGATTTAAACATATCACTGAGCATACACAGAAAGCAATTTTCAATTGTAATTTATCCCTAATTAATAGAAATTGCGGTTACAAAAACCAAATTCGCCACATCTATAGAATAAAATCTTTCGTTTAAGACCAAAATGAAGTAAATTGATGCAGTAATTTTCTCTAACGGACTGCCCAAAGAATCGGCTTTCTTTGTAAGATAAAAACTCGAGGAGCATCGATATTACATCCACCTAGGGGACAATATTTCTTGAAAAACTGTGTTTCATTTTTTGATGAAAATATTAGTCTGTTTTAAAATATTTTTAAACAAATGAGGTCTAGTTTGAAAGAGAAATGTCTTAGATTGTAAAAAGATCAAGATCCTACGATCCTTTTTTGGCGATTTATCACAATCTGAAGATGAAACAGTCAATATTTTCCCACAAAACATAAAATAAGAAAAAACTTAAAGTCCGACGAAGATGAGACATGTCTTACTTTGGTCCCCCCATTTTTCTGCATCCATTGGTATCGGACCCATTTTTCTGCATCCATTGGTATCATCCATTGAATCCATCAAATTTTCAAAATTTATTTTATCACCATCATTTGACTTTTTCGATTTTCGATCGCTCTCGACCCCATACCCCCAGTGGTTTCGGAGGAGATAGCGTGACAAGCTTTTGACAGCGGCAGAGGAAGTTACTTTTTTTAGAATAGAGAAAAGCGATTTTTGAGGAAAAACAAGCGGAGAAATCCATCAAATTTTCAAAATTTATTTTATGACCATCATTTGACTTTTTCGATTTACAGTAAAACCTCGTTTACCCGGACTAACTGGGACCATAGGCAAACCGGACAATTAAAAATCCGGAAAATATAGGTAATAAGCAAAACAAAATCCTTAATTAAGCAGACTTACCGTTTATTACGATAAAAAACTATGTTTTGTAATAAAATAACATATCGTTTAAAAGACATTAAAAAATATAAAAATAACTTTTTTGAGTCAATCCACGTCAACACCGTCTGACACTCTAGTAAAGGTTTCTTAAACTCAACAAAAAGCATTTTATTACCTAATTTATTCTACAATTTATGCGGGAACTGAATATTGAATCAAATTAAAAAGCGAATATTTGGCGTAATTGTAGTGACGTTCTTGCTATCACAGTTAAATATTATTTTCTAATGTGAACATTAAATAATAAAAAGTCTACAAATCTGATCCGGATTATCCGGAGATCCGGATAAACGAGGTTTTACTGTACTACCTTAATCACATCTGATAAAAAATAATAGCAAATGATTAACTAACAAACTAAAGAGAATTCTGAATATATTGACAATCATAGAGAGTACTAAACCTTATGAAGTATCCTTTATTACATTTCCGAATAGATTTCTTTATTCATGGAAGAACACTAATTCAGGATTGCATCACAAGACAAAATAAATAAATAAATAAAAATAATAATAATAAAAAAAAAATCTTTTGCCCTCCCCCAATAAAAAGAAAAAAAAAAGAAGAAAAAAAACTTGCTGTAAAAAAAAACTGTTTGACTGATTCGAAAATGCATATTCTAAAAACGAAAGAATACATTTTAGAAATTTAATTTCATATATATTTTTTACTATTAAATTATATTCTATGTAAGTAGAGACGGTATATTATTGGTGACAGTTTTACAGTTTTTACTTCCGTATTTTGATAAAATCATTCGAAACTGGAAATCATATTTCTCAGGCACATTGTCTAGATTCGAATGACAGACATATTAAGTGAAATATGATATACCGTTGAAATATAATACGCAAAAAAAAAGAGACAAGCAGACACACACACATACATGAAATCTCGGCGCATCTCGCTAAAGTCAGAATTAAATTGACACGTTACTTTTATTCGTGATTCGAAAGTTTTATTTAAAAAAACGTGCGTACTCCTGCAGTTGTCTGAATTTGCTTCGACACTGAAAGGAAAATTGAAGTGAAGTAACGTTTCGCATAGCTAAAGAGAATTATAGTAAAATTTGAAGACTATACATGGGAGAAAGGTACGTTTTATTTGAGGCATTTTATTTCGGAGGGATGTGTACCTCATCTCAGTACGAAATAATACAATATATTTATTATATTTTATTCATATAAAAGAATGTAATTGGGTTAACAAGAGCTTTTCTTTTTATTTTTATGTTTCCTATCTCATTATATTAAATTTTAATAATAGAGTGCGAACATACTACTTTTGCAAGCCACATCGTATCTTGTTAACTTGCTATTTTCTGAGGACGAAGTATACTTTGCCTTAAAAATCTAGTAACCCTTTAGTTAATTATTTTCACTTCTATAAAATACTTAAGACTGTGTACTTACCCTATTGGATTCGCCCACCTCAATGTTAACCTATGGAGAAAATGTGTCTACTATTTACAGCTACATAAATACTGATAATCCAATGAAAAGGGTATTTTCAGATAGCCTGAACTTTTCTGCACTTTGCAACAGGATTCATTTTACAAATTTCGTCCACCAAAGGAATTCAAGAGCGTTTAAAGCACACTAGACCAGATTTCTTCCCAGAGTCACTTAAATTTTAAAATATTATTTGCATTTTTTTAAAACGACAAATGCTCCAAGGTGTAAAATTTCTTTATCAAGGCGTACAATTTTTTTAAAAAAAAAATCTTTAAATTTCAAAGATCAAAGATTTTCTAAATAAAATCTTTAAATACAAGTCGCAATCCTATGACACATTATCTCCATATGTTACCACTGAGGTGAGCGAATCCAATAGGGTTAGTATACAGCAGCCTTAAGATGAAATGCAGAGTTTGGCACTGATATCTACATTGTTACATGTAGGCAAAGAGGATCAGATCTAAATTGACGCTTTTATCGTAGTTCTCTGAAGATCTATTTCAAAATTTTTCTCAGCAGTTTTGTGGTTTCCCTACTCAGTAGCGGAAGAAGTAAATTTCTGATAAACTATCCCTGACATCTTTACGGTCAATGAATCTATTCAATTCTGGTCTGGGACACTAATAAAAAAATATAAGACGGCCACCGGAAATAAATAAACTGGAAATAACAGTTAAAAAGCCGATGCCGAACGGCATCAAATACTCTTGCCAGACGTCGGGCCCGCAAACTGTGGTTTTGAAAAAAAGTTTTTAACTAAATCACTTTTCTGTGGTTATATATATTTTTTAAACTGATACTTACGCAAATTTGCATTCTTTGTTCCTTACTTCAAATAAAAATTTTGGTACGGAAATATTTTAGTTTGTTTTTATTGAATTTGCAATAATAATGAGTCGCATAAATAACTCTGCTCAACTTGAGGGATTTTGGGATAAAGCGTCGTTTGAGCGAAACGGAGCGAAACAGAGGCTTGTAATTCGTTACTAACTCATTTCTAAAAATGCTCTTCTGCGGTCGTGAGACAAAATACGGTTGTTAAATAAAAAAAAAGCATTTTAAAGTCTCAGAGTTTATTGACTCATGAATCCTTAACATGTTGAATGAAATAGATCATAGATTAAGGGGGTTAAGGACACAAAATTGTTCGAATTTTTGAAAAAAAATTTATTGCATTGAAAATTTCTGTGTTCTTCTACGCTTAAAATGACGTTTAAATCATGTTTCTATCTTAATTAAAACAGGAGAAATTATTATTTTTTTGCAACATTCTAATAGTAGCCAAGCGTTGTTTAAACCTGTAAGTGCGTTTTTACTGTACGATGGGTTTTTTCCCCATTTCTCATCTTTAAATTGTCATAAGTCAAGAACCGTTAAAGATAAATGGTTGAAACTTGGAACATGTCTTTTTCAACTATTCTACTTTAATTTTAATTCGGAAAATTTGAAAAAAATATTTGCTTTCGAAAATATGATTTTTAAAAAATAAGTTACATAATTTTTTTTTTGTAATTTTTAATATAAATATTTAAAATTTTTTTAAAATTAGTATTTTAAGAAATGCAGAATTAGAATTAAAACTTATATATTTCTGTTTAATTAAATGAAAAAATTTTAAAATTCGACAAATAATATTTCGAGTTATAACAATTTTAAACTAACCCACTTTTTTTAAAATTTTAAAATTAAAAAAATTTTTAAAAACATTTTGAGAAGTTTTATGATGTGATTTTGTTTACAAATTATATGGTTAACCATCACAAAAAAATTCAAAATTTTAACTCAATAAATAAAAAAATTTTTAAAATGTGTCCCGGACCCCCTTAAGAGAAATTAAAAAGAGCGAACGACAGCGACTGATATATATATATGGTGCCCGGTATAAAGGGCTTAAGTAAAAAAAAGGTGATTTTTAGATATTTGTTAGTATTAACAGAAAAAAAAGAAAAATATTTTGACTTGTATAAAAGGCTTAAGTCTAACAATTTTGTATACCAAAGTACATTTCTTTGTACAAAAGACTCGAAGTCGAAATTATTGCTCTGCGATTGGTACAAAAGCCAATAACTTGGTATATTTAAATCACTGCTTTTGGAAATTCGAGAAAAATTGATAGATATTTTTTCTCCTAAATATGCAATTATCTGCTAAAAGCGCTACCAAGAAGACATAAAGAATTGAGCATGAATTCCAAGACCGAAAAATAATACGTATTCCCAGTGGCGCACCCAGGATTTTTTCTTGGGGGAGGCGAGATGAACGGATAAAAATATTAATAATGCAAACTCAATATTCATAATACAATTTCTATTTCTTTGGGGGGCAGGGGCCCTTGCCCCCCCCCCCTGGGTGCGCCACTACGTGTTCCTCTTTATATGATATAAATTCCTCGTTATAATAGGTTGTATTTTCGCCATCTAATTGTTATTCCTTAAATTTACTGTATATTCTTTCGTAGGCTTGTTCAAATGTGTTTCAAATACTCCAGTTGTTTTATTTTCTTTTTAAATAATATAACCAGATAGAATGGCTTTACACTGAATATGCAATAACTCCGAAATTTTATCTAATGTGCTCCGAAATCTTCGCCAGCATTTTTATTTAGCATTTTACAGTGAAAAGAAGCAAAAGAAAAAATCATTATAGCTTAATCTACGCTATAGTAATAACCTGTTTCAAACAATTAAATCCGTTCTTTACGAATTTGTATGGAGGTTTTAGTCGTTATGAAGGATAAAATTTTGATAATTGTATGACACTTAATACCTTTCTCTAAATTTTGTTATCAAGATAAATTTAATTTTCTTTTGAATTTGTGGTATGAAGTATTTCTTTAGTAAGACGGCATTATAAATGTACAGAAAAGTATAAAAAGAACATTATCAAATAGCATATGATTATTAGATGTATAAACTTTTTATCATTGAATAATTTTTTTTAACTTTAGACTGAATAAAATTAATTTAAACAAGACACATTTCTTCTCAGGGCTGAAATTTCATTGGTGGAGGGAGGAAGGAAAGGGTGGTTGGGGAGAGGATTTAGTATGTAATCTATTTCCCCAACGTTTTCAATTTAGTTTTAAAAAATTCTCATTGTTTTTCGAAACTATTACTCTTATTAAACGCTGAAAGCCAAAATTCTCCAGAAAGGTACTTGATGATATAAACTATTCTCGAAACAACTTTCGTATTAATTTTTATAGAAAACTATAAACAATCCTCCAAAGTATTAAAGACATTATTATAAGTTATTAATTTGATTTTTTTTTATGCTGAACACATTTTCGATGCGTGCTTGAATGTTAAAATCACTAGAAGCTAATGGAGGCAAACAAAAGGCAACGAAAGTAATTAATAAAGTTTTTAATTTCAAGTTTTTCCTCTTTTTATAACATGCTTCTCAGATATTTCTACCACTTTTGTCTTTTGTAAATTTTAAATTTATTAATACTGCATTGAGAACTTGTTTATTTAATATTAATGACATTTTTTCAAAGATTTTATTTTTACCATCCATTTTATAAAATGATACAGCCTGATCTCAAAATGATATAAAAAAAGATAAAAGACACCTTCCTTTTATATTTTATACTTGTTTTCAAAATGAAGAGTAAAAAAATGCTTTTTCAATATAATTCTTTCAATGTGGTTCAACGAATATTGGGTAGTCCCAATATTTTGAAAGAACGTTCTCAAGGTAAAGTTGGATGAAAATGGGGTAGGAAATTACCTTATGTAAAGAAAATTCGAGGTCGGTGACTCTCATGAAGTGCGGATGTAACAGCTCGCGGAGAAAAATTTTCAATTTTCTCATCTCAGTGATTATTAGATGCATATACTTTTTATCATTGAATTAATTTTTTTTACTTTAGACAGAATAATAGTAATTTAAACAAGACACATTTCGTCTAAGGCCTGAAATTTTGTTGTTGGAGGGTGGAAAACAGGGGTGGTTGGGGGGAAGATAATTTGTAAAATTTTTGTTTTAAACACATTCATTCATACATACATACATATATAATTTATTTGGAATAACCCACTCACACACACACCACGGAAGGTTACATTTCCGGCGCCTCTATTTCAAGAAATCGAGCACTGTATATATATATATATATATATATATATATATATATATGCATACATACATACATACATACATTCATACATACATACATATATAATTGCTTCTTGAATAATGAGTATGGTAGTGTTAATATAATTAAAAGAAACAATATGTTGTTTCACTTTTTAAAAGAAATATTGTTTCAATTTGAATGGTTTTGTTCATCATACAAACTTTGCTTGCGTAATAGATGTATATTTGTACAGTGGAACCTCGATAAATCGAACTTCAATATAATCGAATTCCTTGATAAATCGAAGTTATTCCATTCCCCTTGAACCTGCCTAACACTCCCATGTTATTTTTACATCTACATATCGAAGGACTGGTCAGTAAGACCTCGATATTTCGAAATTTTAGTTTGCTTGGCTTGGCACCGCATCTCTATATATCGAAGTTTTTATTAGAAAATCTCTATATATCGAAGCTGTTTTGATAAAATCAATAGAATTTAGACGAAACTCAGTTTGTTCTTTGAACGACTATCGTTCATGTTACAACCTGTAACCCCCACGCTAAGACCACTTTTATTTACAGTTTAGTGTTTATTATTGTCATCAGTTAGTCCGAGTCCTGTTTGTGACAGAAGAGTGCGCGTGTGAGAAACTTAGTTTTCGACTTCGGTTGTGTTTGTTAACAATTCGAGTGTATTTTTATTCTGTGCAATGTCAAAACGTAAAACACTCTCATATGAAGAAAAAGTTAAAGTTATAGAGGCTATAAACACCGGGGATAAAAAAAAGCGATAGTGCTCAGTAGTTTGGTATACCACCCAACACTCTACCTACAATATTACAGAACAAAGAAAAGTACTAAAACCAAGCATCTTCATCAAACTTACCTATAAGTGGACCAACCCTTCAAGAAAAAACAGCAGAATTTGCTAAACAACTTGGTAAACCAAACTTTCGTGCTAGTAATGGCTAAGAAAAGGAACGAAATTGTTTTTAAAAAAAGTTACCGGTGGAAGTGCAAGTGTAGACGGTCAGGTGTGTACACAGTGGAGTGAACAACTACCTGAACTAACCAAAGGGTACAAACCCGATGACATATTCACTGATCGAAGAACTTACATTCGAGGAGTTTGTTAGCTTTGACGACGATCTGGCTACATGCGGTGATTTAAGCGATGCAGACATTATCGCATCCGTTTCCAAAGACTCGGAAGTGGATGCCGGCGAGGTCGAGGCACCGGACCCAAACTCCAGACTCCGTGATGCGCGATGTGCCATTACCACACCTTGCGGAGACTCCTTCAAAAGGAGACGGTTGTGGGTGATCGGCCAATCCAATCCATTGCTGTTTTGGACGACACATTGGATAAATTGACACTTTCAGGTAGACAAACTAGAATTTAAAGTTTTTTTTTTCAAAGCTGCACTTAATGTTTTTACAAAATGATTACATATTTGCCTAAATTTAATAATCCATGTAGGCTTTGTTTTTCTATACATACTAGCTGAAAACCCGCACTTCACTACGGAGTACTGTCGTGTTGCTACATCCAGTTTTTAAGTCAATTGGGCTCGTATCGTAAATTTATTTGGGTTAGTACAATGTATTTATTTTTCTTAGGATTTATTTGGGTGCGTTGTGTTTAATATTTATTTTCTTAAATCCAACCCAAAGCTCTGGATGTCGAACTTAGCAACCGAACAAAACTAAATACTGTTCTCAGTCTTAGATTATTGTAAATTAACATCAACAACTTTCAAAATCTAGAGAGACTAAAAAGTTTAACATAAGAAAATTTAGTTTATTTACATACTTAATATTTACATGTAACAAAAAAATCTTTCATTTTCCGAAAACAATGCACAAAAATAATTTTTATCTTTCGCAAATTATATTTTAAAATCACTTTGCTAAGGTTAGGGAGCGTCCCGAGCGCAACAACACAATTACTTTACCATTAGTTCAACACTATTAAACCCTTTCACAAAAAAACTCCTTCCTCACGAAAAACTAAATTCACTTAGCCTGAATCGGAACTGGACAAATCAAAATCATTTATTTAACACTCACCCAATTATTCTTCATCAATTCAAAGTGCTCTCTTGGCTTTCTCGCCTCGCCTACGGTCAGGGATCACGTTGCTACGCCTAGCAGGGGGCTAACTTTATTTCTGTCACGGAGAATTACCACTTCTTCTCTGTCGATAAATTGTAGATGGGTTCTCCTTGGCGCTTATCTTCATTATATTTGCACGGGCGCTGGATATCTCTTCACGTCGTGAAACGGGATGGTGGGGCACTTCTCGTCGTTTAACTTCTCGGCTGGGGCACGGGAGCTGAGTCTCTTGGTCTCGTCTGCAAATCTGGGTGCGGACCTCTCTAGTTCACTTGGTCAACGCAGTCTTGCAGTTGCCGTCACAGGTTTATGTTGAATCCTCAAGTCCACTTAAGGTATACCTATTTTAGTAGTGCTGGAGATGGGGACCTACAGCCTCCCCGATCAAGACTCTCTCTCCTTTTTCTCTTTTTCAAACTCTCCAATATATTATTTTAATCCCCTTTCATACTTATGACTCCAACTTCTCATAAACTTCCATCAGCCAATCCGGCCACCGTAAACTTTTCATTTGCTGTACTCCCTCTCTCACCTTCTCATTGGCTTCTTAACTCAAAAACGTTACGCCCTCACTGCCTGCCCTTGCGACCACATGGTTTTCAAAATGACTCTTTTACGAACCGTACTGCCATAAATCTAACAATAAAAGGCTTTTGTAAATATAACGTCATCGTTTGGTTCCGTCACCTTATCTGTGTCTCCATCTCAGACCTTCCCATCTTCAAAACTCATAAAACTGTCTTGCAACCGGCTACGTCCTAAATTACTCCACTCAACTCTATAATTATCTGTCGGCGTTAAATTTGATTCCGACTTTTATCGCAAACATGTAATAAAGCCAGCTTTTTATTTAAAAGCCCTTTACTACAAGTACATTCAAATTAAATACAACGGTCAATATAAGCAATTAATGCCATATATATATATATATATATATATATATATATATATATATATATATATATATATATATATATATATATGTATGTATATATATATTTATAATAAATACGATGATCAATGTATACAATTGATGTATAAAAACTAAAAAATATATTTATAAAAAAAATCATAAGGGATATTTTTATAGACAAAATAATGTAGAAGAAAATATTCAAATTAAATGCAATAGGACATGCTAAAGAATATAGTACAATTAATATAGTACAGTTTGAGGAACATAATATCTTTTATTGTATTTTAATGTTTTTTTTTAATACTGTCCAATCGTCTGCCGCATTAGCAAGAAAAAAAATAATTTTTTTGTCTATTTAGTTGTTATGCACGTGACGATAAATTTGTTTAAAGTACCAGAAAAAGAAATCACGTGATCGGCATTTAATAAATTAAATTCTAAAAATGAATCTTTAAAAATTCACCAAAAATTAGAAAATGAAGGTAAAGATTCGAAAAAGATCTCATTTTAAAGGAATCTCGTAATATAAATTTTATAACTCAAATTATTATTTTAAATGCAAACTTAAAAAGTTACTAAAACAGCTTCAAAATTTAATTCAAAAAAATTTAAGAAGAATTTTTCAAAAATCTTTCTTAGTGCTCCCGTACACTATAAGAAGAATCGCCATGCAAAATTTCAGCCCTTTAGGTCCAGCGGTTTGGTCTGTGCGTTGTATGTCAGTCAGTCAGTCAGTCAGTGAGTCAGTCAGTTACGGAACTGTTTTATATATATAGATAGATTAAAATGTAATTTCTCTAATTGCAGTGAGTATACAATTATTTTACTTTGAACTTCTATAGATCAAATTGAGTCAGAAATCACCTCGATAAGTCGAATCTCGGTATATCGAAATCCTCGAGAATTCAAAGTTTGCTCGTTCCCCTTGAGGTTTGATATATTGAGGTTCTACTGTATAAAAATATAAATTAACGAGAAGAAAAGAAAATAAGGTATCAAGAGATTATGAATACGTAAATAAAAATCTGGATCTTAAAGTCAACTAATAGGATAAAACAGAACATTGTAAGGTAGTTACGGAAGTTGAAAGCGTCTTACACGAAATTAATTTTCAAAAGAATATTTTGCATCGTATAATAAGTAACCAGACTCTTAATCATGCGAGGATAGAATCTTATTATGCAAATTAAGAACAATTTTTCAGTAATATTAAAAAAAAAGGGAAAAAATAATTTTAAAATATATTTCGCGAACAACCTTCTGGCAAGTAGTTTTTTTTTGCGTATTTCAATCTTTAACTGATATGCACCCTTTAAATTCTCAGTTTCAAACACTACTGCTAATTTAAAGAGCATTATAAATCTCGAACAGGCACAATTCACTCATTTAATTTATGGTCGGAATCTCATTTAAAGGGTGAAAAATGTAAAATAAATAATAAATGTCGTTTTTACACATATTTTGCTTTATTAAAATACTTTAAATCTTAATAAATCCATATATGTTTAAAAGAAGAAATGCTAACATGGTTTTACAGTGTTGCCGCTTCTATAATTGAAAGGAGTTGAAGTCGTAATAAACTGAATTTAGGAAGCCAAATTTATCACCAGAGATACCCCAGGGAAAAGAGATCCCTTTTAAAACAATGGTTCCTAAACTTTTTTTGATCAAAGACCACTTGTCGAAAACCACTTGTCATCTCCCGATCAATCATTTTAGGGGCAAAAATGGGTTTTATTTTCTGAATACGCAAACCATGTGTGATAAACAGCTTTAATAAAAAGTTACTGATAAAGTTAATGACTACAACAAACTTAATAGCAAACATAAAATCCTATGAAAAATTAAAAAAAAGAACGAGATTTTTCAGCTTGCATTACTAACTGTAAAATCACTTTGACGCTGCGAATCCGAGTCACAAAATATATATATATTAGAAATTTTTAAGCAGAATGAGGATTCTTTTTTGTACGTACTCAAAACATCTGAAAGTGGAAGAAATACAGAAATTTGCGAACAGAAAATTGCGAACTAAATTTTTTTTTTGCTCCCAGTTTTAAAAAATTGTTTAAAATCGCGGTCGTTTTGAAACGACAAGAACCAACTATTTTTATCACTCCCGACCTCACGGACCACCGGTAAGGAACCACTGTTTTAAACTTACCTTTTCGCAACCTGTAGATTTCAATATTTTCAAACGCGCTTGGAAAACGCTCGACAAACAGGGAAAACATACTATCAAGGGAGTGAAATTATTACCCGCAAAGTATTTCGCATATTTTAGTGTTCGTCAATTTTTTTTTCTTCTGCCTCCCCCCCATCGTTCCGTCACATCGGCGCGCCGTTTAGGGTGCACCATCCCCACCCAGCCGCGGATAATTAGTCCGTTGTCCGCGCACGGAACCACCCACGCTTACATCGCGCTCTCTTTATATAGAGAAGTCCGCCACCAGCACACCGCACAATCCGTCGCAAATCAACTGACAGAAACACTACACACAACGGTTAGGTGAGTCTAAAAAAAAATTTTTTTTTCCCATATTGATCCGAGAAAATTTATCTTGCATGTTATGCTAAAGTTTCTAAATGGATATAAAATTCTGGAGAAGAAAATTTGATTAATCTGTTATAGGTAATTTATTTATTAATGGCATAACTTCTTTACAACGTATTTTAGCACATACAATGCTTTTAAATTATGTTGAAAGCTGAAAAAGGGGGATTTGACCAGCGCATATTTACTTGAATTATTATTTTTGAAGTGATTTTTTTTAACCCACTTAAGTTAAAATTTCATTAAAAATTTTGTCTGAAATTTATTTTTATTTTTTAGCACTCGCTTTTATTGTAAAGAAGCATTTAAGGGACTTGTAAAATACGAAATCCTTCATAAATTTTATTATACGCTGCGATATATAAATAAACATACTTATTACGATAGAAATATACTGGTTTATTTTAATTAGTTTATATTAAAATTATTGAAAGTCGATAAATTAATTCAGTTTGTCTTAAAATATTGCTGAACCTGTCCGAATGGAATTCATTCAAATTTTTTTAGTTATTTAATCACATAAGATTGTTATTAGATTAAAATTTAATTCTTTTTAAATAGGAGGGGGGAAAAATCCTCGAGCTTCATAAAGCTTTGTTGTTTACTTATATTCAAAATACAAATAAAATGGGAAATACGAAATACAAATAAAATGTGAAACACAAAATAAAAAATAAATTGTGAAGTTAAAATGAGAATTCTTATTTTGGAGAAATTACTTATTCATGCAATTTTTTTAATTACAATTCAAATTAAGGGGAATAAATAATGCCCTTTAACTTGTATGAAACTTGAAAAATTTATTGAACATCACGAATAAATTTTTAAATGGGTAAAAAGACCACGAATTTCTTGTAATACAATTTATTTAAATGTATTTTGCAAATAAAGTTATTTTAGTCGTAGCTTGGAATAAAAAACAGAAGTTCTTGTGTTTCACAGGGAAGATAATTTATTGTTTTTCATTCACTGAAAATAAACAAATAAAAGTGTAAACTAAAAGGTATTAAAGACGAAATTGGAAATATTATTTTTTTTACATCATGGTGTGTTCAGTTTTAAAACTTTTATTTTTTATAACATTTTTGTAAGGAGGATTTATGTAATTTTTAAAAAAATATGATATAAAATTATTTAAATTTTTCAGCTCTGGAGAAAATACATGCCATAAACCTTTTAAGTGTCTCGTTTTACCATAAAAGATCTATCAATGTTAGTGCAAAGAAATAAGAATATAAAATTTTATGTCCTTAAAAATCAAGTTATATTTCAGTAGTTTTGAGATTTCGATAATACTTTAATTTTGTTTCTAATTTCCAGAAAAGGAAATTTTAGAAAACTAAAAATAAATTAATTGTTAAAAGTATAAAGAAAATGCAAAAGTCAATACCAGTTACGAAACTTGATAGAAAGAGTTTCGCTACATATGAATGTAGGACTTTCCTTACATTAAGTCCTTTACGAAAAAAAGACAACATTAAAAATCATTTACATACTTTTTTTCTTTATTTTAAGCTAATTTTTAAGTTGATGTAAAGGGAAATTAGTTGCATTCATATTTTAATTTAAAAAATTAGAAAATATGTTAAAAAAAAATTAGAAAGTATTTAATTACAAAGCTTAAAATCTGTAGAAAGAAAAAAAAGGTAAAGCATAATCACGAAAAAAATAGATCTTTTAAATAATACCTAGAAAAAAAACTGAAATTTTGAGCCCCAAAAATATTTCATGGAATTTTTATCATATAAGAAATATTCAATAATATTGCATGTTAAAATTTTGAAATTTTCTAGAGTAACTTTACCTTTTTTGCCATAAAAGTCAGAACCTATTGCTCATAAATTACATTTAGTGCTTCATATTTGTAATTTAATTAATTATTTTTTGGATTATTTATCTTTTATTATTTAATATTTTTTAATTTTTATTATTTTATATTCATTTACTTTTCATTTAATTTATTTTATTATTTAATTATTTTTCCTTTTCACTTATTTATATATCTTTTATATCATTAATTTTTTTTTGCATTTTATAAATATTTTAATCTAATAAAATGAGCTATTATTTATAAGTTTAAAGCCTATTCATTTTTATATTTAAGCCACAATTTCAATATTTATACCATAATGAAGATACATAGATCATCTATGTTTAATACATTTAAGGTGAAATTAAATCTCGAATCGAGTTTGAATATTTCTTACGAATTACAAGAGAAGAATACTTTGGAAGTTCAAGCAAAACTTTTGACAATTTTATAATGATGGTAAACTGATTTATTTAAAAGATGTATTTGCTAATATAACAGTTCTACGCTTTATTTGCCAGAGACAAAAATTAGGGTATAAAATACAAATGTTTTAAATTTTAAAACAAACACCTTCCTTGCAAATACGTGTTTATGCTGTATACCTATATTAATGAGTTTAAAAGCACATATCCATGTCACAAAATTTCATCGTTCTGAATACAATTGCCATCCGGATAAAAGAAAAAATTTTATATTTAAAAATACTTTTCTTGAGAATATTAACATTGTGCATCAAATGCATCTTTTATGTTATTAATAATTATCTACATTTACAAAAATATGTTGCGATCTGCTTTTACAACTGACATCTAGCTGAATAATTTGATAAATGCTACTTATTCCTTTTAATAAGTACAGCTGTAGCACAGAGTAGTATATTATTTTAGAACGAAAAGTTCAACTATAAAAGTGGGCCATTCTGAGTAATTTTTAAGTTACAATATTGAATAATTAATCTAAGTTTCTGCTCTTTCTTAAGCTATGTTTTAACCTTTCAGATGGGACGTCATTAATTCCTACCGTTCCGAAACATTTCGAAATCAAATTTAATTGCGTCTACTTTTTTTATATAAAGTATCGTATTAAGATATCACTACAGCCTGACCCATGTTGGATATTGAAAATGCCATAGTGCCATTAACGAAATTTGAAGCTTTACATTTTGAAATAAGCATAAGCCACATTACAACTGAACGTGCATTAGAGCGAAAATGCACTAAATACAGATTAATGCAAGGTTAAAGAGAGTTCACGTGTTCTACGAGGTTAAAATATTTTACCGGCATACGGAAACGACAGCCACTCAGGGAGAATATCATGAGTAACGACGAAACCTCTGCCACACATTCTCAATCAATTTTTATTCATCCTTAAGGCTGCTGTGTACTAACCCTGTTGGATTCGCTCACCTCAGTGTTAACCTATGGAGAAAATGCGTCTATTGACAGCTACACAAATGCTGATAATCCAATAAAAATGGTATTTTCGGATAGCCTGAACTTTTCTGCACCTTTCAACAGGATTCATTTTATAAATTTTGTTCACCAAAGGAATTTGTGAGCGTTTAAATCACACTATACCAAATTTTTTCCTCGAATAATTTAAATTAAAAAATATTATTTGCATAAAAAAAAACGAAACATGCCCCGACGTGTACAATTTTTTTTTTTGTATTAAGGAGTACAAATTTTTCAAAAAAAAAATCTTTAAATCCAAGTAGGCAATCTTTAGACACATTTTCTCCATAGGTTAACATTGAGGTGAGCGAATCCAATAGGGTTAGTACATAGCAGCCTTAAACAACGTTCAGTCCGGTATTTCCTAGTTTATCCACGGATGAGACAATTTTTACTCTTCTAAGCCATATTATTATCCTTTCGAATGAACCGCATTTATTTTCAGACTAAACATTAAGCTACCACAATGTCAATTCCTTGAAAATTTTATATGATGTGTTTATCCAACTGAATATTTGTTAGGCTGTAACGTAATTCTAATTTTATTGTCTGGAACTGTTATTTTAAAACCTTGAATAAATGATTCATCTTTCTGTTGCTGTATTATTATTATGTGGTATTATGTGGTAAATACATAATTCTAAGATGTTAAAAAAAAAGATTTATTATATTAGATATATTAGAAGGTTAAAATATGCGATTAATATGTATTTTGCACAGCAAGAAAAATTTAAAAAGGTGAGAAATAATTGCTTAAATGCAGGAAGTTACCAGACATTGATATCTTTGAGGACTGTAACTTGTAGCTGATTTAGTGACATCAGAGTCAGAACAGTGCATGTGACAAAAAACCCACGAAATGGAGGAAATTCAACAAATATATAAAAAGTGATTTTGAAAAGTACAGTGATTTCCGCTTATAAGAATCACGTTTGTTACTACTGTTTTTGATTCTTATAAGCGGTTGATTCTTATAGCCGAAATTTAGGTTTTTGGACAGGCACACACACACCTATATATGCATATATCAGATAATTTACCATAAAATACTCTTTAATTTACGTTAATTATCTTTTATTAAAATTATATTTTATAATTTTAAAAATATAACTTAATTTCTAGACCTATAAGTAGATACACATGATTATAGTAAGAGAAGAAAAAAATCCAATATTTGTTACCACATACCTGCTTAACAGTTTAACATTTCAACTCCAGGAAGGGAGCAAGAAAAAGTTTTCTATGGTAGTTTGACGTTATGAAGTTTTCAGGAGGCTCTTTATACCTCTTTCAATACTAATAGTCTAAAACGAAGATTCACCTTCAAGGTTACGTTTCACTATTTCATAACGTGCTGAATCTACTGATGTCACGTTTGCCTAAGTGATAGTGGACACTTCGACGAAGATTTATGTGTTTCAGGGTCCAGGAAGCCGCAACCAGGATGTGGGAAGTGAGGAAAAAAGAGTCCCTATTTTTGCTTGTCAGTGGAGAAAAGTGTAATCGGACTCGGACGGGTAAAGATGCCCCCGGGTCAAGCTAATAGGACAGTGTTGTGCTAAAGCGTTTAAGGGGAAACTATTATGTTATGCCTAACAAAGAAAAGGATGAATTTTACGACTATATTCCATCCCATCTTATCAATGTTTCTTTAAAAAAAAGGAGAAAGAACTTCGTGCCTTTTGAGGGTTTAAGTGGCTTTTTTGGAAAAATGAAAGGAAAGTGAAGAGTGTAAACTGATTCTTAAAACCGGTGGATTGATTCTTTAAAGCGAAAATTTCAACATGGAAATAATACATTTGTTTTTGTTTTCGCGATATTGATTCTTATAAACGGTTGATTCTTATAATCACTGATCACTATAAGCGGTGGTTACTGTATATTTCTTACATTGCATTATAGGGATATAATTAAATAAAATTATAGTGGAATGCAGTACTCAAAAATTTTCCCATTACTATCTATCGAAGGAATTCTTTTTTTTAAGTAAGTGCCTGACAAAACCTTTTCTTGTCTATATCAAATCATTAAAGGTGTTTCTTGCAGATAAAACACTAACTGCCTTGAAGAAATAATGGAGAGATATTTTCAAAAGATAGAAAGCTAACTGTATATTTGATGTAATTAAAAATTATTGGGCCCTTTTGCAATGATGAAAATTATTTATAAAAGTAATAACTAAGGTCTAGGTTGAGAAATATACCACCACTCTAGACATAGGCGTAGCGTCGGGGGCGGGCATGGGGTGCACGTGCCTCCCCCCAACTTAACTTGAAATAAATTAAAATGTTAATAGAAGTTCAGTTAAAATCAGAAAACTGTAGAAAACTTCTAATAAAGTTGGTTTTTTACCGCTTTTTCAAAATATGAAACTGAACATTCCGATTATGTCTTTAGCTTTAACATAGTTTTTAACAATGATAGGATCCATAACATAAATTCGATGCTATATTTTTTTATCATTTTATTTATATTATATTTATTTTTCTCATTGTATAACTTTTGAATACTACTCAAACATCAATTCTATTGTTGTTCAATTTAAAAAAATCATAATATTTCGTATTTAAAGGACCGTCCGGTAGTCAATGCGCTGAGGAGAGCCCTAACTGAATTCGATTCATGCCCCCCTCCCCCTAAAAAAAGAAAAAGAAAGAAAAAAGTTAGAAGCACGCTACGCCTATGACTCTAGATATGTTCATCGCACGCGAGATGGAAAATTTGAGATATTGCACAGTTTATATCGCATTCCGATATAAGTAAAAACTTTAGTTGTGTATCCGTAATGATTGTGGAGCCGGACGCTGGCCGAATGGCTAGGGTAGTGGCGATCGGTACCAGAGTCTGCGAGATCGACTCCCACGTTGGCATAGACGTTTCTAACCGTTTGGAATCGGCTTTAAGCGGAAGATCCCTGTCTAATTGATCCTCGTGTAGTTAAGAGTGACAATAGCGCTCCAAACCGAACCGACAGTCATGATAGTTTTATTTTTTTGCTCTACAGTCATTTTCTGCTACACGAGAACTTAACAGACCGAGATCTACAGTTTAAATCACCAGCCCTGTGGCCAGTATTAAAACCCGCAGGCTCTTGTCTAAACTAATGTCCTTGTCGTACATGATTGATTTTTGACACATTTCAGAAAATTAAACAAAGAAAAAATCTGTTAGCCAGTTTAGGCAATTTATCCGCGTTTGGGAAGCATTGTTTTAAGTTAATACCTATGAGAACTAGGAGTATGGCTGATCTGAAAAATTAGAAATATTAGATTCTTACTTTTATCTGGACCTCGATTCGTCACATTGGATGGTTTGTTATGAATCTAACATCATTAAGGCCCAGGCTTCTTTACTTAATATTTACTCTCTTGGGTATCCGTCTTCAGAAGCAGTACAATCTTGTTTACGAATACAAAATCTTCTCAAAATGCAGCTAAATATTTTACAGAAATTCTAGCAGAAGTGCGACACAATTAGTTTGTTACTATTTTAAACAAACGCCGATTTTTATAATAACAGAATTTTGCCAGTTTTTCTTCCAGTCAAATTGCGAGATTTGATTGGTGTCCGGATGTAACGTAACTTGAAATGTGTCACCTAATACTCAGTACGCAATCGTATCTGTTGGAAATAAATAATTACTTGTGAATTTAATACCTCTTTTGTAAAGTATTTGGAGTAGATGGATTATTCCCATAGAAACCAAGCTCGTTAAATTCCTTACGAGAAAGTTATGGTTAAATGCTCAGCCACATATCATATTTATCACAATAATTTTATGATCCCCAAGTGTATACCTTTAATTAAAAGTAATTGTAAGAATTCGGATTGAAGGCCATACATACTATCTGTTAATTTTTCAATTCTTCACACACACAAACGCAGTGTTTAAAGTATTTAACACAAAAAATATAATTTAAGAACAGAGATTAAAATTTATTTTAGTACAATCTCAGATTATCATCAGCTAGAGGATTTAGAATATTACAATAGCCTGATAGAATTCTTTTACTAAAATATTAAATGAGTAACTTTAAACGCTACTATTCAGGCCGAAAGAGTTTTTTTGTATCTTCTATATTATGTTAACAATAATAATAGCATGTTCATTTAAAATTTATTACCATTTATTCATGAGATATGTAAGTAGTTAAGAGTACAGCTGAAAATTCTTTACGAGATTAGAAAAAATTTAAACTTGTGTAGATACACGTGTGTAGTTGTGTAGATAGTGAATAGTTCGATTAGATTTTAAATTACCAATAACTTACTAATCAAGTTCTAAATTAAGAATCATGAGTAATTTTTAACCGTTAAAATTTATATTAGACTCTAAGGAACTTTGTATGAAAATGCTCGGAGTAAAGTAAAAATTCAGGTATTTTTGGGAAAAGTTAGAACTCTAAATAAAAAAATAAATAAGGTACTTTTGAGAAACGTTAAAACTACGTTAATGTTAGAACTACGTGTGAAATAATCCTAAAAGTAAAAAAAAAATTCCGTTAGGAACAGCAAAATATTATTAAAAATTAACATTAATTTACACACAAAATATGATAAAAACATGGGAAAGGTTTTAATATCGTCACCTGAATGCAAGAACTAGGTAACTCCAAAAAAATTATTTTTGAGATATCTGTCTATTTATAGCTAAATTACATAAGAAATGAATGCAATAACTAGACAACT
Organism: Dolomedes plantarius; assembly: GCA_907164885.2. Lineage (NCBI taxonomy): Eukaryota > Metazoa > Arthropoda > Arachnida > Araneae > Dolomedidae > Dolomedes > Dolomedes plantarius. Next base: position 58,081,856 of record OU015495.1, on the reverse strand, counting down.
CACTTTGCTGATAACCTAATGCCATCTGTTGGCTAGTGTAATAATTAGACAAACAAAACAACGAGTATTTTCCCACTGAAAGAAGTAGACATTTGAAATCTTTAAGAACTTGAAGAATCGAGTTATCTAGTTCTTGCAATCACGTGACGATATTCATATGGTCAAAGTTTACTTTAGCATAAGATGTTTAAGATTATTATAAAAATCATTTAAAAACTATTTGAATATGAGCTTTTTAAAGGATAGAATTACAAAGTTTTTGACAGCACTAAAGATCTGATAATGTAGATGGAATGGGTAGAAGTTTTTAAATGTTTAAACTACCTGGAGTAATTCTCGTTGCTTTATTTAATATCAATAGTATACTGAACTTTCTTTAATTTTCAAAGTTCCGAAGTGAAGCTATTTCACTTAAGCAATACTTTATTTCGCATTTCAACTTGACATTTCAAGCGAAATTATACAGCAGTTAATATATACCCGCAAAGAGATCTTTTATTCATGCTACAGACACAAAAGTTATTGAAAGAAAAATAGTTTTTTCTAAGGAAATTAAAGTAATATTTATCCTAAATGGAAACATAATGTACATAATCGCAAGAAATTTATGACGTGTATGAAATAAAAATTTATTTCCCGAAACGCTCGAAAGGCAGATGGAAACAGATGGTAGAATAATAGAATCCAATATTTCGATCCATAGCGATGCATGTCGCATGGCTCAGAAAAAGGAAACTATTAATGATATAAACGGTCTTTTAATTGTTCGACACTTATTCCACATTATGGAGTGATATACAAAGTAAGTAATGCTCAGTGACACGGAAATTTGATCATGACACCGGAAGAAAGAATGGAAAATTTCCAAAGGTCATCGGCAGAGAGAAATCTGTCTTTATCACAGGTGCCGTAGATAATCTCTAATGTGTGTTAACCTGAAGGTGTATCCGTATAATAACAAATTAAATGTAATCGGCGCTTTCAGTGACCTTATGAAATATAATCTCCTGATAAATTGCAGCAATAGAAGGGTTTATCATCAAAAAGATCAATAAATAATCTGTTTGCCTCACCTGCAGATGTTATTTTAAACACGGAGATTTTAACACGGCGGCCTGACAATGTTTAGGATAGCCCAACCTGATAATTTTCTGCAATGAGACACAGTTCAATTTATCAGCTGATTGCAGAATAGGTTTCAATTAATTACGAATTTTTCTTTGGAAGGAGCAATCCTTATATAACTCATTTTCAAGCATTAGGGGTATCGCCTCTCAAACAGCAAAACTCAAACATTAAGAGAGCAATTTATTTAGGTAGAAATTTAAATTTCACCTCAGATAATTGCAATTGTTATTAAGATTATAGCTATATGATATATAGGTTTAACAAATAAAGTATATATTCTAATCATGGAAGAAACAACGAAGAAACAATTAACGGTCCCATTGTTTCAGTTGAAATCCTTTTCATCTATATCATGCAGTATATTATTAATTTTGCAAGAGGTCGTTGGTTTAAAAGATTTTTGCCAGTGCTTCTATATATAGAGAGAGGCATTTCTACCAAAACTATAACGCTGTAAGTGTCCCTAATAATATTTGGCTTTCTTCTATTTCTGCCCCGAATAACTGTGACATAGCTCCTCCTCATTCCCACCAAATTTTGTGATGAACTTTTTAAAGACCTGTACACCGTCTCTTCATTTTAATTTTCATTACCATGTTTTTATTAACTCGCTTTCTTGTTTGTGTGTATGTTTGTCCCGTACAAATCTTGCAATCGATTTTTAACTAACTTTCCGACTATCTAGGCGTTTGAAACTTTTAGAATAGCTCAGAACACGATGACAATGCATTATTTTAATGCTTTTAGCCATCTTTAAGTACAATTAAATTCATTTTCAGTTATTTTCAGTTAATTTTGTTTTGTAGACTGGTGCAGCCATCTATTGGCCGGGACGGGAACGAAAAGTTAAACGCAAGTTAACTTCCAATTAACTTCATTTTCTTTCAAGTTGATGGGATAATTCATCAAAAAAATTTAAAAAAGTATTTATTAATACATACAGTTGTCAAGTTTATATGATTCAACAGAAAATTTAAAAACATGGTAAATAAAAAGTTCTTTTTATCTTGAAATTATTTCAAAATATAGTACTAGATAATGACACGAGTCTATTTGATAATCAAAATATTGCGAAGGATTCTCGTAACGATAATTTTATTTTCAAAGGTTTGCGAAGCCATACTTCTTAAAACAGGTTTGTATCTCAATATCTAAACATGTTATTTCAACTAAACAATGTTTATTAGGAAAATTTTATTCAACTTACGTCATTTGGCAGCATTTTACTACGGATCTCTTGCCCGAGGCTACGACGTCGAGGCGTCTTTGTATCTGTAAACATAATTCATCTATTTGTACACATTTAGAAATAAATAGTTAACTCAAATATTGAATTTTTTTGTTGCAGTCTAAAATTAGACAAAGATAATTTTGCATTAATAATTGAATTATGAGCTTTCAGTATTGAAAGAAAGGCGTCATAAAATCTTTATGCATTATTCCCTGACTGTTGAGCTGACACAAGAAAATTGTATGGATGTCAGAGAGATAAACATTTATGCTAGCGCTTTAAACTATTTATAGTTATTTATTAAATAAATATAAAATAGTTGTTTCTTAAATAACTGATATTTTCTTAGAAAATTTCAGTGTTATTTGTTATTTATCCATCATAACTAAATAAAACACATTTCTTCGCTTACTTTGCTTGAAACTTCCTCTAACTTTTGTATTACGCACGTGCGTATTTAAATATGTTTATAATTATTTCGGCAAATTGTTTTCTTTTATATGAAGTTCTTTCCTTAATATGAAATATGTATATCGTGATTTCATATTAAGCAAAGAACCTGAATATCCTGAAAGAGTTAACAATGGATTAACCACTTGATAATACAGGGTGTTTCAAAAAGAATCACCCGATTTGAAATGCGTGATTCTTTCTGAAAAATATTGAACATAGAAACTTAAAATTAACCTTATATTACATGGCTAATCATAAAGTCTTTTTACAAACCAAATTAAAGGTGCTCAATATGCCCACCTTTGGATGAACGACATATGTCTCTACGGTAGGCAAATTCGTCCCAAACTTTTGCGAGCATATCTGCATGCACTGCTTCCACGGCTGTTATGCGTACACAGACAACCTGTGTCTTGGAATTGTTTATACCATCGCTTAATGCTCTGAGGAGAGGTAGGAACTTCAATCTACTCGTACCAGGGTTTTGTCGACGAAAATCACGCTAAACAGTTGTTACGGACTCACACTTCGCAAAGCGTAGAACACAAGATGATTTCTGTTGTGCAGTCGCCATCTTTAGAAACACTGAAGTGGCGGGCGAAGGAAGAGCGTTAGCGCTACTTTTCGGCAACTGCGTGAAACTAGAGATTTCCTTTTTTCTGTCTATACCTTATTCGAACAAAACGGATTAAAAGGTGATTAGTTATGATTTTTTTAAATCGGATGACTCTTTTTGAAACACCCTGTATAAGATGTTAATTATAACTCCCGATACTTTCATCTCCATTAAAAAATAAAATCTATCCTATAAAATTGCAAATGAACGGCAATTGTTTATTGGTCATGATGTGGCGAGAAAACCCCGAGATTGGTGAACCAAGTCTAAAACTACATTAATTAGTCATAAAAGAAACCATTTTGTGCGGTTCTGACATTCCCTTTAACTATTACAAGTTCTTTTGTTTTTTAATTTCTAATGGCAAGCAATAAACAAAAACAAGAAAAAAGGTACAGCAAAATAGACAAATAAAGGAGTAAAACGAAGAAGGAAACCAGAACTTATCAGGGCTCAGAAATTTCAAAATTCCCGAGCAGGTCAATTTACCAAGCGCTGTCTCGGGATGGCTTCTTATGAACTTTAAGAGGGAAAAAAATCCTTGTAACCCCTAATGTTTGGACGAGAAATTTTTCTTCTACATTATTCGAAAATACCTCTCCATATTTATTTATCTCTTGAACAACCTATCTTTGTCAGTGGATTCATTTTACTATTTTCATGTTTTCTCGGAAATTTAAAGCAGAGCTTCTTTGTAATATTTTCGAAAGCTTCTATGGCGTACAGGGAAGAACTAATCATGATTAATTTATATGAGAAAACTTTTTGAGTATTCCGAGACTCAACAATAACCTGCTACATCTTACTAAAATAATACATAAAGCTTCAAATAATTCCGAATTATAATAAAAGAAAGAGTGATAAGATGAAAGCAAAATCTGTATGATGCGAAAATAATGTATACATTTAGTTTCAATTTTGACCATGTGGGCGGCTTAATAATTAATTACAATAAATATAAATATTTATTTATCATAATTAATTATTATGCCGCCCACATTGTAGAGTGGTTAGCGTCGTACGCTGTACACAGTGGGCTCGGGCTGAAATCCTAAATAAGGCCTGGTCGTTTCCCTTGTAGTTTCATTGTCGTTCCCCAGGGAGCAATGCTGACTCATCAAAATGGTACTCCTATTATAAAGTAGCCAGCAAACCAGCGGAGAATAACAAAAGTCGAATGTCTCCCGACAAAGTGCCTCCACATTAGAAAAAAAGAAAATTATAATTATAACTACCTGAAAACCCGCACTTCGCTACGGAGTACATTCAAATTAAATACGACGGTCAATGTATGCAATTAATGACAATATATATATATATATATATATATATATATATATATATATATATATATATATATTTATTTATTTATTTATTCATTTATAAAAAAATCGTAAGAGATATTTTTATGGACAAAATAATGTAGAAGAAAATATTCAAATTACATCTAATAGGACATACTAAAGAATAAAATACAGTTTGAGGAACATATCTTTTACTGTATTTTCATATTTTTTTGGATAATGTCCAATCGTTTGCCGCATTAGCAAGGGAAAAAATATTTTTTTGTCTATTTCATTGTTATGGGCGTGATGATAAATTTATTTAAAGTACCAGAAAAAGAAATAACGTGATCAGCATTTAATAAATTAAATTCTAAAATTTAATCTTTAAAAATTCCCCAAAAATCAGAAAATGAAGGTAAAGATTCGAAATGATAGAAATATATATATATCATTTTAAAGGAATTTTTATGATCTTTCTTGTGATATAAATTTTATAGTCCTCAAATTATTATTTTAAATGCAAACTTAAAAAAAGTTACTAAAACAGCTTAAAAATTTAATTTAAAAAAATGTAAGAATTTTTCAAAAATATTTCTTAGTGCAACCCTACACTATAAGAAGAATCGCCATGCAAAATTTCAGCTCTTTAGGTCCAGCGGTTTGGTCTGTGCGTTGTATGTCAGTCAGTGAGTCAGTCAGTTACGGAACTGTTTTATATATATAGACTAGCTGAAAACCCGCACTTCGCTACGGAGAACAGTTAGATTAAATTCAAAGGTCAATGTATGCAATTAATGCCAATATATATATATATATATATATATATATATTTATAATTAATACGACGATCAATATATAGAATTGATGTAGAAAAAAATATATGTATTTATATAAAATCGTAAGGGATATTTTTATAGACAAAATAATGTCCAATCGTCTGCCGCATTAGAAAGAAAAAAAATATATTTTTTGTCTATTTAGTTATCATGCACGTGACGATAAATTTATTTAAAGTACCAGGAAAAGAAATCACGTGATCAGCATTTAATAAATTAAATTCTAAAATTTAACATTTAAAATTTCACCAAAAATCAGAAAATAGGGGTAAAGATCCCAAAAAGATTTCATTTTAAAGGAATTTTTATGATCTTTCTTGTGATATAAATTTTATAACCCTCAAATTATTATTTTAAATGCAAACTTAAAAAAAGGTACTAAAACAGCTTAAAAATTTTATTTTAAACAGATCTAAGAAGAATTTTTCAAAAATCTCTCTTAGTGCACCCCTACACTATAAGAAGAATCGCAATGCAAAATTTCAGCCCTTTAGGTCCAGCGGTTTGGTCTGTGCGTTGTATGTCAGTCAGTCAGTCAGTGAGTGAGTCAGTTACGGAACTGTTTTATATACAGTGGCTCCCAAAAGTGTTCGTACACTTACGAATTTCAATGAAATAGGGGTCTATCCATTAATTAAAATGAATATTTCAGAATGGGTATTTAATAATAAGATCTATAATCTATTCTTAGCAAAACTACATGAAATATTTTGAAAACATAGTAAAACTTTATTTTTAAGAAATCAGTAATCAAAAAGTAACAAAAACTTTATCTCACAAAAGTCATCGTACACTGAAATATTTTCGGATAAATTCATAATTAAAATTATCGTCTAGCTCTTTATTTTTATTTTTGAATTATGGGGGCATTTAAAATATCGTTTGGCTTTAATTTTTGCTTGCCTACTCCGTAATATTCTATTTATTATTTAAAAATGGCTCGTAGTCGTAAAGAAACAACAAACAGCATTCGAAAATTGATTATTTTTCATCATAATAGAGGTAAATCAGTTCGGAATATTGCTAAATTACTTAATTTATCCCATTCTACTGTGCAGTATGTGAAAAAACACTTTAAAGAAGAAAATTGGATCGAAAACAAGGTAAGAAAAGGCCGACCGGCAAAGTTAACAAAACGTGATCAGAGATTTATAATTAGAAAATTTGTGAAAAATTCACGTTTGAGTGCTGTAAAAGTTTCTACAGAATTCAATGATACATTTTCTACTTCAATCTCACCTGAAAATTTTTGACGAGTTCTCAGAACAGCTGGATTGCATGGGCGTTCTGCCCATAGAAAATTTTTTGTGAGTGAGAAAAACAGAAAGTTTAGGCTTCCCTTCGCACTATCAATGATAAATAAGCCCCAAACTTATTGGAATAATGTCTTATTTGCCGATGAACATTTTTGGTGCTGATGGGCGTATAATTGTATGGAGAAGAAAAAAATGAGGAACTTAATCCCAAGAACTTAGTAAGAACAGTTAAGCATGCCGGTGGAGGTATCCTTGTGTGGGGGTGCATATCAGCATCAAGACTAGGAAATTTGGTATTTATTGATGGCATAATGAATCATGCTGTTTTTATAAATATTTTAAGAGACAATTTAAATTTATCAGCTCAAAATTTGGATATTGGAAATAACTTTGTTTTTTATGAAGATAACGATCCTAAGCACACGGCTCCCAACGTTCGCCTCTGGTGTCTCTATAATTGTCCACAAGGTTTGAAAACACCACCTCAATCGCCAGATTTTAACCCAGTAGAACATATTTGGAGAGAACTGGAGGTTCGAGTACGAAAACACGACATTCACACGAAAAGCGAACTAAAAACAATTACGATGGAAGAATGGATGAACATTGATGCAAAAATTACAAAAGAACTAAAGCAATCTATTCCCAGACGTTTAAAAGCTGTTGTGGATGCTAAAGGATATCCTACTAAATATTAATTTAACGAAAAATTAGAATATTTACTAATATGTAGAGATTTTTTACAAGTGTACGATGACGTTTGTGAGATAAAGTTTTTGTTACTTTTTGATTACTGGTTTCTTAAAAATAAAGTTTTACTATGTTTTCAAAATATTTCATGTAGTTATGTTAAGAATAGATTACAGATCTTATTATTAAATACCCATTCTGAAATATTCATTTTAATCAATGGATAGACCCCTATTTCATTGAAAATCGTAAGTGTACGAACACTTTTGGGAGCCACTGTATATAGACTAGCTGAATACCCGTGCTTCGCTACGGAGTACATTCAAATTAAATACAACGGTCAATGTATGCAATTAATGCCATATATATATATATATATATATATATATATATATATATATATATATATATATATTAAAAAAATTGTAACGGATATTTTTATAGAAAAAATAATGTAGAAGAAAATATTCAAATTAAATCTAATCTATATTTATAAAACAGTTCCGTAACTGACTCATTCATTCACTGACTGACATACAACGCACAGACCAAACCGCTGGACCTAAAGTGATGAAATTTTGCATGGCGATTCTTCTAATAGTGTAGGGGTGCACTAAGAAAGATTTTTCAAAAATTCTTCTTAGATTTTTTAAAATTAAATTTTTAAGCTGTTTTTTAAACTTTTTTTACGTTTGCATTTAAAATAATACATTGAGGGTTATAAAATTTATATCACGCGAAAGATCATAAAAATTCCTTCAAAATGAAATTTTTTTCGAATTTTTACCTCCATTTCCTGATTTTTGGTGAATTTTTAAAAATTAATTTTTAGAATTTAATTTATTAAATGCTGATCACGTGATTTCTTTTTCTGGTACTTTCAATAAATTTATCGTCACGTGCGTAACAACTAAATAGACAAAAAAATATTTTTTTCTCTTTCTAATGCAGCAGACGATTGGATATTATCCAAAAAAAATGCATATCCCTTACGATTTTTTTATAAATATATATATATAGATAAATATATATTTTACATCAATTGTATACATCGATCATCGCATTTATTATAAATATATATATTTATTTTTTGGCATAAATTGCATACGTTGACCGTTGTATTTAATTTGAATGTACTCCGTAGCGAAGCGCGGGTTTTCAGCTAGTAAAACATAAAGAATATAGTACAGTTAATATAGTACAGTTTGAGGAACATATCTTTTACTGTATTTTAATATTTTTTTGATAATGTCCAATCGTCTGCCGCATTATCAAGAAAAAAATTATTTTTTTTGTCTATTTAGTTTTTATGCACGTGACGATAAATTTATTTAAAGTACCAGAAAAAGAAGTCAGGTGATCAGCATTTAATAAATTAAATTCTAAAAATTAATCCTTAAAAATTCACCAAAAATCAGGAAATGGAGGTAAATATTCGAAAAAGATTGATGTTAAAGGAATTTTTATGATCTTTCTCGTGATATAAATTTTATAACCCTCAAATTATTAGTTTAAATGCAAACTTAAAAAAAGTAAAAAAAAAACAGCTTAAAGATTTAATTTTAAATAATCTAAGAAGAATTTTTCAAAAATGTTTCTTAGTGCGCCCCTACACTATATGAAGAATCGCCATGCAAAATTTCAGCCCTTTAGTTCCACCGGTTTGGTCTGTGCGTTGTATGTCAGTCAGTCAGTCAGTGAGTGAGTCAGTTACGGAACTGTTTTATATATATATAGATTATATTGAAGTTTGAGAGACAATACACATTATCATTATTTTTCTAATAAGTTTTCTTTATGTTCACTTTTTTTATCACCCTTCTGAGAAAAAAAATTCTTTGTAAAAAGTCGTATAGCTCCTTAATGTGGTATGCCAACCGAGAATCAGGTTAGGGCATGATAATTAAAGTGCTGGATTGAACAAGTGGCCGATGTATTTAAGCAGCAGAAGTGAGTCGGAAGAGAATTCATTAAGTGTATGACAGTGGAGCTGACCTGAGCTCGGTGTGAGAATCAACTGTCGTCAGGAAAAGTGGATTAGAAAGAAGAAAGTCTAAAGTTTTAGGGGTTAGTACAACTTGCAGTGATGGAACTATCGAAGGGTAGTGAATAGAGATGAGTATTATGATACTTAATGTGTTACTTCATTAATGACAAGAACTCCAATTCGGATCACTTAGTCAGTTTAAAGCTTTTTCATGTCTTCTTTTTCTGTGCTCTGATGTTGCATGATAAAAAATATTCTGTTATTTGAGTTGTTGTTTCACCTCTTGCTACACATCTCCTGAAAACCACCAAGTGACTTATTTAGGGAGAAATTTTCTCCTAAAATTTTCTCCTATTATAATTACAATTGTTGGGATTATTGTCCTCATTAAAGAACTTATTCTTTGATTAAATTCCTAAGAAAATTTAAAATCCTGCGAGAGAAAAAATTCTCCATTTTTTTTAACCAAACACCCAAATTAAAAATCCAAATTAGCATTTCATGAATTTGATATTTTTACAATTTTGTATCCGAAGGAAAGATCTATTTCTACGTTTAAGTAAATATCTTTAAGTCATAGACATTTGCATTTTATATTCAGATCAATCTAGAGGATCTGCATTTTATGAACGAAAAACATATTTTACGCCATTTAAATGTTTCAAATCATAAGGCAAAAATTGTTTTAAAAAAGGATACTGCTGGGACTATATTTTTCGGTCACTTTTCTGAGAGTCTCTTCTATCCCAAACACGTAGAAAATAGAGCCGGATTATGCTTGTGAAAACTTGTTCTGGAGTCGAGTTGTAGGTCGTGCGAGGGTTCGGACGTAGACCAAATAAATGTTCAGCGAATGAAGGGGATTCACAATCTCCACGTTTCTGTGCATCAAGAAACACATACTTAGGGCCTGTTCACATAGGAGTCCGTAGCGTTACGTTAAGGAAAAGATGACGTTGAGACGAAAATAAACCAATCATAGGCCTCCAAACGATTAGCAATGAAATTTTTAACGCCTATGATTGGTTTATTTTCGTCTAAACGTCATCTTTTCCTTAACGCAACGCAACGGACTCCTATGTGAACAGGCCCTTAGAGAGCTTGAGTCGTACAAACAATTCAAAAATAGTATGACGAGTGTTCTTTGGTTGAGGCCCATGAATTAAGGATACGTAGAGAGGTTTAAAGTGTTTGTAGCCTGGCAGTTGAATTAAAGGATTAATACTAGAGGAACTTAGAGTACCAATGGGATATTCAAAAGCAATAACCAATAAACTAAAAATTAATAATGATAAAGAAAAATTGCTTAATGAAGAATTAGTTTCACATCTTACGTGAACTAACCAGACTCACAAATTCAGTTAAAAGTAAGTACTGTGCTTATTCCTTACGAAATGCAATCTTACAACAACTTTGGCACATTTCAGGACACAATGATTAATAAAACTATCTTAGAATTATTCAAAACCTTCTTCCTTGTATTGAGGATGTTAAAGGTAAAAAAAAGAGTTTATATAAAATATCATTTTTTAAAAATTTTGACTGCTAAAAATTTAACTTTTAAGCAAAACCTATTAGAAGTATAAATGATCATTTTTTATGGTTCACTGACACAAAGATGGTTGTATATTATACGGGTGTGTGTGTGTGGGGTGGGTGGGGATTTTTTGTTGGGGTATAACTCCGTGACGTCATTTATCAGCATATTGCTTCCAGCAACAATAACTCACTCGGATTTAACATTAGGCGCCCATTAAAAGAAACATTTAACCCTTGCAACCTTTCTTTGGAAAGTATAATGCAAGATTTTTTAGAAGCCTCGCCCTGAAGGAGTTAATATGTATTGAATTCCACGATTCTTTTAAATGTTCATAATGCGGTTTTAGAGAGTTTGATATTGAATGTTTCTCCAAGATGAAGCTTGGTGGCTTAAAATAAAAAGATTATTATTTTACTTAATGGGGATATTGAAAATATGTTCCCTATGAACAAATATTTAAAATTATGTAAACAGTGAAAATAGTATCCCTATAAGAGCCCCTTGTAGGAAATATACCTATAAATAGGGAAAAACCCTATTAATCCATTTTATCTATACGATAGAGGAAATTGAATCAATATACAGATTCTAGAAATCTTTATCTGATTGGGATAACACATTGGAAACTTTCAAAATAAACTATTGTACTCGGCTAGTTATATAGTATTACGCATTCATATTTTGTATCATTAAGTAATGTTACAAAATACATTTATGCAAAAAAATTACAAAAGTGGATTTTCCCAAACTTGACTATGTAAGCCAGGTGAAGTGTCGAGAAAGTTAAATTTCTACCTCTTGTCTCTCATTTGTTTACATTTGTTAATGATGATGCCAGATTTTATAGACAAAAGCAAATATCGTATCCTTCAGGGTTTTTACTGATATTTTAGCATCCTGGCATTCTATCAATAAATTAAAATCTCCCAAATGCATCATTTAAGGTGAAGAAAATTGATGGTGATAATTGTATTATGATAATCATGATGTATTATATAATCAAGAGGATTTAACGTGTTTAAATAAGTGCTCATAATTATGTCTTTGACGTTCGTTTTTAACATAATAGGGAGGAAAGAAAAGAAAATAATTTTGTTTTCATAAATACCGTATTTTTCGGACCATTTGACGCACCGGACGTTAAGGGCCTGTTCACATGAGTCCGTTGCGTTGCGTTAAGGAAAAGATGACGTTAGACGAAAATAAACCAATCATATGCCTCCAAACGATTAGCAATGAAATTTTTAACGCCTATGATTGGTTTATTTTCGTCTTAACGTCATCATTTCCTTAACGCAACGCAACGGACTCCTATGTGAACAGGCCCTTAGACGCACCTCATAATTATGGGAGGATTTTTAGAAAAGAATATTTTGTTTTGTATTTTGTTAGTTGTAGAAAGATATTTTCAATTTCCTACTTAATAAAGATTATATATATATATATATATATATACACACACACACACACACACACACATATATATATATATATATATATATATATATATATTATATATACACACACACACATATATATATATTTGTTGGGATACTCCGCACTCTCTGTCTTCCCAATTTGGAAGTTAAAGGAAGTGTTGTTTTCCCGTACAGCGAGTGACGTGCATGCTTCAGGAATGACGTGATGTAACTGTTTCTTTGCGATCGCAAATTGCGATGTTCAGACGTCATTCCCGAACGCTGGTTGCGATGTTTGAATTTAACATTTCTTTTTCTTTTCGGTGTTTGTTTTTGTAATGTTTGTTATTGTATGTGTAGTAATTTTTGTTATTTATTATAAGTGAAGTATTACATTTTTGTGACAATTATGTTGATGTTTATTTGGCGTAAATTTTTCTCCATATGCAAATCAGCCAGATGCACACGTGGTTTGAATGTATATAACGTGCTGGCTTTACTTAGCTCTCGCTGGGGGTCAGTCGGAGCATTGTGTTAGACCGAAAGCTATCGTCGACGCTAAATGTTAGCTCGAGTTTACTTTGTGGTGAAAATAAACCTACGTTTCTTGTTTTTAAACGACTGCTTTTTTTTACTTGTTCTTGCCTCAGCCCACTGCTACATTCTGCTATATATATATTTACCATATCTTTTTTTATTGCTTTTAATCAAGTTCAACAATATTATATATATATGCACACACACACACACACACACACACACACACACACACACACATATATATATATATATATATATATATATATATATAATATAATAAATATATATAATAAAATATTCATTTTGTTTTAATGTTACCTTCGGACCATAAGACGCCGCCCCCAATTTCAAGTTGATTTTTTTATGCAGAAAGGAACGTCTTATGGTCCGAAAAACATGGTACTTGCAAAACTATAATATTTTAGAATCTTTGTAAAATGTCATGAAATGTCATAATATCTGGGTAGTTGTACTTGATAATCTTCGTTTTATATCAAGTAAAAACTCATTAGTCCGATTTTTAAAAGGTGTTGTAAGGTTTACATAAGATTTGATTCACAAGAATCGAACTTTTAAGTGAATAATTCTAAAGAAGTCGCTTAAGATATGCTAATTGCGGCATACGCGGTTGGTATAAATACCAAGCAGCTAAATTAAAGAAGGGCGGTCGAAGGAAGCGAAAGGAAGTGAAAGGAGATTGCGAGCAGCCGCTCGAGGCATTTTAGCTATGTTGATGCTAACCTACGCGAGTTCGTGTTAGACGAAAGTTATTTAGCGTTCTGTGGCCCAAAGTTTACGTGTCAGCACTGCTGGTTGACTTTCAAACTATCTGTGAGTATCTCAAGTTGTATTTTTCGTGAATGAGTAGTTATACAAGTGAATATATTGAATTGTATAAATGTTATATACCTCGTACTAGTAGTACAGAGGCTTTATGTTGAAAAGCAAAATCTATATGCGCAATAAACATTGTTGTTATGTAAGAACTGTGTTTGAATGAAATTATTTAGTGTGCCACTTCAAGATATACATACCCAAAGTTAGGAAAGAAGTAGCTAATTCTCTATAGTGTTCTGCCATTATTTTATTATGATTTAATTTAAATATGTTATAATTCTTCACAGTTTCAATTTGAAAGGGGAAGAAAGTTTATTTTTTTTGCTTGAATTTATACAGAGGAAATCTTTTACAAAATTCAGTTTTCATACGGTTTCTTAGAATCTCAACAGATTCCTTAATTTACCATATTTTACTTCCCGGTAAAGAGTTTTGACATTTAACTAAGATGCCACTACTTTTATGAGAAAAATGAACGCAACATTTGCTAATAGGCTTATTCTAGAACAATAGAACCTAAAATTGTTTGAAATTATAAGTCTGCTAATAATAGAAACTCTCTTATTATAAACACTCAAAGGAGATTTTTTTCACATGGTTCTTTATTTATTATGAGATAAATTATCCCTCAGTTAAACACAAAAAGTCACCAGAGATCTGAAATTAAAATAGTAGAAAAACTTTTGTTCTTCATTAAGAAAAATTATGTTCAGGTTGGAAATGATGTTTTTAATTCTTAGCTTTTAGTTGCAGTAAAATTTTTATTTTTATGTTTCGGGATAATTTTGAACTATCTTGAGAAATTTAGCTTTTTGAACTTTTCTGTGCTCTAAAAAAGATTAACAAAATGCACATTCTTTCATAGTTGAGTGACAGCATCACTGTCTTCTTTTACTACTGGGGGAATAAACAGACCCTGTTTTTCATAGATCAGTTTTGTTAAATTTAAGTCTCATCTTGAAACAAACATATTACAAAAAATGCATGGTTTACTTCACATTTTGAAATTTATGTTTTATTTCGTTGTGTGTCAGATGCAGTTCCAGCATGCAGCTGAGACATTTGCTCTCTGAAGATTTGCAAAAACGTCAATCCAATGATTTAAATGAAGATGAATTTACCTGGAAAATATAATTTTTTGTTCACGTTGGGGAATTACTATATGCCGTACAAAGAAGTTAATTTACTTCTAAAAGCATTTTGTTATTCAGCACGGTTAAAATGATACTTTCGAAATGTTTGTAATAATTTATTTATATTTTTACCCACATATATTTGTGAGAGAACTCGCAACGAATCGAAATAATGGAAAACGAATATCTCAAATGACCAGAATTAATTCAAACATTATTTTAATTGCTATCTTGTTGCCACCATCTTTTACTGTTTCTTTTTAATCAGACAATATTGTAATTCATTTTATCCTTTGCCCTAAGGAAGTCAGTAAATTCACAGGGGAATTGACAAGGTATTGAATTTTTGCATTACATAGAGTAATATTATATGCTTATATTTTCATAAATGATCAGTATTCATTTTCATCAGACGCCCTGTAATTCGTAACCAACCTAAATTAAATCGCCGTTGAAAGCGGAAGGTTATATATCAGCTGTTTAATTAGTTTTCTTCATTTCTGCTTAAGCTTGCTGTGTACTAACCCTATTAGATTCGCTCACCTCAATGTTAACCTATGGAGAAAATGTGTCTATTATTTATAGCTACATAAATGCTGATAAGCCATTAAAAATGGTATTTTCAGATAGCCTGGACTTTTCTGCACCTAGCAACAGGATTCATTTTTTTTTATAAATTTCGTCCACCAAAGGAATTAGTCAGCGTTAAAGCACACTAGACCAGATTTTCCTCCGAATAATTTAAATTTTAAAATATTATTTGCATTTTATTTTTTAAAATAATTACAAGATAAAAAGAACTTTTTATGTACCATGTTTTTAAATTTTCTGTTGAATCATATAAATTTGATAATTCTATGTATTAATAACTACTTTTAAAAAATATTTTTGATGAATTATCCCATCAACTTGAAAGAAAATGAAGTTAATTGGAAGTTAACTTGCGTTTAACTTTTCGTTCCCGGGACGGGAGCAAATAATACGGGCCAATAGATGGCTGCACCAGTCTACAAAACAAAATGAACTGAAAATAACTGAAAATGAATTTAATTCTGCTTAAAGATGACTAAAAGTATTAAAATAATGCATTTCCATCTTGTTCTGAGCTATCCAAAAAGGTCCAAATGTCTAGCTAGTCGGGAAGTTAGTTAAAAATTGATTGCAAGATTTGTACGGGACAAACACACAAACAAACAAGAAAGCGAGTTAATAAAAACATGGTAAAAATGAAAAATGCCCTAAGT
Organism: Dolomedes plantarius; assembly: GCA_907164885.2. Taxonomy (NCBI): domain Eukaryota; kingdom Metazoa; phylum Arthropoda; class Arachnida; order Araneae; family Dolomedidae; genus Dolomedes; species Dolomedes plantarius. The sequence continues at coordinate 58,065,661 of OU015495.1, read as the reverse complement.
TGTAAAATTTCTTTCTCTGTTACGAGGTTCCATTTTTTTAAAAGAAATCTCTTTAAATCCAAGTAGGTTAATCTTGGATAAATTTAGGTTAACATTGAGGTGAGCGAATGCAATAGGGTTAGTACACAGCAGCCTTAAAATTATTAAAACATTCATTCCTTTATTTGGTTTTACTTGAGAGATTACAAATACCGTTTGATGTATTTACTTTAAATTCGTCATCCATTTTAGATGATTTAATTTTCTAGCACAGTTGTAATAGCTTGGCCTGGTTACTCTCGCCAAATCTAAAGTTGTGTCCATCTGAAATGAAGTTCCTCCTTTCGGAAATTCGAGTGGTTTATTAATTGGAAAATTTACACCGCGCAAATAGGATAATTAATTTCGTTCGTAGTAACGCTGGCAAACGGTCAACGAAGATTACCTGCCCAAGTTACGACGTTCTAATCACATAATTCCCTAGAACAGTGATGGCCATTTCAGGGTAGACTAAGAGCAACCATAATGATAATTATTAGCATCAGAGCACCAGACTTGAAGAAAATTCAAGAACATAGGTGTCAGGAATTAATTACGGTCTATTTCGATTTTATTGGTTAAAACTTCATTAATAATTAAAATAAAAATTATTTCTACAAAATGATTTGCAGTTTTATTTTGTTGCAAACTAAAATAATTTGATTAATTTGGCATCTCAGAATTTCATACAAGAGATTTATAATCCACTTCTTTCCTGGTGTAGCAGTTCTGCGAATATTTGACAGCGAAAATAAGTTTATGAGTATCTAGATTTTAATATGACAGGCTTTGTGTTAGAAAATAGAGTCAAGTGGGGACTCTACCAGATATAGTATATAGTTTCAGAATTCCTTTTTTAAAAAGTGGGTACCATTATTCAGCGAGTAATTTTGTACGTATAATATCTTAATGTTTCTGTTCTCTAGAGAGATGGGTCAGATTAAAGGTCGTAATTTTAGTTTTGTGGGTTGACGCTCAACAAAATTAACTGTCAAAAATGGGAGAAACATATGAGCCATGATTAATAGAATTGCGGGGTAGTTCTGGCCTGAGGGTCTCCATTTGGCCCTTACTGCCGAAGATCATTCCTTCCCGTGTCTCTCTCGTTGTCAGTTCACTCATTAATTCCCTTTTACCTTTTTAAGTGTTCGGTTGTAGTTAATTTGCCACATATTAAAAAACTAATCATAAAAGGAATAAAAATAGTGAAAAGAATCAATACAGCGTGACTTTTTCATCCTTCAGTTATTTCATTTGTATTTTGTAATAATTTATTTGAACGCAATAATTTATTCCATTATAATAAACTAATTTTGATGTAAATATGCCTTTCTACCTCTTTTCCGTCCTTTGAGTGCTATCTTGAAGCTTATCACTTCTATACCGTTAACGCAAATCTCCACTTTAATGTTTTCCTCCCACTGAAGACTTCTTGCTCTCAACATGTGCTGTACCGTATGGAGATTAATGTGAAGCGAAAAACTGTTGTGTAGATTTAATAGTGCCTAATAGAAAAAATCACACGTGTAGACATACAGACACCTATATATATTCGTCTGACTTTCACCTATCTACCTACTTATCTCTCCGTATCTATATACCGTAATTTCGCACGTAAACGCAGCACTCACTGTAAGCGCCGCAGGGACTGAAATTTCCTTTTAAAAATACGAATTCGGGGTAAGCGCCGCACATAAACTTTTCTTAGTTACCGTACCGTAACCAAATATTGAGACACCAGCAGAGATTTTAGGTTATTTCCTTAATAAACTAATACATTTTAATGTAATAAATTCAATATAGTTCTAATTTTAAATATTTCTCTTGAAAAATTATACTTTAACACTAAAAACGCCGAATGGCATCCCATACCTATAAGCGCCGTAAGCAGTCATTTTGACCGCTAAGATTTGCTCTATCTAAAACTGCTTTTTTGTAATGAAATCACTTACCACTACATTTTTACCGTAGTACAGTGCAAAAAAGGAATAAAACCTAAAAGGGTACAAACACATTTTCGTTTCATTTTAACATGATAAATTTTTAAAAAAAAGAAAAAAAGGAACATAATCATGGAACATCAAATGGGTAAAATACATAAAGTATACAAGTATGAATAAAATTAATAGACTTTAAGTAATACTAATAACCATCAAAAGGAAAATATAAGATACACAGGTAAGATTTACCGATCTGTCAAAACCATCAAAGCCCTCATCTTCCTAATCAGAATTGAAAAGAGACAACATTTTCGGATCAATTTTCGTCCCTGGATAGTCTGGATCTTTCTCGTTCGAACAACTATTGTCGTCAGAACTGTCATCGTCGCCGGATTTGGGGACAATTATTTCTGCCTTTGTAAAACTGGACATTATTGCCTTAATGGAGACACCTCTCCATGCTTGAGAGACCCACTACGTGACTTCTACGAAATTTGCCTTTCGCATGGTTCCGCGTTTTGTGTAGGAATGTAGACCTTCAATCATCCACGATTACCACAGACTTCGCATTCGGCATTTGAATTCTTTGTTTACAGCAAAATTAAATGGCTGAATTAATTTTGCCAAACCTCCGGGAATTATCGCTAAATTTGCAGACACAGTCTTCGCGGCAACTGTAACAGGCTCTGACAAGTGGGCTTTCATCGAGTCCATTTTAAGTAGCCCTTTTGAACTGAAAAAAAGCCCCTTTCCTTTTTCGCCCGACATCGTTCAACCAATCTTGTATTACTGTTTCATTCATCCATCCTTTCTTATTCGCGCAGATCACGACGTCATTAGGAAATTCTCCTTTGGGGAGAGTTTTTCTTTTAAAATCCAACAGAGGTTTCAGTTTATCGCTGCTTGCTGTGCAAGACAAGACACAAGTAAATGACGTTTCCTCGTGACCGGTAGTAACAATACTCACTGTAGTTTCGTCAACCTTGGTGACAGTCCTTCTTGGAGGAGAGTCGAAAGTCAATGTCACCTCGTCCATGTTGATAACCTGATCGGTGGAAAACTTGTTGTCCTTTAATTGGTCCCCTATAAACTTCAGGAAAAAATATTTCTTTATTCCGAAAATAAATATTTCTTTATCTCCCAATCAACAGGAAAATTTTGCCTCAGGGTTGTGCGGGCCTGGAGGAAGAGGTTTTTCGTTTCATGAATCGGTAGCACCAGTTGGATTCATCTTTGAAATCGTCTATTTCCATGTTCGCCGCCACAACTTTGGCTTGTAAACGTATCTTTACAGTTGATATTGGAATGCCCTTACTTCTCCGGGATGAAATCCATTTCTCAAGGTTAGTTTCCAGTTGAGGCCAAGCAGCTTTCCACCTTCTGCTTGCTACTCTACTACTTTTCGTAGAGTACTGCTTGCTACGCTCTACTTTTCGGCATCTTTAATAGAACTTACTTTTCGGAGCGCCATCGCCGAACACAATGTTCATCAATACTGAACTTTCTGCCAGCTGCTCTATTTCCGATCTCTTCTGTTTTGGCAATTACATTCAACTTAAAATTAACAAAGTAGCTTTTGTTTCTGCGTTTTGGAGCCATATTGTGAAATAGTTTCACAGTAAGGGAAAAAATATTTTCGTAAAAAGAGACAATGACAAACGACAGCAATGAACGTGCGTGGTCGCTAAAATGTGTATGACATCATCGTCATGCTTTTCCAAAGATAGTTAAGAACTTGGCGCATGCGCAGTGAAAAACACCCGTTCAAGTAATGGGTGAGGATAAATTTCAGTAGAAAAGTGCAAGCTAAAAAGAAAATTTTAAAATCCGAAATCGCCGTAAACACCGCATAGGCGTAAGCGCCGCTCCAAAGAATTTTTGAACTTTTTTTTACGTATGCGCCGCGGCGCTTACGTGCGAAATTACGGTATATATAAAACAGTTCCGTAACTCACTGACTCACTGACTGACATACAATGCTCAGACCAAACCGCTGGACCTAAAGGGCTGAAATTTTGCATGGCGATTCTTCTTATGGTGTAGGGGTGCACTAAGAAAGATTTTTGAAAAAAATTTTTTAGATTTTTTTAAAATTAAATTTTTAAACTGTTTTAGTAACATTCTTTAAAGTTTGCATGTAAAATAATTTGAGGGTTATAAAATTTATATCACGAGAAAGATCATAAAAATGTCTTTAAAATGAGATCTTTTTCGAATCTTTACCTCAATTTTCTGATTTTTGGTGAATTTTTAAAGATTAATCTTTAGAATTTAATTTATTAAATGCCGATCACATGATTTCTTTTTCTGGTACTTTAAATAAATTTATCGTCACGTGCATAACAACTAAATAGACAAAAAAAATTTTATTCTTGTTAATGTGGCAGACGATTGGACATTATCCAAAAAATATTAAAGTACAATAAAAGATATTATGTTCCTTAAACTGTACTATTTCTTTAGTATGTCCTATTACATTTAATTTGAATATTTTCTTCTACATTATTTTGGCTATAAAAATATACCTTACGATTTTTTTATAAATATATTTTTTTGTTTTTTTGTATCAGTTGTATACATTGATCATCGTATTAATTATATATATATATATATATATATTGTATAAGAGATTTATTCATTCTAGCAAGTGGTATGTCCGCTTTCACACTTGATTACAGAAAATACTCTCTGATTAAGAATTTCGACGAATTTCTTGATTACATTAAGTGGAATTTCTCTCCATTCCTCCTGAAAAGCCGATGCGAGTTGAGTTGCATAAATACAGCGTGTTGGTCTTGACCTCAATCGTCATTCCAGTTCATCCCATAAATGTTGGATTGGGTTAAGATAGGGACTCTCACACTCAAGTTCCTGTACCACTGCTCCACTTCTTTGGCGTGGGATATTATCATCCTAGCAGCGATAATTGTCAGTTCTTTAGTACTGCCACAGTGTAAGAAGAGCCTGAATGTCTAGAATGTTCATGCACCGATCCCTCATCATGATAGTAGGAACAAGAACCAGTTATCCAAGACCGCATCAGCAAAAAGCGCCTCAGATCAAATTCCCACCACCGTCTGTAAGTTCAGAGTTGATACTTCACACTCCCGTAATAAGCGTCCTCCCGGCGAATTGCAACCCATACCCTTCCATCTGGCTGGAAACATGAATTTTGATTTGTCACTCTATAGGATTGTTTTCCACTGGTCCAGTTTTTACTATCATTTCCTCATGCTAATCGATTCCTGGAATTGGGTTTTGTGATGAGCTGCTTATAAGACGCCACACTGCATAGCTATCTAAGTGCAGGACATTCTTTTCGTACAGTATTGATTCAGACAGAAGCACCAGTGCTGCTCTGGAATTCTTGCAGGATGTTTACCACCGAGGTTCGCCGGTGCTGTCTCGTAAAGCATTGTTGTAACACGCACCGTTTTATATGTCTCGACTCTATCAGTCAGTTTCGGCTTTCTACATGGAAGTTTTCCGGAACTAGTTATGCCAGAATGCCTCCACTTGTTGATAATATCAACCACTGTTGATTTTAGATTCTCCAACTCAATGCTAATCACACGTAAAGATTTTGCACTTATAATAACTTACTACTATAGCTTCCATTTTAAAATCACTCAACTCAAGATAAGTGGCTATGTCCCTTATAATCGACTACTATGTCCAACTATACCAATACCTACACCAATAACTTTCTACGCCTAAATCACACAAAATATACTACCACAAAAAATACTATACCAATACCTTTAAACACCTAAATCCCGGTATTCCACCCAGCGACAATCGTGGAATATGTAAAATAAGCCAAATGCTTAGGAGTCAGGTCAATTATTGGTAGGTAGTGTATATATATATATACATACACTACCCTACAATAATGGACCTGACGCCAGCGGATTTGCATAAAATCCATCTGCATGTCGGATTTGATACAAATCCAGTTCCCAGAACGTGACCTGCTACGGTTAAATACGATACGCGTATTGGTAACGTCGTTAGTTATGTGGGAAATTGGGACAATATGTTGAAACGAAAGGAACTTGGTGAGTTTGAAAGAGGTGTTATAGTTGGTTGTCACATTAGTGGCAAGTCTATTCGAGCAATTGCGGTAGAATTATCACAGCCACGGTCAACTGTTGGTGATGTCGTGAAGAAGTGGATGACTACGAGAGTTGGGATACGAACTTCACGCGTTGGTCGTCTCTTTAAACTGACCGAACGGGATCGGCGGGTCTTGAAGCGTGGGGATCGTAAGAACCGTAAGAAACCACTCCAAATCATCAACAGTGAGTTTTTACAGGCAGCAGGTGTTACGGTGCACCCGAAAACTTTGCGGAAAGAAATGCACGCCCTCAATATCCATGGATGTGTTGCCGCACACAAACCAAACATCACAACAAAGCCGGCAGACTCGCTTGGTGTTTGCAGCGTCGCAACTGGACTGTGGACCACTGGAAAACTGTTTTATGGAGCGACGAGTCACGCTACATGCTCTACCAGTCGGATGGGCGTGCTTGGGTTTGGCGAATGCCAGGAGAACGTTTGTTACCCGAGTGCATCGTTCCAACTCTCAAGTTCGGTGGTGATGATGTACTTGTTTGAAGGTGCTTTTCGTGGTATGGCCTGGGACCTCTGCATGTTGTTCCTGGTAAATTTAACACCGACGCCTACATGAACATTTTAGGCAATCAAGTTCTTCCTACGCTCTAGCAATTTTAGGGAATGGACGAATGTTACTTCCAGGACGACAACGCTTCATGTCATGTTGAAACCTCTGTCAAGCAGTGGTATCAAGATATGGATGTAAAACTTCTTCCCTGGCCTGCTCAGAGTCCGGACCTAAACTGCATAGAACATTTGTGGGGCGAGTTAGAGTGACACTTACGGACAAGGGAACCACGTCCGAAATCTACAGCTGAGCTGGCGACATTCTTGCAGCAAGAATTGACACAAATACCCATAGCTGTGTATCAAAACCTTGTTGAAAGTATGACCAGTAAAGTTGCTAGTGGAATTGCAGCATGTGGGGGACCATCCACCTATTAAAGCATTTATTCTTTCCCTTATACCATCCATAACATCTTGCTGTCCGGTCCATTATTGTAGGGTAGTGTATCTCTCTCTGTCTCTCTCTCTCTCTCTCTCTCTCTCTATATATATATATATATATATATATATATATATATACAGAGAGAAAGGGGGAGGAAGAATTTAATCTTAAAGCATAAGAAAGACGTAGATATGGATGTGTTAAGTGATAACGTACCTCAGTCAATTGCTAAAATATAGATAAGAACACATAAAAAGACAATAGGTTTTAGAAACAATTATAAATAAACATCAACGAAAAAAAAACCATCAGATAAAAGAAAGATACAAAATTGTATTTCCCTTCATTAGAAAGATACTTTTGGTAAATGATGTTTGTTGGTAACTCAAGATTAAAGTACAGGACTAAACCATTAAGAACTACCATAAAACCTATCTAGGAAAGAGTAATAGATTACCTAATATATGTTCTAAAGTTAAGCCAAAAGAATAAAGCCGTCGATTTTAACAATTAAATAGCGGAAAAGCTCTTTCATTTTCTAAAATTATAGTTTTTTCTCAGTATTTCTCAATGAGCATGACTTTGTTCAGCAAATAAATATGAAAATACAATTATTTAGAATTTGAAACAGTTGAAAAGAAGGTATCATTTTCATTTATATATTACTCTTGTTCCCTTTTACAATAAAGTTACATGTAGCTACTGTATCGAACATTCAATTAACTCCCTAAGTGCCTTACTGTAAAGCTCTTTGTAAGCTTAAATAAACAGCTGTGTAATATATATGGGAAATTAAATGAGATTTGAATCGAACTCCAAGATTAAGAGGTTTAACGGTTGTTGAATCGCATGGAATTGAACACTACTCATAATTAGAATTACGAACCGCAATCACTGATTATACCTGTGCTAGGAAGTTATCTTTATATAATGAATTGACAGCCAAACAAATTTAATAAAGCATTATATCCTGGGATAAAACAAGCGTAGCAAACCGATATTTGTATCATGATTTAATGTAAATCAGATTGCTGTTTCTTTCATAGCATCTAGTTTTGATTAATTTTCATCCGTGGTTATTTATATTCATCTGGACCCTTGTGATTGATAATGCACAGTTAATAATTGCCGGCAACAGCTATTGAAATAAACGTAATTAAAAAACATAAAAATGTTCACTCTCGATGAATATGATTACGGGATAACTGATATATGTACTTGTGTACGTGGGATGAAAGATCTCAGATAAAACACACAAGCTGCAGTTGAGAATATTGGAATTTTTCTATTGTTAGAGAACATTATACTGTAGACACTTTTGTTTTTCATGATGTGTTGATATCACTATAATTACCTGAAAATCCTCAAAATGCAGCCAATGATGCCGAAACGTCCATTTTCTTGACTACCAGTTACGCATTATAATGAAACTAGATAACTGTTTTCTTTAAAAAAATTACGTCTTACTTTTAAAGGTAGATAATGAAATATCTACTTTAGAGCACTAGATATAACACAGTGATAGACATACCCAGCATACTCATACACCATGGACCAAACTCTTATTCTCGTTTTCGGCTCCTCAACGTGGTACATCAGAAATATCCACCTATTCCATGTAGGTTTATGCCATAACTGCTGGGAGCTCTGGGGGTACCTATCTAAGTAGATGACTCCTTTCATAGGGGGGAGTACATCTTAATCAAAGGAGCACTTTTAGCGAATCTTAATCATGTAGTTCATAATTTTATTTATATTAGCAATCATAATTGCTACTTATTTTCTCTTTTCAAGATATTTCACATTTTACGTATGCTTTAATATATAACACTAGGGGCTTCGCCCCTAGGCTCGCTGCGCTCGCTCCTCTGTTAGGGCTAATAGCGAGATACATAGGTATGATTCTCGGGCAATGTAACAGCTTCCCTCCATTTACTGTTGTCACCCTTATGAGAAGGGCTTTTCATTACTGTTGAATTATCAGCTTTAAAATTCAATTAAAAATTGAAATTTTAAGATAGAGACTTACTCTCTATCTTAAAATTTCGGTTCCTTATATGAGGTTTGTATGAATATGAAAACTTTCAGCTTCCAGATGATGAGAATATTTTCTTTGTAAGATAAAAACTCGATGAGCATCGATATTACATCCACATATGGGACGATATTTCTTGAAAAACTGTCTTTCATTTTTTGATGAAAATATTAGTCTGTTTTAAAATATTTTTAAACAAATGAGGTCTAGTTTGATAGAGAAATGTCTTTAGTCTTAGATTGTAAAAAGATCAAAATTCTACGATCATTTTTTGGTGAGTTATAGTAATCTGAAGATAATAAAGTCAATATTTTCCCACAAAACATAAAACTAGAAAAAACTTTAAGTTCGACGAAGATAAGACATGTCTTACTTTGGTCACCCATTTTTCTGCATCTATTGGTATCGCTCTCGACCCCATATTCCCAGCGGTTTCGGAGGAGATAGCGTGACAAGCTTTTGACAGCGGCAGCGGGAGTTATTTTTTTTAAAATAGAGAGATAAAAAAAGTACCAAACAAATACTATAAATCAACATTGCATCTATTTAGGGTTATCCACTTGCAACGTATTATAGATTTACCGTTTTATGAACAGTTTGAAGCAGCTTGCTCTTGAATCAACCATGATGATCACTGTCTAAAGTTATATTCTTAGTTTTCTTGTCTTAAACCTTGATTGCCGATGGAATTCCAGGATGCTAAAAGTAAATAGCCCAAAAGAAATGTACAATAATTCTCATAAAGTCTTTCCGTTAACTAACAATTTATTCACTGAGGATAAAGCTTCAGCTACTTACAGAAACAATCCATTTTACAATAAGATACTCCAAAAAATAGAACTATTCAGCAATTCTATCTCATTCTGTTTAAAAAATTAACTATCACTTTTAGCTCACTTTAATTTACTAAATATTCAGAACTACATTTTACATTTTTCTGAGTAGACAGTCTACTCACTATATCACTCCTTAGCCATCACGTTCGTCCCACAGCTCCCCCTTTCCTACTGCTGCCAATTCTTGAGGTTTGACTCTCAAATTTTATGAGCTCGTCTACTGCAACCGACTCCGCTATTTTCTCCATGACCTAACTATTTCCACATAAGTACAATTCCTGAATTAACTTACTTCTTAAAAATTATTTTTAGCATATTTTCCTCACGGCTTTCTTTCTTATTTTTCTTTAAAAATATTTTTCTTTTAGCTTCATCTAGAGGGAAACGGTGTGAGACATTTCCGAACCGCAAAGGGTACGCTGAGAAAGAATACGAGAAAAAACAAGTGTGTATAATTTATAAGCACACATAAAATTAAAAATAGCCAATGCTTATTATTAAGTTATTTGAAGGAAATTTTCTTATGGCAATCAATTACGTGTTATATTCTCCAAAACAAAGTCCTGAAGTCAAAAATTCTCGCATATTCCATGCATTCTACACCCCTCTTTTGAGCACTCATTGACTGGACTATATATACACTATATTATATTAATAAAAACCGGTGGCCAGACTTTTTTAAGAATACGAAGCACATTCATAAATACCACTGATATTGATAGGTGTTTCCATTATATTGATAACCACCTGTATGTACGTCTATGTAAGCAGATTACAGAAATATGATAATTGAGAACGCGAGAAATTTCTTTTCGCTGCTGTGTACTAATAAATGCTTACAATGATTGCGGATTTGGATTTAAAAGTCTTTAAAAAATAACTTTTACTACGCAATAGGGAAAGAAATTTTACACCTTAGAGAATTTTTTGTTTCTTTTAAATGCAAATCTATATATTTAAGTTGCTAAGCCGGCTTTTTGGGCAGTCCGTGAGAGAAAACTCTGGCATCAATTTACTTCATTTTGGTCTTAAACGAAAGATTGTAATCTGTAGATTTGTCAAATTTGGTTTTTGTAACAGCAAATTCTACGAATTAGTGATAATTTAGAATTAAAATTTTCTTTCTGCGCATGTTCAGTGACATGTTTAAATCTGGCTTTATATACTCACTTAGCACGAGGCCGCATAAACACGTTAATTTGTTTAATCCGAAGAATCTCTCTAGCTCTCTCTCTCGGCCATTTTTATCTTTAATTATGTTTGTGAGATATAGAATTAAACCTGACAGAAATTGTTTATTTCGCACTGTTGAGTAGCCATATTTCTTTTTGCTGGGTTCAATAATAATTTTTTAAAGTTTATTTCTCTATTCTCAATATCATGATTTTCAACATTTGGAAATGATGTATTGAGTATAATTTGTGTATTAGTACATTTATTTACTATCCATCCGTTATGTTTTGATGGGTACCAACTAGTAATATTTTTAAATTTCAATTACTCGGGGAAAAATCTGGTGTAGTGGGTTTTAAACGCACATAAATCATCTGGTAGGCCAAATTTAAAAAAAAATGAATCCTGTTGTAAGGTGCAGAAAAGTTTAGGCTATCTGAAAATGACATTTTTATTGAATTAACAGCATTTATGTAGCTGTCAACAGTAAATACATTTTCCTCATACGTAAACATTGAGGTCAGCGAATCCAATAGCGTTAGTACACAGCAGTCTTAAGACAAACCGCTAGTCATTAATTGGATTATTTTTTTTATTTCCAATGGCAAGTATTACGGGACAACAGATATCAAAAAGACAAAGATACAAGAACAAGATAGAAAAATGACATCCGTTAATCCATCAACTTATGTCTGGCAATCCAATAGCGCTCCCATAAATAAACGGAAGGTAGAGCAGGGCAAGAAGCAAGGTGACGCATGTCCATTTCTTCCTGGTTGTTACACAGGAGACAATATAAATTCAATAATATAAATTCAATAAAATTTTTTCAGGGTACTCGGTGCAAAATGTTTCATACAAAACTACGTAACCAATGTAAGGTGTTTAAAAAGAGTTTTATGGGAATCAAAGTTTTTTTCAAAATGATCGTGTTTGTAAAGTGCATAATATAGTTGTGTAATGGTAACCCACTGCCAAAAGAGAGTGTTCTCGGTTAGGAAGTTTTATTTTTAGTAAAGAAATACTGATAAAGGGAAGAAAGTATGTCAGAATGGCGCAAATAACCTGCATTTAATTCCAACAAGTTCCATAAAGGTACAGTTAAATGTTCAATTTAGTATGTAAAAAAAGATTTATTCAAACAGAAAAAAAATTTAAAACGTGAAATGCAGAACATTTAAAACTACTCGTTTTCAATTCGACAAAGATGAATTCTAATCCTTTTCTACCATCTAAAAATGTTTTGTATTTGCGCATAAATTAAGCATTAAAAATAAATTTAAGTAGATGAACAGCGGGCGAACAAAAAATTATATGAATAAAGGGAAAAATAAATTGGTTTCTTGGAAGCATAACTTTATTTTCACTTCAGATATTAATTTACCTTAATACAACCAAAAACCGTAGGTATTAATGCATGCTTTTAAACAGTATTAAATACTTTATTGTGGTTTTAAAATGATATTTAAAGCAGTCTTAATTATATACCTATTTATGAATACATAAAAGGGAAATTCTTTCATTTATACAGAAGTGTATTAAATGGCAAATGGAGTTGAATAGATATATCATTCAAACGGAATCAAAATTATTGCTTTTAAACCAAGCTTTAAGGGAAAAAAATTCACATTAAATAATTATAAATCAACAATGTTGAAAAACATAATTCGTAAATATTGTATTTATTGCTATTTATACATCCGAGTTTTCAGTATTCATAATTATTAGTTTTGTTAGTGGGAGTTTTTTTTCGGAAATTCACACAAAATTTACAATAAACTCTAAAACAGAAAGAAAAAAAAAGAAAAAAATTCATGATAGTACGATGATGGGATCGTTTTAAGTATGTAATATAGACTTAAAGGTTTTTTCAAGTCAGATATTCAATACAAATACATCAAAACTAAAAATACATAAAAAAGTATATTTCTTTCAGACATATATTTATTTACAGAAGAATGCGCTAACGCAATTTATAATGTATATCAGATAACGGTTTTAACTAATTCAGTCTTTAAGCTTTAATGCCTTCAGAAATGCATGTTATTTTACTATTCTAGGTTAAAGTTACAGTTTTTCAAATGTGAAATGTCGGGAACAGCTCGTAAGTACCGATTAAAATGGACATGAAAGAAAATATGTAATGTATGTAATTTCATCCCATTAAATATAATTTTCTTACGCTTTATTTCTTTATTTATCTTATAAATTCAAATAATTTGTTTATCTTGTTTAAAGTTGAAACTCGTTTAAAACAACTCGCAGGGGAAGGGGGGGGGGGGAGCTTGTTGAAGAAAAACATGCTGAAGATGAGAAACAGTCGTTTATTTTGAGACGCTAGAACAAATAAAGGTATTTCGACCAGTCAGAATAACCCAATCTTCTAAGGCGAGAGAAAATATGAGATATATTAGAAAAGACGGGACTTGGATTGGTTGTGTTAAGGCTGCTGTGTACTAACCCTATTGGATTCGCTCGCTTCAATGTTAACCTATGGAGAATATATATATTATTTACAGCAGGCAGGATGTGAAACTAGGCAGGATGTGAAACTCACAAAATTACCGATTTTTCCGCTGCCGATAGAACACGCAGAGAGCTTTCGGGACGATCTCACATGCCCGTCACGCGTCGGATGTCGTAGAGCCGCAAGGATAATCGAATCTGTGAGGGTTTTTTTAAATCCCGAGGAGAACGGGGAGATGCGGTGTCCGCCATGTTCGCGAAGCGGGGGATGTCGCTTTTTTCAGTCTTAGGGAACTATGCTCTGCCGAATGCATCCCAAAAGCGAACACAGAGGCGCATATTTCAAGTTACTCGTGAGAGCGATGACGTCACCGAATCCGCCGTACGAGTTTATCGTTTTATCGGCACCCTATTGGCAAAAAATAGCACTAGAGGCGGCGCTAATTCATTCTAAAGGTGTATGAATCCGAAAGACCAATGTCCATAAACCCGAAAGTATAGCATTGACTACGATTTCGTAAAAACCGTGAAAGCAGTGACGTCATATTATGGAAAGTACCGATTTTCCCGCCACCGATAGAAGAAACACAGAACTTTCGGGACAATCGCACGTGTCCCTCACTTGTCGGGTGTTGCAGAATCGGAAGGATACTCGAATTTGCGAGAATTTTAAAATCCTGAGAAGATCAGGGCAATATAGATTCCGCAGTTCATACCGTTGAAAACTTCATGGAAGTCATTCCTGAAGCATTTTTTATTCCCAGGGGAGTATGCTCTGCCAAATGCATCCCGAAAGCAAACAAGGGGTGCAGGTTTTAAATTGCTCGTGAAAGCGATGTTTTTTAGAAAAGCCGCCGTACGAGTTTATCGTCTTTTCGGCATCTCATTGGCTAAACGTAGTACCAGCGATGTCTCCAATTCAGGCATGTCAAACTCGCGGCCTTCAATAATTGTTTGTGCCTTCTAAGCCCAGCCAATATGACGGTATGTAAATATCTTGTCACCTTATGCGCTTTAAGCATAGGCGAACACCCCCCCCCCCCCCAACTAGCTGTGAGTATTTTAGCAGCCGATTACCACATGCCAGACCAGTAGTCTGGTCAGTAAGCAGTCTTGTACGAAGTGATTCGTTAGGTGGGTTTAAAACAGGTTATATTTCGCTTTCGGGGAACGCTTATTAATTTGTGCAATTATTCAGGGTCTGATAAGTTAATGTTCAAGAACAAAAAGTGTCAGGAAGAAAACATTCATATTATTCTTGTTATTGATTTTATTGTACTATACTTTTTGAAATAAACCTACGCTTCTACGAAAATTGATTTTGGGAGTTTTTCTTATTTTTGCAGCCCACGTAAACTTAAACCTTGTTCATTTGGCCCATGTCAGCCTTTGAGTTTGGCACGCTTGATTTACAGCTACATAAATACTGATAATTCAATAAAAATGGTATTTTCAGATAGCCTGAACTTTTCTGCACCTTGCAACAGGATTTTAATTATTTTATAAATTTCGTCCATCAAAGGAATTCATGGGCGTTTAAAACACACTATACCAGATTTTGTCCTCCGAATCATTTAAATTTTAAAACATTATATGCATTTTTTCCAAAAATGAAAAATGCGCCAAGGTGTAAAATTTCTTTCTATTAAAAAGTACAATTTCAAACAAAATTTTTTAAATCCAAGTCGGCAATCCTTGGACACATTTTCTCCATAGGTTGGCACTGAGGTGAGCGAATCCAATAGGGTAGTACACAGCAGTCTTATGGCAAGTCCATATGTTCACAGAATAATAATAATAAAAAAACTGGCTTCATTACCGACAGAGCATGGTAATAATAAGGCCAAAGAAAAAAAATTGAGGGAGAATGCGATTCGGTTGCCGCATCGTTACGTCATGCACAAAAATTTCGGGCTAACTATCTTTCAACAGTTATTTGTGGACTTCCACTCTTGCATAACGAACTAGGCGCGCATTCACTGTTTGAATGGATTTCTTAGTAACATTAAAAGGCTTATAAACAGGGTGAAAATCGAGTTAAGCATAAATTGTGTTATTACTTAATGAAATTTGTGGTAGACAATATATTAGAAAAGCTGTTTAATATCAACAATAGAAAATACAAAAAAAATTTCAGGTAGTCTCTTCTAACGAATCTACCACGGGTTATTAACGTAGGATTACTTATCGTTGCTTACCTCTTTTGTATGTATATATGTATTTATATATATATGTACGTATGTGTATATTTAAACATTTATGTATGTCAAAACTTTGACGCAGTTTTGTACTGATCTGTTTAACTGTTTACTGCTTGCCCAAACGATACAGACTGGGTTTCGCGCGCTGCCAAAATTATATCTCGCGACGACGGACGGTTTTAGCGTCTGAAATTTTGCTTTCCGGAGGACCGTTATGGAGGAACGTAATCTTGCGTTAAAAGTTAACTGGTTTCGAATTAATAAGCATAATTTTTCTTTAGGCTGCAGAACAGTAGGTGTGATGCCTTTATGGGTAAATCCTAAATGGGGAATTCTGTTGGTGATCTCTCTTTCGCGTTTGCAACTATTCATCGAGACAATCACGTTTAATTCTACGCAGCCTGGAAGAGAAATGAACTTTGTTCATGAATGTTTGCCTATATTTACCTTTTGTTGTGGAGTTTTCGAGACTGTTTTCACTACTTTCAATTGCGTTAGTTTATTACCAGATATCTACTTTTATACGTAATAAAACACTGGTTCCAAGAAATTAGCTTCTAGAATAGTACATCATTGTCTGAGAGGATACACTATCTTGAGAAATGTGTTCTTGAAAATAAACCCTGTTCTCAAGAAAGTCGTCAAAAGTTACATTTGTGTCCATAAAGCTATTTATAGCTAGTGAGGAGGACTTGCGACCTAATCATTAGCTCCCTGAATATAGGGATAAAAGGTCAACGTCCGAGTAATGAATTTGACTCAACTATTAAGGGAGAGGGAATCTTGACCGTGTTCGGTTTCCAGAGGTTTTCTTACCAAGGAAATTAAACACACAGTTTTTTCCTTTAAAAACTTTCAAGTAAGTCGTTTATGGGATTAAATTTTATTGAAGGTGTTTGATTCCAACCGAAATAGCTTATTTTCTAAAGAGGGTAATCATTCCAACTTGGATGCACTTAGTGATTTAATTTTGATAACCTTCTCATAAAGTTTTTGAGAACCGAGGTGAAGTCCCAAAGATTTGAGAATAAGCAAGCCTCATCGATATAAAAACATTTCCTCTGAGAATCTACTTTCAACTTTTACTTATTGATCGGGCTCGAAGTAGCCTTGTGGTAGCGTGCTGGCTTTCGGTGTTGAGGGTGCTCGGACAGAATCCCAAAACGTGCCCTTAAATACCCTTGTGTCTAGACCGGATATGAGATCATTAAATCCGTAGACCTGAAAGTCCCTCTGTAGGGTCAGAGAGGGTAGGGGAGGGTACGATCCTGCTAGATCTCATCCCTTGGGGTGCTCGATCAAAATTGAGGTGGCGAATAGCTAAGACAGACTCCGGCCCTTGTGGTGCTGTATAAACGGGAGCCGCTCACAACAGACTGAAGCAACTATGGACCTGGTCTGGAACTACCGAACAGGGGGCATTAGGAACAACATCAACAACTTATTGATCTGTCAATAATAACGTAGTATTTTAATGGACAGTATTTTAGGGAAAAAGTACTTTTTTTTCTGAACAATTCTTAACAAGCCTTCTTTAAATTGCTAAATAAATTTAACCCTTTTTTTACTAATGCGGAGGCACATGCCGTGAGCCATTCGCCTTTTGCTGTTCGTCGTGAGGTCTTTCTGTTTACTTTATTGTGGGAGCACCATTTAAGTGAGCAGACATTGTTCCCTGTAAGGGAACAACACTGATCACGAATCACTGTTTAACTTCTCAAAATACAAGTGAATGTGAACCTCATAAACATTACTAATAATCTGACCTCGGATTAAAACAAGCAATCAACATTTAATGGACGGAACACATTATTTACAGATTAACAATATATGGTTAGGCAGCTTAAAGAAGATACCACCCCCCGTAGCTTTCAAGCCTACAATAAAAGAACATGAAAAACCAACTGCTGCCAAAGCTAAAGTACAAATTACACTGATGCCAATTTTACAAAATAGTGCAGTTAACTAAAAAATAGGAAAATACAGCTACATGGAGTTAAACATTCAGAATAAACATATGATGCACGTCAATATCAGGGAAGGTGCGAGAAATCACGTAATAAACACGTTAATGACCAAGCCTTATTCGGTGTTTGAACCCAAGCCCACAGCGTGCAAGTTCCCGACGATAACCATTATACTATGGGGGCGGCAGTAAATTTATCTTCTTTCAGTTAATTTATATTATGAATTTTTTCGTATCTAAATAAACACAAATTTCGATTCTGGTTGATAAACGACTTTCGCGTCTGTAAGTCCGAGGTTATTAGCTAAAGCAATAGGGTCTGACGACACCAATTTCGCAAACGAACGGTGGATACGAGTAATTATAAATTTATCTACACATAGAAAATTTTATTTGAAAACTGTCGAGGGAGAAATCTTTTTTATAACAGTTTTCATCCAAAAAAGTATAGGAAAACCTTTAAAAATATTTTTTTTCCTTATTTCAATATTAATACGATATTACAAAATCCATAAACTAAAACGTGAGAGATATTGTCTTTATAAATATTTACTAACATTACATTAAACAATTATTGTTGAATTTATAAAGCATTTCTTATCCTTTAATAAATTCTCTAATAATTTTTTTTCTCACTGGCATTAAAATATTTGAATATTGAGTACCTTATATAAAACGCTGAAAAAATAATATAAGACTAAAAACGCACAGAAACCTAGATAAACAGAGTTAGAGAATAAATAAAAGCTATCGACAGAAACTATATTTGAAATCGTAAGTCATTTTCAATCGGTTACGAACATTGATTTTTCCGTGGCGAAAAGTACAACGTTCATCTGATTCATTCATATTTTGAGGCCGGCCATCATTATCATTCATTATTAATACAGTCTGGGATTTTACGGACTATCAACAAACATTAAGCAGCGGTGTAATGTCTGAAAACAATGAAACACGAACATGATTAATGACTAAAAAATTGAGCTTTTCGAACATCACGAAAAGAGGCAGATTATTGTTTGAAGCCCTATCGAGTGAACATATTAGAGTTGTTTTTATTTACATTGTACTACGCAGGCACTTCAAATTGAGTGATAAAAAGGTGATAAAATGCTTAGATAATAAAGAAATATTGCCGAATGACTTTACTATCTTTCAGAGAGGAAGAGGGAAGATTTTATCACATTTTTGAGACACCATGATTTTTTTGTTAATTTATTTTATAAGTGATTTTATTGTGGTTAAGACAGGTGCATTTAGGATTTACCTATGGGAAAAAACTTGATTAAGCTTTATACAGTCATTCCTCTTCTTAATAAGTAACTCAAGGTAGGAAGTTTTAGGTACTAATGAGGTTTATGTCAAAGATACAAAAAGTAGTTCGTTATCTGAAACTCTATTTGCAATTTATCCGTAATTAAGGCTGCTATGTACTAAGAAAAAAATCCTATTTCCCTTTCCCTTTTCCTCTTCTTGCAGACTAAAGTGGTGGGAGGAGTCCAGTTGACAGTTCGAGAATTCCACCCCCCCTTAGGATTGACATTTTGAGGGATTGTAATGGCGCTCTCTCTATATATAGGGGGGTTAAGCGCTGCCCCCAAATTTTTTATTTAAAATATATTTTTGTCAACTATTTACAGGTACATAAATGCTGATAATCAAATAAAATTGGTATTGTCAGATAGCCTGAACTTTTCTGCAAAGCGCTACAGGATTCATTTTATAAATTTCGTCCACCGAAGGAATTTATGAGCCTTTAAAACACACTATACCAGATTTTTCCCCCAATAATTTAAATTTTAAAATATTAATTGCATCTAAAAAAAAAACGAAAAATGTACACAAATGTAAAATTTCTTTCTCTATGACGGAGTACATTTAAAAAAAAATCTTTGAATCCAAGTCGGCAATCCGTGGACAACTTTTCTCAATAGGTTAACATTGAGGTGAGTGAATCCAATGGGGTTAGTACATAGCAGCCTTAAGGGAAAAAGTAAAGTTTTATGCAACACACTAACCCAGGGATATTAAAATTGAGGACCGTGAGCCACATACAGCCCACCAAGCTTTTTTGTGCGGCCCAAAATACTCTCATTATCAGGCACGTGCTTTAGTAAAAATAAATTTTGTAAAATGAATGCGTGAAACAGAAAAGACTGCTCAAAAATGTACCCACCTGCTGCTCACGTTTTTCGCAGACACGTATCTTTGAGAATGATCTTTTTCTAATACGAAATATGCGAACATCGTATATAGAAATCGGAATACAAATTCTTACCTCGATGACGTATTGAAAGTATCATGTAGCAAGTGTAAACCCGATTTGTCTAAAACAGTCAAGAGTTTGTCACAAAGCCAAAAAAACACTTATTTTTAAACAAACGTTTGGATCCATTTAGGTTTTGAGTTTTATTTTTTATATTATGCTATTCTGGGGTATGATTGATTGATTGGTTTGTAGCGCTACGGTCAACTTTTTGCGACACGGGGGCTAATCAGACCGGGACCTACAGTTTAAAGCCGATTCCGAACGACTACAAACATCCATGCCAACAGTGGGACTCGAACCCGAAGGATCTGAACCGAATGCCAGCTCCGTAGCCATTCGGCCCTCACCTGGCATATTATTGGGTATAGTGTACCATGTTGCGGCCCGCGTAATGTAGGAAACGTATGCATGTGGCCCGAGAGAGAAAAAGGCTGAGTACGGCTGCACTAACTGGTCCAATTATTCCTATTTTAATTTTGATATGAAACACTTGGGAAATATGTTAAGTCATCACAATCTGATCAGTGTCAGATCTCGTAGGGTTATACTCCAATTTCCTTAACCATTATAAACTCTGACGAAACAGCCATCTCTAACGTACCCTGAAGCAAAAGATATAGGGTTTTATTTATGCAAGTTCCAAACAAAAACACTATATGTAGTCAACAAACCGTATGATAGTTAAATATAATGTAGTTTTGAATATTTCCCCGAATGAAGTCTCTCCTACGCTTCAAGACCAATCAATCCTTTACAATGTGTTTTGGCTATAACTATTTAGGTGGCTTCTATTTAGTGATTCTTATTTGGCACAAATTCATCAGATCGCCGTCCATTTGAGATATCGTATGATGAAAGTTATAATTTTTCTCGCTGAATAAAAATTCTCCCATCTTCTTTGATTTTTATGATCAATGTTTAATACGTTACCTGAAAGTGGAAAAAAATAGTCTTTGACTAAAATGTATTGGAGATCAGTCTGATACTATTCTTTTAAAAATTCGAATGAGCTTAGTTATATCTGTCGGTATTTCTTGCTATTTTACAATACTTGAATAAGTTACTTATGGCAATGAATTAATTCGTAAAGTAATTGCACATCACACTATTATTAATGTTGGCCTTGCGGTTAATAATTCATATTCGAAATTTTGCCAATAATTCGGCATTGGTTAAAAACAAATAAGATAATTTCTTAGTACTATATTTTCCCTACGGCAGACGCAGAGTGGAGTATTTGTAGCAAAACCCTGGCCAAAAATATTTTTCACGTGTTTCAAAGTTAAAACCATTTCTTTTGACTTTTAACTTACTTTGTAATAGTAAATACTCCCTTTTAAAAAAAATTAATTTTTTTAAAAAAAATTTTAAAATTTAAAATTCTTAAATTTAAAATTTTTAAAATTAAAATTTTTATTTTTATAAAATTAGCTTTCTAAATCAATCTTTATTATATATATATATATATATATATATATATATATATATTTACATTTAAGAGTTACCAAACTTTAGTAACTATAGGGATCTTAGTTCTCTAGTGACTTCAGAAGCTTGAGGGCCTGTTCACATAGGAGACCGTTGCGTAGCGTTAAAAAAAAGATGACGTTGAGACGAAAATAAACCAATCACAGGCATTAAAAATTTCCTTGCTAATCGTTTGGAGGCCTATGATTGGTTTATTTTCGTCTCAACGTCATCTTTTCCTTAACGCAGCGCAACGGACTCCTATATGAACAGGCCCTAACTTTTTCAATCGGATTCTCCTGAAGTCTGACCTTCATCACCTTCTTCAAATTCATCTTCTTCATCACTCTTATTTTTAAAAACTTATTTTTTTTGTCTCAAAGGCTTAAGAAGAAATAAAGTTTTATAGGTTAACAAGATTTATACAGATTACATCTATAGTTGTAAGTCATTTTCAAATCATACCGTCAAGAAATTATCATGAAAATAAAAAAGGGTTCTTTATAAAAAAATGCTATATAAAAATGGCAGCTGTTTGCGGAACTTTTTTTGTTTGAAATAGACTCTCAATACTATAACCATGACGATTATAATTGAAATTAGGTCCGACAAGCCCCGACACACCTTCATAAAGCTTTAAGAAACTTAAATTACAGCTAAATTGATTTTTAAAAACATTTTTCAAGTTTTCAATTTTTTTAATATGTTAATAATAAAACTAAGTAGATTATTATATGTTTTAAAACAAAGTTCTTGCCTTTTTTTAACACGCAAACCTGATTTAATTTCAAAACATTAATTCTTAACGTCACAAAAAATATAGATTTAAACTAACAACAAAGCTGAAACGCAATCAAATGACATGTCCATTCGCAAAGAAATCTGTTCTTCAACTGAGGCTAGAAACTGCTGAATGTTACTTATGCTGCTGGAAATGATGTGATTCACTCAGCAGTTTGTTAGAAATGATAAAATGCACTTTTTACAATTATTGCGAAATTTTTTATTTTTACACTTTTGTCCAGGTTTTTGCTTCGAATACTCCACTGTGCGACGCCAAATTTAAAAAAAAATGACAATTAATACCAACACCTAATAACTATATCATATAATTGGAAGAAATCTGTTGAAAATCCCCATTTGTAGAATCCTCAAAATATGGCTTCCGTATCTTTAGATTATCTTCGAACTGACTAGAGGAAACATTTAATTTATCTTTGGAGATATCTAATGCTCGACTAACTAGCAGGGCTTCCCTACAAACTCTCCCGGTTTTCGCTCATCCTCTCCATTTATTGCGGACAAAATCATATACAGCAGTTCATGCTTAACGACAAAACTTTCTATAAAATGAATAGCCTTTCTTAGTATTTGATGCACAATGCCCGCAATACTTAATGAAGCCATGAAATAGACGCATAATTACATTTTGATAGACAGATTTAAGCGAATATATACAAGGATGTATACTAACCCAAGAAAAAATGCATCCTCTGGCCATGTAAAGATAACGATTCCAGATTTATTAGATAACAAACACACACACATATATATTATATATATATATATATATATATATATATATATATATATATATATATATATATATATATATATATATATATATATATATATATACGTCGTAAGCAAATTGACAAATCTGGCTTATTGCAAAGATCTCCGTAATTTTGCAATGCGTCAAGCTAATTTGAAAATTATTGATAACTTTCTAATTAGTCTGATGTTTATTAGGCTTATTGTAATGAGCCCATACACCTTTAGGATAATTGGAAAAATTCGCAATTATATAAGTTGGCTCAAACAGCCTGATTTCATCTAGGCTTATTGCAATAAGCCCAAAGTATTAAAGGCTTATTAAAAATTGACAGACAAAGAGATTGTTATTTAAGTACTTCCTTTAGTGAACATATGAACTAGTTAAGAGATACTTAGGTTAGAAAGAGGTAATTTAAAAGCTGCACAACAATCGTCATTGTTGGAAAAAATTTAACTATTATTGTTAAACAATTGTATTGCCATTATCAAAAAATTGCTATAAACAAATTATTAAAATGACAAACTTTTAGACATTGAATCGAACTTTCTCCCACATCATACATTTTAACTTTATTTAGTTTCAGAGGGGAAATAATAGATAACATTAAGAAATTAGTAAAAGAAGAAAAAATGATGATATATTTGCACTGGATTAAGGCACATATAGGAATAGCTGGAAATGAAGAAGCCGATAGAGTGGCAAAGGAGGCATCAGAAATGTAGGAAGTTGGTTCAGCTTTTAAAAGATCAAAACATGAGATTAAGAAGAAGTTGGAAAAAAAATTTACTGAGAGAATGGCAGGCAGATTGGGAAAGTAGTGAGAATCGAAGAAAGGTTTATGAAGTATACCCTAATGTTAATATAGAAAGAATCAGTGTAGATTTTAAAATCAATCAGAGTATTACAGGACACGGGATATTTGGTGAATACCAGCTTAGGTTCCATCAAAAGGATGATAAGTGTCAATGTGGAGAAATTCAAACAGTAGAACATTGCCTCTATGTTTGTCAACAATTTAATGAACTGAGAGCCAAATGTCCTAGAGATTTTCAAACTTGGGATAAAAGAAAGATTTATAATGATTATTATGGGAGGAAGTTCGTAAGAAGAATGGTGAGCATGCTTATGGATCTGACCTTCCCTTTCTCTCTTTCTGATTAAAGAAAAAAAGGGGGAAAGGAAAAGAGAAAATAGTTAGTTTAATGTTGATAATCTTGGTAAGGCAACATCAAAAGAATCACAAATCAAATAATGGCAGGGAAGTAAATTGATAAGCAAGGAATTGAAGTAAGATTTCTGAAACATCAAGATAAATTGAGAAGTATTGAAGTAAAGTACTTACCGGTATAGCTATAAACTAAGTAAAAGGACATATTGTGTCTTAAAAAGAAAAAGAGAGAAATTGTAAATGTATATATATGTAAATATAGGTATACTATTAGATAGTAAGTTAGTATAGTTCGTAAATTGTAAGGTGTTTATACAATGAGTAATTACTGAAATGTAAAATTTAAAGTATTCTTATATAATGTAGTAATTGAAAGGTAAAAGCAAGGTGATTATGCAGATAGTAACTGTTGAACTGCAAGATGTAAGGTAATGCAGTAATAAATGTAAGAATGCATTAATTAAAAATTAAATTTATGAAAGTATTAATTTGAAATGTAAAAGCAATGTGATTATACATATAAGTAAAACATAGGTAATAGTATGGGATGTAAAAGGCAAGGTGTTTATACAATGAGTAATTATTGAAATGTAAAATGCAAAGTGTTGATATAAAATGCATTAAATGAAATGTTAAAGCAAAATTGTAAAATGCTAAGTAATGTGATAATAAATTGTAAGAATGTATTAATTAAAAAAAATAAGAAGAAAGTATCAATTAAAAGTAAAGAATATGAAATGTAAATGTAATGTTATTGTATAAATAGTGACTTTTGAAGTGTAAAATGTAAAAGTAACGTGAATATATAAGCAGTAACTTCTGAATTGTAAAAAGTAAAGTAATATATAATGTATACTCAAATAGATGCAAGATAAGTACTTGAGTAATATGAATAATTAGTTGGTAGCAAATATGTAAAAAATTATAATGATATGAATTTTAAATTAAGAATGCAAGTGATAATACAATGAGTAATAATGGAAATATAAATTTGCAAAGTATTTATATAATAAACATCAACTGATTTTAAATGCAAAATGGTCAACAGATTGTAGTCTTTGAAATGTAATACTAAAGAGCTTATGGTAAATATTGAATTAGATGAATGCATGTATTATAATAATAAATATGTAAATAAGTAAGAAAGTAAACAAACATGTGAAATAACACAGTTTAATAGAAATATTGAAATAGACAATAAAATAAAAGATACGGGTTAAGCTGCCGTATCATTCGTAAGCGTTCGCTGATTGCTCTGGTGGCTTAAGTCGGAGGTTCGGGCCCAGCTGCTGAATTAGTTAAAAAAAAATAATAATACTTAGGCATATATAAATAGAATGTTATATATAGCTATTGATTTATAATAACTTTGAATTAAAAAAAACCTATTAAGATAGTATAGTGAAAGTTTAAAAAAAAAGAAAAAAGGAAGCAGTAGGAATTTTATCGCGAGTTGCTAAATTTGAATAAGATTATATAAAATAAATATAAAATTGGTATAAGATTAAATAAAATTTGAATAAGATTATAAGATTGAAAGATTATTTTTAGAGGAAAAATTAGAAATGTATATTTACTAAATGAATAATAGCTAAAGCTTAAATATGCAAATGGTATTGGTACATGGTATATAGGCATACGGATAAAAAAGTTGGTAGGCATGTTTAAAAAACAACTATATATAAGATATAGTATAGAAATTAAGGGGTAAAGAATAAATGAAAAGAATAAGCTAAGATTAGATTTGAATAATTTAATAAATATATGCGGAGTAATTATAGATTAAGGATATAGATACTAAAGGTATAGAATAAATAAAATAATAATATTGGTAATATTAGGAAATAAAATCCAGCATTGAGAAAGCTAGGAAGTTATTTAATTAAGATTATAAATAGATTATAAACAAATGGCGCAAAATTTAAAAGTTAAAATACTGGAATAACAAAGTTCTACAATATAGATGAATGTTAAACAAGGTACGTGATATAAATTCAATGTTTAAAATGAAAGTTGCATATAGTATAGACAATTGAGATATAAATTAAAGGAAGCATTTTTCTTATATTGAAGAAACTTGCTGATTGATGTTTAGTTGAAGTCTAATCCTTGAACAGGGACTCATGTATTTGTATTCCGTGCTTGCTTGAAAATTGAGACTTATGACTTTCATTAGGCAGTCAATGACAGTAAGATAGTGCGGTACTGATATTGAAGGTAAATTAATGTCGATGGATTGAAGCTTAGTTGATTGATGAAAACATAAATACACAAAATTTAAGTTATAATCGAAGAATATTGTAAAGTTTATTTCCCTTCTTAACAAATGTTCTTAAGAAATGTAGATGGAATGATTTGTAATTGAAATGCATTATATTTCTTGTTGACTAGTAGTAATGTATATGTGTAAAAGAATTTAGTAATATATCAGTGTAACTAGTGTAAAAAAAAATAGGAAAAATTTTGTAAGGCATCAGTGTAAAATCATATTGTTGACTACTAACTGTTGTTCACTATTAATTATTGTGTAAAATAACTCTGTGCATTTGCATAATGGTTTAATGTAGGGTGAAACAGCATTGGATGTTGATTTAAATGTATAAAAAATAGTATAAATGTATATGTATTAGCGCTGGCACAGGGGTGGTGTGCTCGCTTGATATGGGGTTGGTCCAGGTTCGAGCCCAGACAATGTACAGGGTTATTTTTCAGTCCACATTAAATTAAATAATAATATAAGAATAATTTTTCTCTCCTGAGCTTGCCTTGATGGTATTAGCTCAGGATATACCGTATCATCGAAAGGTGGGGACGGCGAAATTTCTTGAATTAACTTTGTTTATTTCCACATGGTGAACTTTTATGACACTTCCATGAACACAGCCTTCTTACACACGAGTTTTTCGTTTGACACTAAATTTTTGACACTCAATTTACAGCTGCCATATTCCTGGCCTCCAAATTTTCATTCGCCACAGCTTCACAAACAGATATATATATATTTTCTCGGACGTCTTGAAGGATTTGTGGTACAGAAATCTGGAAGTCACATCTAGCACACTAATTTTTGATAATGCGAATTTTTATTCCTATCTAGTAAATATTATTTTCCACCTTAAGAATTTCCCCAATAATTAAATTTAGACAGTCTAAAGCGCCATGGTCTACTTTCGGGACATTTATCATAATAAAGTCTCCAACTGCAACCGATTACAGTTTCTTTCTACAAGTTTCAATCATTTTTCAGCTCTCTCTCTCTTTTGGACTTTGTGTGCTTTTTGATGCTCCGTTACTATTTTTTACCATGTTTTTATTAACTCGCTTTCTTGTTTGTGTGTATGTTTGTCCAGTACAAATCTTGCAATCGATTTTTAACTAACTTCCCGACTAGCTAGACATTTGAAACTTTTAGAATAGCTCAGAACACGATGACAATGCATTATTTTAATACTTTTAGCCATCTTTAAGCAGAATTCCATTCATTTTCAGTTAATTTTGTTTTGTAGACTGGTGCAGCCATCTATCGACCGTGACGGGAACGAAAAGTTAAACGCAAGTTAACTTACAATTAACTTCATTTTCTTTCAAGTTGATGGGATAATTCATCAAAACAATTTTTAAAAAGTATTTATTAATACATAGAATTGTCAAGTTTATATGATTCAACAGAAAATTTAAAAACATGGTATATAAAAAGTTCTTTTTATCTTGTAATTATTTCTTTTCTGTTGCAAACGTCACAGTGATAAACGAAATTATTCTTCTCAGAGGTTGAGGATACGCTTTGGCAACAAGTTATGTGAATCTTCATTGAAACATGAAGAGCACGGTGCAAATTAGCTTTCATTCATATTGCGAGAACATGCGAGAACATATATCGTGTTCAAAGTTAGCGACTTGATTTTCTCCTCGCTCTTTTACCATTTCTCTTTCATTGTAATCCTCTTTAAACCGTTCCTAATCTTCTTCCCCGTCAAATTTTCTAATATCGTTGCGGAATATTAGTAAGAAATAAAGTTAAAATGTACGATGGGGAAGAGAGTCCAATTCAAAGTCTAAAAATTTGTCATTATAATAATTTGTTTATTTCGATTATTTAATAATAATAAAACATTTTTTTATAATAATAATAAAAAAAATTCCGACAATGAGGATTGTTATGCAGTTTATAAATTACCCTTTTTTAACCCAAGTAACTCTTAACTTATTCATATGGTCACTAGTGGAAGTACTTAAGTATCAATATCTGTCATTTTTAATAAGCCTTTACTACTTTGGATTTATTGCAATTAGCCCGGATGAAACCAGGCTGTTTAAACAAACTATTACGAATTCCCTAACTAACCTAAAGGAATATGAGCTCATTACAATATGCCCAAAAAATATCAGGCTCATTAGAAAGTTATCAAGAATTTTATAGATTCAGGCATGCGCATTACTGCTTTCTGTTAGTGAGTAACAATTTGAAAACAGGCCTTGTTTATTACATACAAACTTAATGAAGCCAACGTGTTCGGACTATATATGGTAATGTTATTGGGATTTAGAAATTTCGAGTATCTGCGTAATGATCGACACGTGTATTTAGGACAAATATAAAAAACAAAGGCGTTATTAATTGGTCGCATTCTGTTAGAAAAGAGAATTTAGAATATGCGTTAGATTTCCACTAGGAACAGACATCTTTTCATTACATTCATATATACATACATACATACATACACACACATATATATATATATATATATATATATATATATATATATATGTGTGTGTGTGTGTGTGTGTGTGTGTGTGTGTGTGTGTGTACGTATTCGTACCTAACATGAAATTAGATCCTTTTAAATGAAAAAGCGCATTAAAATATTTCATAAAAATAATAAACTCTAATCTATTTTAATTAAGAGGAAATGAGTTTTAATCAGCGTAAGATGATGCGTAAGCTTTATGGAGTGCTTGTTAGAGCCTTAAAATATATGACCAAAAGAAAAGAAAAGACTAAAATTATAATGCCATTAAGCCTGTAAAGGCGCATCTACTGCATCACGGTGAATAATTGCTATTGTTCCTGTGTGGAACGTTATTAAATTATGATGGAGTTTGCTTTAAATCATTTAAAAATAAAATGCTGGTTGAAAAAAATCAAGAGAGACGTTCTGATTTGAAACTTTTTCTTTTGCTTTCAATTTTTGTACAAGAAAAAAATTTTTAATGAAAGTGTAAGATAGCATAACTAGACGGATTTTCTAAACTATTAATCTGATTGTACTTAATGGGAATGGAAAAGAATCTCATTATATCCAGTTATAAGTAAAGCTGTTGTATTTTAACTGTGGATAACGTTTGGTTGGCAGTTTATCTATACTCATATGTGTGTACGATAAAAAAGATGCAAAAGAACAAATGAAAAAAATATTTTTTTAAAGGGACTATTATTTGTTTTTTTTTCTCTTATTTCTTCAACAATTTGTATTAGTTGGTACATATAATAAGTGTATAAAGGTAAAACTGAAATTAAGTTTTAGGCTCAATTTTATTCATTTTTACTTGACATTAATATATATATATATATATATATATATATATATATATATATATATATATATATATTGTAGCGAACTGAGGTTCGTAGTGTCAACCAGAAGATGATTTAAACACACCAGGTATACATCACTCATTACATAAACAAAACAAATGCAATTTATTAATCAAATTGATGATGATGAGATATGTACACTGCACAGATGTAAGATGAACTTCGTAACGTAGGTAATCACACTCGATTTTATCGGCGTGGGGCGGAGTAAGAACACAGAAGTCCGCTAGGCTAGCAGAACTGGCTCTGCTTCAATGATGAAGAAACGGCACTTCTCCTGACGGGAAAGGGCTCCCCAATAATATCAACGGCGGTGATCACTGCACGCACCCGGTAGCGATGAAATTACTAAATTAAGGAGAAAGGACTCCTCACTGGAAAATAAGGTAGCAAAGGCTCCTTCCACGAAGACTGGTCTCCGACAAATTAGTGGAGTATGTTTACTCCTGCAGGAACTAGATCGTCGCTGCAAAACAGTCACAAGGGACTCTGAACCGATAAGGGCGGCAAACCCGGCTGCTCTTAGAACTGGATCCGCTACGTGTCAGGAACTAAAAAGACGCAAGCCTCGACTGAGGGGTCCATTCTCCTTTTATAGAAGACCTCCACCGGATATTGCATCACTCTCCAGAAAGTCGAACGATCTAGAACAAGTGAGCAACGGAAATGGGTTTCCTGGGGCGATAATGAAATATTTTCCCCGGGTCTAAAGCGGCCGCCTTTTTAGTTTGTCCTCCAAGCCACTTCAAAGAGTCTCAAAAGGGCCGCTTCGGTAAAATGCGAAAGGCACGAGTCCTTTTGTTTAGGCACGCGACGCCTCCAGGATGCTGCTTAACAATTGATAGTTCATGAATGAAGGCACCTGGGGGGTCTCCTGTCATTTATAATAAATACCAGCGGCGTCACCCGGTGGCGATGACTAAATCAAGAAAAATGACCACGTCCCCTAAGGTCCTGTGGAACAAGTCTATCGGATGAACAAAAGGAAAATTGCTGTCAGCATATTGCCACCCAAGCCGTCGGAAATCTTTTGAAGTGTCTCAGGCCGAGATAGAAGAATTTCTTTTGTTAACGGAGAGGTTGAAATGCAATACTCTACAATATATATATATATTGTAAGAATCTGTTACGACCCTTCCGAATAAATCACCCAGACAGCCGGACCTCCCACAGCAGGTGAACAGCGAACAGTTCTATCTTTCAGCGTCAAGGTGTCGGCACACAAAGAATGGTGTTGCTTCTAGCCGCCGGGCCTGGGAGGACGTAAACTAATGACTAGTTCGACGTAAACTAATGACTATTTCGACGTGAACTAATGATTTTCAGATCAGCTGAATCATGGGAACCGAACACATGGCCTCGTGGTCAGGCGAATCACAGCCAACGGACATGATGTCACAAAATAGTGCCAGCCAACCAAAACTTGTGTAGTCACGTGACCGGAAGCACGGTTGCCAACGCCGCAGAAGAAATCCAGTTTTTGGACAGACTTGGTCGAGACTCTCATCTAGAGAGCACCTATCGTCTACGTTGTCCTGGAGCGACCGACTTGATCCTGACTTATTTTCAGAGCAGCCGCTCGAAACTCTCGTCAACGAAGACTTCACCCTGAAGTATAGCTATCTCAGAGCATCCTGCTCTACAGGCTTCGTTAATTTATTTTCAGAGCTGTGCGCTCTAGAGGCTGTGTACCGACCTTCTAGTTCCGCTGTAACTGTACGTGCATCTTATCATCGATATCATTTGGTTATTACGAAGGCCAGTTCCCTCTATGTCTAGAGGTAGATCAACACCTGTGTAAAGAGTGTAATAGATCAACACCTGTGTAAAAAGTTTCCGACTAAAATTTAATAAAACTGTATTTTAATTTAGTAGACTGACTCTGAACATTTTTAGCTACCCGGAGTCTGAAGATATCACAGTCTACTAATAATTGGTGGCAGCGTGTTTGGGATTGTCCCATTAATTAAAAATTGGCAATCCACCCCTTCGAATTAGGAAATTAGAGTAGGAAGCCCATCTAGGACTTTTTGTGCGGACGTCCCGTCCCAAGTGTGTGCATCACAGATACCAGTATATAGCAGCGAGCAGCCTACCAACAGTGGATTTGTGCAGCGATCAAGTATTGGGGCTGCATATTAAATAAGGAAATCCCCCAAGAACCAGCCTGGAAAGACTGCCTAGCTTCAATGAGAGCCTACAATCTAGTCTTCAAAATTAGACAAGGTAAGCCTGTTTTCTCATTAGAGGCAAAAGTAATTGATTGATTAATTAAAAGTAAATTAATTGATTAGAATCTGTGTAAATGTTAACATGTGTAAATTAATGTTTCATGGGAAATAACTATTGAATTGAAATAAGTAAATTATCTGTGAGAAATTAATTAATTGAGTCAAAAGTAAATTAATGAAGTATTAGAATTGTTTATGCAAAAGAATAAGGTAAAAATGAATTGTATGCAATGTGTTTAAAATTTTAAAAGGAAAGTAAATGAACAAATATTTGTTAGATGAATACTAGAACTGTGGATAATCTGATTTAAGTACTTATTCTAAATTGAAATTAAGTAATTGTGTTTTGCAAACTAATTTAGTCAATTATTGAAATTAAGAAATTGTGTATTGCAAACTAATTTAGTCAATTATTGAAATTAAGAAATTGTGTATTGCAAACTAATTTAGTCAATTATTGAAATTAAGAAATTGTGTATTGCAAACTAATTTAGTCAATTATTGAACTTGTGTAGAGTGCTTAAGATTACAGGGTGGCTAATAAATACTGTGACAAATATCGAATCATTTAATTACACACAGATGAAATAGAAAATGGAAAATACAACAATATTATGAACATTATACATGAAAGTTTACCATGAAATAATTTTACTCGAATCGACCGCCATCTTTATGGATTACTAAACATAATCTCTTACGCCACTGTCCTATTGCGGCACGAATCATTTTATGAGGTAATTTGTCCCATTCACTCCGTATGGAAGCTTTGAGGGAGTCCAAACTTCTGTGCTGCTTAGCATTTACTTTAGACTCTAAAATCCCCCAAATGTAATAGTCTAAAGGATTTAGATCTGGTGAAGAAGGTGGCCAATCTTCTTGCTTGATAAACTTCGGGCAATTGGCATGGAGTCATTTCTGTGTTGTTTTGGATCTGTGGGACGGTGCAGAATCTTGCTAAAATATCCAATTCTTTTTGGGATACAATCTGTTAGCATGTGGTAATAAACGTGTAGCCAATACTTCCTGTTTGTAATATTCAGCATTGATTTTTACGCCTTTATCGATGAATTTCAGAGGCAGTTTTCCATTGTGTGACACTGCAGCCCAAACCATAACAGAATTCTTGTTCTGAAAGTGTTTAACAGTTCGAAGATTTTCAGGTATATCCTCGAAGGTTGCTGAATATACAACATCATTTTTAGCATTATAACTTTGTTCTGTACAAAACAGCTTCTCATCAGAAAAAATTATTTTTTCAACACTTTTGCTACCGTGCCGGTTCAGCAATTTCTTACATCTTTGTAACCTTTTTACTATTTGTGCAGTAGTCAAACCTTGAACTTTTCTTTTGCGATAAGGGCGAAAACCCAGGTCTTCATTTATGATAAATTGCATAGTTCTGCGACTGATGTTCTCTTCTGCAGCCATTTTATTTGCAGAACGTTGTGGATTTCTTCGTATCTTTTCACGAATTTTTTTGATACGTTCTTTTGTACGAACAGTGCGTGGACGACCGGACCTTGGTCGATCTTTACAGCTATTGGTATCCAATAATCGATTTATAGTCCTATATATAAACGTCCTATTAAAACCAAGGCATTTTAATTGCTTAAATATTTTACCTGCAGAAAATCCGCGATCAAAAAGCTGTTTAACCATTAACCTTTTGGCTTCCATCTTTAAAAATATTCTACATGTTTTACTTTAAACAAAAATCGTCTGCGTTTACAAAAAGTTGCCAATCACACAAATAGATAGATAAATTGTTTTTCCAAACGATTAAAATTAACTCTTATTTTTTGGAGTGTTACAGTATTTATTAGCCACCCTGTATATTGAAGTAGCATTGATTTATTATGTGTGTGAAATTTGGTCTGAAAAATTTTAAACATTTTTGAATTGTATGTGCCATGTTAGGATTTCAAACGAGTCTGTTAAACTGTAATCTTTCGGAGTACCCCCCCCCCCTTTTTCTTGGAAGAACGTAGCACTAGAATTCCCCGAATTGAGAGGGCTCTATTGTAAAGGCGTGAGAAAAGCGGACAACCAGTTCTTTGGTTGTGTTGAGGTCAAAATTCCGAGGGTTCCGGTAAGGTTATGTTGTGGATAAATAGTTATTGAGGCAAAATGTCGTTTTTAACAAAATACAAGAAAATTGACTTGCAGAATTTGGCTTTGGAGCTGCAAGTAGAAATTCGAGAATCAGATAGAATAATTGACCTGGCAAGAAAAATTTCAGAAAGTGAAGGTTTCGAGGAAGAAAGCGCGAAAAATATTCTCGTAAATCTTATAGAAGATAGAAAATTGCAGGAGATTAAAGAAGAGAAAGCAGCAGAACGCGCTTTTGAGCTTGAAAAACTTAAAATCACTCTAATTGGGGAAAATAGTAGTGTGAATTCCGTGAACTCAGAAAACGGGAACCCGTCTAGGCATGTTAAATCGGTAATGCAGAGGTATGATGCCGAAAAGATAGATATAGCTTTATTCTTAAAATTATTTGAGAGACAAGCTAGGAAATTGCAAATTAATGATTGTGATTTAGTGTCAGAGTTACTAAGTCTTTTGCCGAGCGAAATAGCGGGAATAATCATCAGGGAACCTGAAGAAAAAAATGATAATTACGAATATGTTAAGTCGGTACTGCTAGACAGGTTTAGACTCAGTGCCGAAGCTTTCCGTACAAAGTTCCAAACCCATCAACGGAAAAACGGTGATTTGTGGAAAGATTTAATATTCGAATTAAGGAGCTATTTAGAGGGATGGTTAGATGGAATTGAAATTAAAGATTTTGAGTCACTCAAAGAACTTATGGTAGCCGACCAAATAAAGCGACGCGTGCCAGCGGAAATTAAAGATCATTTCGTAGATGTATGGGGAACACTAAATGATCCTATAACTTTAGTAAGTAAGCTAGACGCGTATGAATCGACCCGCCGATTCGTAAAGAAACCGACGCAAATTAAATCGCCCGAAAAGAAAAAGGTAGACCGCCCCAAGCAGTCAGAGAAAGTTAGTCCCGCGACGAAAACGGGAGTAGAGAAATCAGGCCCAAAAGAGTGGCGCAACGCTGCTAACAAAAATAATGACGATTGGAGGACCAGGGAGTATGAGAAGCGAAGTGGCCCCACTTGCTTTCAGTGTGGTCAGAGTGGTCATATCCGCCCAAACTGTCCCGAATTAAAAAAATCCAGCGAGATCATAAACAATCTAGCTACGACGGAAGTTTTTTCTCCTGCGTTTAAGCCCTACTTGAGCGAAGCTCGCTTGAATCAGGTCCAAACCGTAGTATTGCGTGATAGCGGGAGTTGCGTAGATTTGTGCCCAACTAAATTAGTTAAACCCGGAGATTTCACCGGAGAAAATATTTGGCTCAAACAGCCCTTGGAAAATGAATTTAGATGTCTACCCTTAGCTCGAGTAACACTTGAGAGCCCAGAATTCGGCCAAGTGATAACAAAAGCCGCCGTGGTAGGTCAGAGTGTGGAAATGAACCACTACTTGCTGGGGAATGCCACTCAGGAGCTGATAGAAGCGCAAAAATTAAAACCAGCTAGCGTTAATGCAGTCACCCGAAGTCGAGGTAAGCAGGAGGAAATTCAAAAGGGAAATTCTGCAGAGAACGGTGAAGCGGTCGAACGACTAACGGAGTCGCCAGAGTCCGACGTTAATTCGCCGGATGACTTAGAACATATAGAATTACCGGTAGTGGTAGAAACTGACGAGTCATTAGGGGAAGTGAGTGCCGACACTTTCGGTTTAGAGCAAAAAAATTGTCCTGAACTTGCACCTATTTGGGAAAAAGTTAAGCAACAGAAAACCCTGGAATTTGTGGTCGAAAACGAATTACTTTTTAGGAAATCGCGAGATCACAGAGGGGAGGAAAGAAAACAATTGATTATACCAACTAAGTACAGGTCTAAAGTTTTAAGTTTATGCCATGATGGCATCGGATCGCACATGGGAATGTCAAAAAGTAAAGACAAATTATTGAGATATTATTTTTGGCCCCAGTGCATAAAAGAGGGTGAGGACTTTGTTAGATCGTGTGACCTCTGCCAAAGAATAGGGAAATCACAAGAACAAAAGAAAGCCCCGCTTAAATTAGTCCCAGTAATTACGGAGGTTTTCACAAAAATTAACGTGGATATTGTGGGTCCATTGCCGATTTCTCCAAAGGGAAATCGATATATATTAACTGCGTTGTGCATGGCATCCAAGTACCCGGAAGCCATACCTTTGAGTGCTGTAAACTCTGAAAATGTGACGGGGGCTCTGTTAGAAATTTTCAGTCGGATAGGGTTTCCGAAGGAATTGCAATTAGATAATTTTACCGAATTCACAAGCAAATTAACGACCACGTTTCTGGAGGAAGTTCATATTAAGGTGACGCGGAACTCAATGTTTCATCTGCAAAGAAACCCCGTCGAGAGTTTTCACCGCACCATTGAACGACTCAATAAAGTTATCTGCCTTAAGGCAAAAGAGAATTGGAAGGTAGGGTTACCCTCAGCCATGTTTGCACTTGGAAACATGACTCATATGTTTATGGTTTTTAGCATCGCCGAACTGATATTTAGGAAGAACTTAAGGGTGCCGGAAACACTACTTTTCGGAAAATGGTATAGGAATTCGCCGGAGACTAATGTGGTTACAGATTATGTTTTTAAGTTCATGAATAGGCTACGGAACTATCAGAACATCGCTTCCGAAACTAAACGGGAGATTAAACTTAACAGGAAAACTAATCATGATAAAGGGTCAGTGAGAAGGGAGTTTAAAATTGGGGAGAAAGTTGAATGGTCAGAGGAGTGCAATACAGCGGCTCGAGAATTGAAAACGGAACTGACCGAGAAACCTGTTTTGTACGCTCCGGACTTCGCCAAAGAAATTATCCTGTACACCGATGCATCCGACATTGGTATCGCTATAAATTTGGCACAAAAGAGACCGCAGAGATTCACCATCGAGACGGATCATAATCCGCTCGTTTTTCTTAAGACGAATGCGGGAAATAACCCAAGGCTTATGAGATGGGCTCTTGCCTTACAGCCTTTCAATTATCAGATTGTCCACAAATCTGGTAAATTGATAGGTCATGCCGATTGCCTAAGCCGTTTCATGGCAGAATAGAAACCTTAAGTCAGGCGTAATGTTGTAAATAAATTAATGTAGAGTGTGAAAATAATTAATGAATTGTGTAAATAACTTAGTGTATTAATGTGTTAGGTAACCTAGTAATCATAATGTATTAGAATAAATGTATTAATGGTGTAGTAAATTAAATGCATTGCCTCTAATGATGTATCAGGTGAGCTGTGTCTAACAGTGATTTTCAGATTTTGCCATTATGCCAAAATCTCCTTCAAGGAGGGAGGGGTTGTAAGAATCTGTTACGACCCTTCCGAATAAATCACCCAGACAGCCGGACCTCCCACAGCAGGTGAACAGCGAACAGTTCTATCTTTCAGCGTCAAGGTGTCTGCACACAAAGAATGGTGTTGCTTCTAGCCGCCGGGCCTGGGAGGACGTAAACTAATGACTAGTTCGACGTAAACTAATGACTATTTCGACGTGAACTAATGATTTTCAGATCAGCTGAATCATGGGAACCGAACACATGGCCTCGTGGTCAGGCGAATCACAGCCAACGGACATGATGTCACAAAATAGTGCCAGCCAACCAAAACTTGTGTAGTCACGTGACCGGAAGCACGGTTGCCAACGCCGCAGAAGAAATCCAGTTTTTGGACAGACTTGGTCGAGACTCTCATCTAGAGAGCACCTATCGTCTACGTTGTCCTGGAGCGACCGACTTGATCCTGACTTATTTTCAGAGCAGCCGCTCGAAACTCTCGTCAACGAAGACTTCACCCTGAAGTATAGCTATCTCAGAGCATCCTGCTCTACAGGCTTCGTTAATTTATTTTCAGAGCTGTGCGCTCTAGAGGCTGTGTACCGACCTTCTAGTTCCGCTGTAACTGTACGTGCATCTTATCATCGATATCATTTGGTTATTACGAAGGCCAGTTCCCTCTATGTCTAGAGGTAGATCAACACCTGTGTAAAGAGTGTAATAGATCAACACCTGTGTAAAAAGTTTCCGACTAAAATTTAATAAAACTGTATTTTAATTTAGTAGACTGACTCTGAACATTTTTAGCTACCCGGAGTCTGAAGATATCACAATATATATATATATATATATATATATATATATATATATATATATGAAGCAATATCTTTTCGTTGTCATTAAAACGTCTATTCAAAATTCTATCATCTTATCGCAACAGAGCATAATCCCTCAATTTGACCTAAATATCAAATTAATCTATTAGATCTTCCCCTTAAACAAGCAACGCGCCTACATCTTATATAACAACACATGTTCTAGAATCATGACGAACCATCACCCCATATGACGTGTTAAAGTCAGGTGTCAATTTTGACTAATCGGAAGCAAAAATTAATCGTACGCGGGCGAGAGATTAGAGTTTTCGCGGGCACTTGTGTTTTCGATTCCAGGCCATCAAGATGTAGTTTTTATCGGTCCATATTGCCGCAGCTTTGTGCTGGTCGGGGCCCCGTCCCCCGCTAGCCTCGATGTCCGTCCGAATGTGAAAGTATGACGTAATTGTACAGCCAGACTCTTAAACTCCATTCTGAATAAAGAACTATGTACCCAGCTACGCGGAGTATTATGTTTTCTCGCCTGGACTTCATTCCTACGCCAATCAGCCACAGTTTCCATTTGGCTATTTCCCCGTCAGCTTTCTACGACTTCATTTAGGAGTTTCCAGTTCACCGGACTATTGAGCTTCGCCACGCCGTAGCGCTAATATTACACACACACATATATATATACATACATATATACATACACACACACACACACATATATATATATATATATATATATATATATATATATATATATATATATATATATATATATATATATATATATATATATATATATATATATATATATATATATATATACTCATATCCATAAATTAAGGATAATTCAGAATCACACGGAAATCAAACTCTATAGTAAAAATTTCACCTGTAGAATTATCACACATATCTTCAAGAATATTATGCAAATTACAAGAAGCCACGAGATGATGCCGATAGTACGTCACAATGACGAGAGTGTAAGAGAGGGGTATATAAGGAATGGTGGCAAGGAAGTAAAATTGTTCACAAGCGTTCTGTAAGCCGTTCAGTGCCGTAACCGAATAGTTATGACAAAGAAGACGCATGTGGATGATTTTTTTACGTGGTAGAATTATCTGCCGCCTGGAATGTGGGCGTACTCAGATGAAAGTATCCGAGGAACTTGGAATTGCCCAAAGTGTCATCTCTAGGCTTTGACAACGATTCCAAGATGATGGAAATGTCGGTAGACTTTACAGTACAGGTCGCCCCCGAGTTGCAACACCGAAAGAAGACCGGTACGTGGCAGTAACTGCCAAAAGAAGCAGACGGAGCACAGCATCCGACCTGTCTCGTCAGCTATCTGCGGCCACGGGTACCACAGTTTCAAGACAAACCGTGTACAGACGTTTGGGAAATATTGGTAAGTATGCTCGCAGGCCCGTCAGATGTGTTCCGCTCACGGCAACTCACTGTCGGCAGCGATTAGCCTAGAGTAGAGAACGTGCAATGTGGACATCGTCACAGTGGGCTTGTGTGATGTTTTCCGACGAGTCCAGGTTTAGCTTGCAGTCTGATTCACATTGGACTTTCATATGGAGAACGCCAGGTACCCGTTACCACCAAGACAACATCATTGAACGACACCGTTACGGTGGTGCAGGATTGCTCGTTTGGGATGGAGTTATACTGGGCTCCAGAACAGATCTGCATGATCAAATAGGAACCACGAACGGCCACCTTTATCGGGACATCATTCTGGAACAACATGTACGTTTGTTTAGGGGTGCCATGGACGCAGAATTTGTGTTTAAGGAGGAAAACGCCCGTCCTCACCTAGCAAACATCGTAAACGAATGCCTTCAATCTAAGGATATCACCCGTATGGAATGGCTAGCATTCTCACCTGACTTGAATGCGATATAGCATGTGTGGTACATGCTTGGCCGACGAGTTGCAGCCCGTCAACAAACCTCCAACATGTGTACCAGAACTTGGGAGAGCATTGCTTGCTGAGTGGAGTAATCTTCCCCAAGATCAGCTCGATAATTTGATACTCAGCATGCCTAGGCGTTGTACGGACGATATTTCATCGCATGGGAAACATACAATGTATTAACCATCATACAAACCATGTAATATTAAGTTTTTGTAAAGGAGATATTTTTTACAATTGCTCCAGGGAGCAAAAATCGTAGTTTTTATGAATGGTATCATACATACACCATTTTTTTTGTTCTTTATCTTTTGTTTAATAAATGGGCTTTATGAATAAGTCACGTTTGCTTTGTTTCTGAACCGTTATTTGCCGGAGCTGGCATTTTCCTTAATTTATGGACATGAGTATATATATATATATATATATATATATATATATATATATATATATATATATATATATATATATATATATATATATATATATATATATATATATATATATATATATATATATATATATATATATATATATATATATATATATATATATATATATTCATGACCATTACATTTATATTAATTACATATATACATGCATATATATATTCATGACCATTACATGTATATTAATTACATACATATATATATATATATATATATATATATATATATATATATATTGTGATAACTTCAGACTCCGGGTAGCTAAAAATGTTCAGAGTCAGTCTATTACATTAAAATACAGTTTTATTAAATTTAAGTCGGAAACTTTTTACACTATTTACACCTGTGTTGATCTACCTCTAGACATAGAGGGAACTTTACCTTCGTAATAACCAAATAATTTCGATGATAAGATGCACGTACAGTCACAGCGGAACTAGAAGGTCGGTACACAGCCTCTAGAGCATACAGCTCTGAAAATAGAATAACTTTGTAAGGAAGTTCTAGTTAACGTGAAGCTTATAGAGCGGGCTGCTCTGAAATATAAAAATAACTTCTTGATGAAGTAACGTGCTAACAGAAGCCTGTAGAGCAGGATGCTCTGAGATAGCTATACTTCAGGGTGAAGTATCAGTTGACGAGAAGCTTCGAGCGGGCTGCTCTGAAACTAAAGTTCAGGATGAAGTCGGTCGCTCCAGGACAACGTAGACGAAAGGTGCTCTCTAGATGAGAGTCTCGACCAAGTCTGTCCAAAAAACTGGATTTCTTGCCCCGGCGTTGGCAAACGTGCTTCCGATCACGTGACTGCAAAAGTTTAGGTTGGCTGGCACAATTTGTGACGTCATGTCAGTTGGCTGTAATTCGCCTGACAACGAAGCCATGTGGTCGGTTCTTATAATTCAGCTGATCTGAAAATCATTAGTTCACGTCGAAATAGTCATTAGTTTACGTCTCCCCAGTGGCGGCGACTAGGAGCAACACTATTCTCTGCTTCCAGACACCTTGACGTTGATAGATAGAACTGTTCGCTGGTCACCTGCTGTGGGAGGTCTGTCGGATTCTTACAATACACGGTCTCACGGATTCTTACAATATA
The DNA here is from genome assembly GCA_907164885.2 of Dolomedes plantarius. Classification (NCBI taxonomy): domain Eukaryota; kingdom Metazoa; phylum Arthropoda; class Arachnida; order Araneae; family Dolomedidae; genus Dolomedes; species Dolomedes plantarius. The sequence continues at coordinate 58,024,026 of OU015495.1, read as the reverse complement.
TATATATATATATATATGTGTGTGTGTGTGTGTAATTAATATACATGTAATAGGCAAGGCCCACTCACTAACATCAGAGTAATTATGTGATTAAATAAATGTTTTTAACTATCGTAATTTTTTCCCTAAAGAGAGGTACCGGAACGCTTACCGGCGCGGTCCGCCTCAAATCGATCCCTGTATTTATATATATATATATATATATATATATATATATATATATATATACACTGAAGAGCCACTGAATTAGGGATAGCAAAGCCTATGCAAATTGTGTAGCGCTGCGCATCATGTATGCGCAAGTGAGGGCGCTGTGGTAACTGCATATATAGCGCGTACTGTGGTTGTTCTGAAATAGTTATTGGAATTGCCAGTATGGGTGAACTGCCTGATTTAGACGCCTTCGATCGCGGACAAATCGTAGGTGCGCGACGCATGGGCCATTCAATTTCCGAAATCATCAGACAGCTAGGATTTTCAAGGTCGACAGTGTCAAGAGTATACCAAGAATACGTGGATGGTGGAAAAAAAACTAGCGATCGGGCAAACTGCAAAGGACAATTAGCCTTGACAGTGCGTGGTGAGAGACGGCTCAGGCGTATTGTACGTAGCCAGCGAAGCCAAACATTAGCTCAAATTACCACCCAGTTTAATGACGGTGCCAGTCGTACAGTCAGTAAACGGACTGTGCAACGCTCGCTTCACCGTATGGGTTTCGGGAGCCGTCGACCTACGAGAGTACCATTGCTCTATACTCGCCTTCGGGCTGCACGTCTTGCCTGGGCAAGAGAGCACAGAGACTGGAGTGTAGAGGACTGGAAACGAGTAGCATGGAGTGATGAGTCTCGATTCCGACTACTTAACACCGACGGGAGGCTGAGAATATGGCGTCAGTCTCATGAAGCCATGGATCCTGCATGCCTGGCTGGAACTGTACAAGGGCATGGTGGCTCAATCATGGTCTGGGGTGCTTTTTCGTGGCACAGTTTGGGATCTTTGGTGCGTGTACCAACCTCCCTCAATGCAATTCGGTACGTAGAGTTGCTGGGTGATCACCTCCATCCGTTTATGCTGTTCTGTTATTCGCACGGTAATGGAGTTTTCCAGCAAGACAACTATACCTCTCACAAGTCCCGGTTGGCTACTGGCTGGTTGGATGAGCATTCCTCTGACTTCTCTGTCATGAATTGGCCACCTAGAAGCCCAGACTTAAATCCTATTGAGCATCTTTGGGATGTTTTGGAACGAGGCGTGAAAGGCCATCACACAGCACCAAAGAACCTTAATTATGGACAGCTTTAGCCAATATTTGGCAAGCGATTCCCGTGGAACGTTTCCAGAAACTTGTTGAATCTATGCCTCGTCATGTGGCAGCCGTTTCCAAGGCCAGAGGAGGCCCAACTCGTTACTAGGTAGGTATCCCTAATTCAGTGGCACTTCAGTGTATATATATATATATATATATATATATATATATATATATATATTGAAGCTGTGATTACAAAGGGGAATTACCTCTTCCGGTAGGCTCCTGTTTGTTAATGTTGTGATTTCTTACTGTATTGTTTAGGGTGCAAAAGCCTGTTTATCTTATAGATTAACCTGTTTAGAAAATTTTGCTGGTGCTATCGGTGCCACTGAATAAAAGATGTTATGGGTTCCACTGAATAAAAGATTGTATTATTCGTTGCCCCAACATTAGTGTTTTACCTTTATTTAGCATTATTATCAACCAGAAAAATTCAGAAATTATATTCGTGGATTTACCAAATTTTCCTACCCTCTTGACAGAATGTTCGGAGGTTTTCATTACTTAAGGTTTTATACACAATATGAACACTTGTGTAAAAATTTGCTATTTTAAGCGGTCACCGATTATTGAACTGTCGAAATATGAACTACGTGAGGAGATTTCAAGGCAAACTACTGGTCTTGCTCTTTAATTCCACTCTGTCACAAAAAAATATATGCACCCAGAAGAAACCGAGCTACTACCACGAAACCTGGCAGGAATGTAGTCTGGTAAGAGATATGCAAATGATTAAAATTCGATGCCAATGAGACAAAGGTAAGCGCGCTATTCGCATATGAGATGCGCAGCTGGGAGAGTTTAAAAGCATGATTGCTCGTGCCACAGGGTTATTCAAACAAATCTGTCGACTTGGATGGACGGTATTGTGACTAGAGATGCCTCTGAGACGTAACCGGCGACAGTACGAACAATTGTCGAACTTTAAGAGACGTATAGTAGGCCTCAGAGAAGCAGGTTGGTCGAACAGGTGTATCGGCCGCCACCTCGGTCGGAGCGATATGGTAGTTGCTCGGTGTTGGCAACAATGGATCACGGAAGGGAAAACCTACCTTCGCGGAGGGTCAGGACGTCCCAGGAACACAAATGCGCGCGAGGATCGGGCAATCATAAGAGAGGCCACGTCCGCACCAACAACGTTGCTAGAATCGGTTCGACGCCATTTACCACCTTCCAGACATCCCGTGGTATCAAGGAAAACCATTCGGAGACGACTGGCCGACGCAGGTTTAAGGAGCCGACGTCCATTAAGAAGCCTACCACTGACCCCTTATAGGCAGTGTCGATTGGATTTCGAATTATTATTTCGAATTTGAAAAAAAAGCTAATTACAAAAGGAATAATCAAGCTTGAAAAAGACGTTGCACTTTATGAAACGCACCCCTGGTGGTGTTACAAAAATTGGCGCGCCCGCTGAAGGGTTAAATGAACTTTAGCAGTCAAGTGTTGTCATTCCTCAGAGAAGTTCACCCTGCAATTTAACAAACGTAATCTGTGACTATATTAAATATGGACTCAAGATTTTTTTCTGGACGGGGGGGGGGGGGGAATTTAAGCTCCCTATTTTAATCCCTATAAAGGTCGAATTTAAAAAAAATCTTAGTGAGTACCTAGGGTAGTAAAAGAACCGCCATACAAAATTTCAGCTTCCTAAGCCTTATGGTTCCAGAGATACATTGATCAGTCAGTGTCGGATTAATATTTAGATTTCATATATCTGTGTATCGGAGGTAAAAGACACTAAGTCACATTTATTAAATTTTACAGTAGAGCTCAATGAAATCTCTTTAGTGCTCTTTATCCTCGATACAATGTAAGGACATGGTGCCGTTTTCAACTGGCAAGGTATCTTCTATATATATATTCGAGTTAAAGCTTTGCACTACTGAAATTTATAAAAAAAATATGAAAGAATAAAGTTAAACAATCTACTTTTAAAAAATGGAGTTTGTTTCCTTTACCTCCGGCACACAGATATATAGATTTAAAACGGAAAAAACAATGCATTGGAACACATTTGAAAAACAATGAATTTTCGAATCTTTTTGGCTCCATCTGTTTTGGATCGATTTTAATGAAACTCGTTGTGTATATCTTTCTTGAGCCATACGTTCATTTAAAAGTAATCCGTTAGAAATCCTATGTTAAATATGGGTTTTAGAATTTTCATTTATTTATTTTTTGGAGGGGTAAGCACCCTTTAACCCCCCTTAAATTTTGAATTTTTAAAGAGGTTTCTAAGTGAGCAAATAGGGTCTAAGAATTATCCCCCCCCCGGTACAAAATTTCAGTTTCGTAGGACGTATGGTTACAAAGATACAGTGATCAGTCAGTCATTGAGTGGAATTTGGTTTCATATGTATAGATTCTTTTGTATAGACTAGGGGTACTTAAACTGCCTCCCGCGGGATGCATGCGGCCCGAAACATTCACACTCATTATCAGGCGGGTGAATTTATAAACATTATTTTAGAAATTTGGGCCTGAAAAAGACAAAATTGTACAAAAATGTGTCACCTGCTATTCACGTTGTTCGCATCAACGTATCTTTGTGAATCATCCTGTTCCAAAATGAAATATTCGAGCAACTTATACAGAAATCGGCGTACCGATTCTTACCTTGATGACGTATTGAAAGTAGTTTATATAACAAGTTTAAAGCCGATTTGTTGAAAATAGTCAAAAGTTTGTCTCAACATAAAAAGTCCCCCTCATTTTTAAATAAACGTTTGAATACATTTAGGTTTTGAGTTTTAGTTTTTACCTAATTCTATTATGTGGTATAATGGATTGATTGGGGTTATTAATTATGATACCCAATGATATGATTTACATATGTAGAATTAAGTATTGCGTTTTTTTTTTTGAGGAATGACAGATTATCCGATTGATATAATAACGGATACATTTATTAATAATTTATAATTAAGCTCGTCTATTTTCGCTTTTTTTTTAAATTTTTACTGCACATAAATCAGGATTATAAAAAGATGGGGTTCTATGTCCAGTCTCAAATCACGAATTAAAAGGGGGAAAGAGGGGGTAGAGATGCCATAATAGGCTGAATACAGTAGCATTAAATTGCACATTTAAGCCTTGTGCAAAAACGTAAAAGTAAGAAAATTGTTTAACTTTATAATGTTTCATAAATTAAAAGCTCTTGTCTATTTTCGTTTTTTTTAAAATTTTACTGCACATAAATTAGGACTATAGAAAGATGTGGTTCTATGTTCAGTCGCAATCACGAATTAGGAGGGGGGAAATTCCATAATATGCTAAATATAGTAGCAATAAATTGCTCATATTGTCGCCTTGTGTAAAAACGTAAAATTAAGAAAATTGTTTAACTTTATAATATTTCATGAATTGAAAACTCTTGTCTGTTTTCGTTTTTAAAAAAAAATTATTGCACATAAATTAGGACTATAGAAAGATGTGGTTCTATGTTCAGTCGCAAATCACGAATTAAGAGGGGGGGGGGGAATGCCATAATTAAGTTAAATATAGTAGCAATAAATTGCGCATCTAAGCCTTGTGTAAAAAAGTTCTGATATAGGTTGCTATTTAAGAAATATAAAAATACCATCAACATTTAGAAATGTTCCTAAACATATGAAAACTGTTTCAACGCTACCCGCACGAAGCAAACGCAGTCCTTACACTTTTTTTTTTTCTCAGACGTGGAAAGCAACTTAAAAGATATAATCGCCGCGTTCTTCTAAAAATACTGTCAAAACACGAGTTTCGTGCTGTAGATAGTGCAAAAAATGGTGATACGAACAATCTTTTTTCATTACAACCTTTGCTTAATGGCCCACTAATTGTATTGCAGATTTGGGCAGTAATTTTTTACCTCTATGTCACTTTTCATATTGAGACACATCTGTAACTGGCGGGATTTCTGCACGCCTTTTGTATGCAACCTGCAGTCCTCAGAAACAATGTACACACATCGTGAGAGCGGAGATCGAAAGGAATTCATAAGCGGGATCTAATAATAGAAGCTCACGTTAGGAGAGGAATGAAATTAGCCCTTAATATGTGCAATTATGGAGTCTCAGAGGACACGGGACCGCAAATGGGCGTATCCATTATTCCGGCCACTTACCTGTCTTTTAAAGGAGGGAAATTAAAATGACTTCATTCTGATGGACGAGTAACAAAATAATAGAAATATCTCAATTTTGTTGTTTACATCCAATCATGGTAATTTTCCTTTTTTGGGGCATGAAATTTAGATATTGTTATTCAACGGAAGATCATAATAGTAGAGTGAATTTATTAATAATGCTGTGCCCAACGTTTCAGTCCCATTGAGCATACTTTCCAGTCAGCCTCAAAGTGTCTAATCATATTTAGACGTTTGATTTTGAAGAATTTCTTTGTCTTATCTTTGTCATGAGTGCCTGCCAAGAATAGGAATCAAAATCACGACCTGTACGATTCGAAGATTGAATCCTGTCCACTAGACCGTCTCGAAATGTAAGGATAAATCAACATCTGAATACGATTCTCTATATTTTTATTTATCCCCATGCATCAGCTACTTAATTTTTTAAAACTTTACCATGTTTTTATTAACTCGCTTTCTTGTTTGTTTGTGTGTGTGCGTGTGTTTGTCAGGTACAAATCTTGCAATCGATTTTTAACTAACTTCCCGACTAGCTAGACATTTGAAACTTTTATAATAGCTCAGAACACAATGACATTGCATTATTTTAATATTTTTAGCCAACTTTAAGCAGTATTGAATTCATTTTCAGTTAATTTTGATTTGTAGACTGGTGCAAACATCTATCGGCCGGGACGGGAACGAAGAGTTAAACGCAAGTTAACTTTCAATTAACTTCATTTTCTTTCAAGTTGATGGGATAATTCATCAAAAAAATTTTAAAAAAGTATTTATTAATACATAGCATTGTCAAGTTTATATGATTCAGCAGAAAATTTAAAAACATGGTATATAAAATGTTCTTTTTATCTTGTAATTATTAGTAAATTAAGTCCTTAAATTTTTGCATATTTTGTGTGCTTCGGTTTACATAAATACTTTTAAATAACGTAATTGATAAAAACTAATTCAACGAATACTTGAATATGAAAATTAACTTTTCCCATGATTTTTAAAACAACATGTCATTTTATCCTCCTAATTTTCTTGATATTTATTTCCTATAAACATATTTTATAATGCTTAGAATCTCCAAGTATTTAATGTATAGAAAAAAAATCTTTCATTTCTTTTCAAAATTTTGATTTTCGTGTAAGTTTTACATTGCGAATTATATTTGAATGATATATAAAATGGTTCTCGCAAAAAAATCTTGATGACTTTTTAAAGAGAGTCTATCAATTTGACCTTTTCTATTTTTCAAAACGTTGGCAACAGTTTCATTCAAAAAAAGTTTTGCGCAAAACTGGATGTCTTCGTAAAAAGTATACCTACGTCTTAGATTAAAAAAGTATATCGGACTCAAATTTTTCTTGCATACCTGTTCATTCAGTTTCTTAAAATTTATTCTATTTACCTTTCAAGGAAATCCTAGCAGAGCGTTTTTGAACATTCCTTGCATTTCGAATTCACACAAGAAATTAGAAAAAAAAAATTTAAAATGATAAAAATTTAAAAACGGAGAATTTCTTAATTGAGTTGTTTACAGTAAATTCCGGTAATTAACGTATTTGCTGTTGCTGTATATGTAAATGCAAAGTATGTGTTTTTTTATTATTAAAAAACATTTTACAGGTTTCTAAATTTTAAACTTTAAATATATCAAGTGCAAAAAGTGTTTTTTAATGCATTTTATCTGTTTTTAATGAATAGCATCTACTGCGTATATTTTTTAAAATTTCGTATCAAACAAATATTTCTATTTTTTTTAATATGTTGAAAGCCATGTCAGCAGCATTGATTAATACAGAGGCTGTTCACACATTTTTTAGACGATGTATATTGTATTCACAAAACTAAATTACATAAAATTCTTGTGTTTTAAATATTCTATTTGACATCCCTTATTCTGAACTATCTTTCGACACCACAATTTCCAGGATAATAATGCCTTTTGAAGTGTCAGAAGAGGTATTCTATCCCATTCCTCCTGAACAGCTTTCCAGAGTCCTTTAAGGGTTTTGGGACGACGTTTGGATAATGCATATTTTAAAAGTCCGAAAGCACAAAAATCCATAGGTGATACATCGGGAGATTTAGTAGGGATATCAGTGAAGGGTATGGCCTTGATACCAGTTTTTTGTTACATTTCGTTTAGGAAATTTACAGTGGATTTTGATGTGTGACTGCTAGCTTTGTCCTGATGGAGTCTCACAGATTGATGGCACTGTGGGTAAAGCGATGGTATTTCATTCAGAAAAATTGGCGATAAAATATGTTCCTGATAGTATTTGGAGTTAATTTTGACATTTTTTCCACTCTCTTTATTTTTAACTTGCCATTATAAGAAAAACCAGCAACAATCATGAATTCCTTAGAAAAACTTTTTTTCGATTCTTTGAACCATGTACTTAAATTTTTTTCTACCCTTTTATGATAATGAATGGCTCTTTTTTTGTTGCAATCATTTAAATACACCCATGATTCATCTATTGTGACAATTGTTTTCCATTTTTCTTTGGATAAGTGTTTCTCATATAGAATTCTGCAGCGTGTCCTGCGTTCAGCGATATGATTTGGAAGAAGACGATGCACATTGCGTTTTTTCGCTTTCTTAAGATTTAAATCAACGTTTATCATTTTGTTTACAGTGGACACCGATCATTTTAATGATTTTGCAACTGTCCTTTGACTAGGGGGATTTTCTTTTAACATTAAACAACGTACCTTTGTAACAGTCGAAGATGTCCGTTCTTTCCTTGGATACTTGTTTGGAATTTTTGTTCCACTTGAGGCTCCAATTTGACGTTGTTTTCCTTTCTTGTTGACGATATTACCTATCGACGCTTTAGATATCACAAAACAATGACTCTCACATCGTTTTTGGATAACGGAGTATGCATATTTCTCTTCGGAAAGAGCATAAATGTAGCCTTCGAACCACTGCTTTGTTAAAAACGCCATTTTGAATAAAAACAATACTTTCAAGCCGCAGACGATAATTTTGACTTTTAAAAACATAGTACAATTGCAATTATTTCTTTTGCAGCAAACGCTTTTTTATTACCGCTTACCAAAGTCGTCTAAAAAATGTGCGAACAGCCTCTGTATAATCCATTTCATCAGGGCAGAGGAATTAAAATATGTATGCTAAAAGGTTTAATTCACTGATGATCCTTTAAGAATACTTTTAGTAATCAGATGAAAACGAGGAAATTATTTATTACTAATCAAGTTATCTTTAATGTCAAACAAGCAAAGATTTGAGTAATTTTTTAGAAATTCTGTATACTACCTATTAAAGATAAGCTAAGAACTTTTCTGAGAAAGTTATCAGGAAATCAGGTTAAGAAGAGCGATAACGTTTAAGCCCTATTTGTGCAACTTTGTTGGTTGGTGTCACGTATTTTAATCAACGTGTTAGTCATGATAAAAATTCAGATGCTTAAGACCGATTTATTAAAAAGACTTTTGCTTTTCTACATCAACATTTTTCAAGAATTATTTGTTACTTCATATCAAACTCATCCAAAACTCGATATTTTCCCAGAATTGTAATTTTTTAGGAAATATGTTGTTTGTCAATGAGGGCACTTGCGAAGACATTCTCACTTAATCCGAGAATCGTTAGTTGCTTTTAATGTGAGCACTATATAAGTCAGGGGTAGGCAATCTTTTTTACTAGGAGGTCATATTTCAGAAATGCGGGAGTTCGGCGGACACCGCTGGATGAAGAAGATTAGGAGGGGGGTGATGTTGATATTTAAACATGAAAATATTAATGCGGCATAAATATTTTATACATAAATTCAAATTTTAATTTAATTAATAATAATTCCAAGATAAAAATAACTTTTATATACCATGTTTTTAAATTTTCTGTTGAATCATATAAACTTGACAATTCTATGTATTAATAAATGCTTTAAAAAAATTTTTTGATGAATTATCCCATCAACTTCAAAGAAAATAAAGTTAATTGGAAGTTAACTTGCGTTTAACTTTTCGTTCCCGTCCCGGCTGATAGATGGCTGCACCAGTCTACAAAACAAAATTAACTGAAAAGAATTCAAATCTGCTTAAAGATGGCTAAAAGTATTTAAAAAATGCATTGTCATCGTGTTCTGAGCTATTCTGAAAGCTTCAAATGTCTAGCTAGTCGGGGAGTTAGTTAAAAATCGATTCCAAGATTTGTAAGGGACAAACAAACACACAAACAAACAAGAAAGCAAGTTAATAAAAACATGGTAATTAATGCAATATTTGATATCGCAAATCTGCGGCCAACTCGTTTTAATGTGGCACATTAAAACGCTCATGAAAGAAAAAACACTTATATTAGTCGAATTCCCAGCTCTTAGGCAATGGCCCAAATGAACGTCAGTGAAGCATTATTGGTACTTTGATTGTAAGTATTTCATACGGGAAAACAAATATTCACAAGTATTCGTCGATGAGCAAAGAGAGTTCAGTTTCAGAGCATATTTTCTCAACAATGGGAAGCTATTTCCATTCACTAAATTCCAGAATTTTTCTACGTTATGATGTGATTTTAATTCAATGTCATTTCATATACTTTTATAATTTCGAATTCTAAGTCCTCCGTATGGAAATATCAAAGTATGTTATGCTTTTATTAGTCACATCGTCCTCTGTATGAGAGAAAGGATTAATAAAAAACGTGCCGAGAATGCCTCCAATTCGTAGAATTCTTCAAATCTGGTATTAAATTCTTTCAGTAAGGATTCAAAATGTTTGGCAAACTGATAGGTGGTAGGATTTCCATCGTAATAATTTTCTATCACCATTTTTAAATTTGGGAAATGTGATAAATTATCTTTCTCCATATACGATTTTCAGAGCAAAAATTTAGCTTTAAATGTATTTATCGTACTTTTATAGAAGCAATATGATGATTTCTACTCCGTACTTTCAAATTTGGTTTCTTCAATTTTACAGTTAAATCTGTTAGAAGGCCTAGCTCAATTATCCAAAGTTTTTTCTCCGATTCTAAACAAATTTTATTCCTGATAATAGAAATTTTTTCACTTGTGGTAATAAATTTAAAAACAGCTCAAATACCTTTCCTCTACTGATCACTCTCAATCAAATATTTAAACTCAAATAATCAAAATATCTAAAATCAAATTTCTAAACTCAAACATCTAAAATTTAGATATTTGAACGGGGGCGGGCACTTTAAAATTGTTTCGCGGGCAACTTCATGCCCGCGGGCCCTGCGTTGCCGACCTCTGATATAAGTGAACCCCCTCCTTGGTTTCACACCAATTTTGACCAAGCGACCCCAGGGGGCGACATCTGGGGAGGCTCGTACCTACTGCCCCCCTCCGTGCCTCATAAAAGGATTTTCCGGGATACAGATTTAACTTGGCCATATCAGGCCTAGATACGAAGGTATATGAAAGCATTCTTCAGGTTTTGAACTGAGCATCCCAATTGAAAGCCTGATGCGCTACCACTAGACGACCCAGTGCACATTTTTAGGGTAAATAAAATGAATATTATTATTTGTTCTTCATGACGATTAGGCATACGGATAATATCTATATTAGGCATCCATATTAGGCATACGGAAATTTATTATCTTTTACCTTTTAAGGAGTAGTTCAGATTAATTAGAAATCACAGTGTCGTAATTGTAATGTGATCGGGAAAAGGACTTTGAGAACGAATAATGTTCTTTCACCCTTTTTCCATCACATGATGTTTTAATAATTCCCTCCTATTTTTTTCGCCTATGAATTTGCCTTCAGATCAAAAATTTTAAAATGATCTCTCCGAGAAGGAAGGCTGATTTTAACATTTCATTTTTTCTTTAAATATCTCCTTTTGATTACAGGACAAAAACTCTCGCATCATCAGGGGAAATTGGCGTTTCATTTTTTCCCTACTAAGTCTTAAGCCCGCTGTGTACTAACCTTATTGCATTCACTCCCCTCAGTGTTAACCTATGGAGAAAATGTGTCGAAGGATTACCGACTTGGATTGAAAGATTTTTATTTTTTTATGTGCTCCGTAATAAGAGAGAAATTTTACACCTTGGGACAATTTTTGTTTTTTAAAAAATGCTAGTAATATCTTAAAATTTATACTGTTCGGGAAAAAATCTGGTGTAGTGGGTTTTAAACGCTCATAAATTCCTTTGGTGGACGAAATTTATAAAATGAATTCTGTTGCAAGGGGCAGAAAAGTTCGGGCTATCTCAAATTTACCATTCTTATTTAATTATCAGCATTTATGTAGCTGTAAATAGTAGACGAATTTTCTCCATAGGTTAACATTGAGGTGAGGTAATCCAATGGGGTTAATACACAGCAGCCTTAATTCTTAATTTTGAAAACTCTTTACTCGAGCCCTTTTTTCATACGATGTACCATTTATCGAACTGGAGAAATTCAGGCTATTTAGGGAACTTCAGGGATTGTTATGTCTTATCTGACTTCATATAATGCATGTTTTACTCTTAAAATCAATTATTTCGTACTTGAAGGAAATAATTTTCATGCCAGTTAAGCCTGATCATAAGGCCATCATGAGGGCATCATACCTGCATAAAACTTCGTAGCGAGAAATTTCTGATATGTGAGATCAGTTGAAAAAGAATATTAATTAGCAATGAAAGATAAAAGGATTTAAGCTGCGAAAGCAATCAAAACACTTTTTAATATTTATGTAGAAGATATTGCAGTATGGTTATATTTAATTAAATACCGTATAAATAGAAGATGCTTAAACTAAGTCTGAATAGATATGATTTAAATCCAGTTGTCGCACATCATTCCGGTTTTCACTTTGCAGCCTTGAACTAGTTCACAGTTTCTCTGAGATCATGCCAAGTAAACTTAGATATTTGGTATCGATTGCTGAATCTATGACACAGATACTTTATCTAGCACAATAGAAGAAAGGCCTTAATGTTGACAAAAGTAGAACCAATTCCCTTTAAATATCATAAAGATGAATGGAAATTGCTTTTAACAAAAAAATCGAATAAGCCTCGTTTATGTATTTTTCTAGCCATTTTAGAGTTTTTACAATGATACGGGGAATTTATTCTTCCTCGTGGCCCGATTTGTACAATTACAACATAAAAATGCAAAATAACTTTTCATGATATAGCTGTTTATATATTTAATAAATTAATGTCAATCATATTTATATTATTAAGAATAATTTTAATAAAAATGATAATAATAGAAAAATTTTCTTACAAAAAAGGCTATTTTTATTTCACATGCATGTTTGTTATAAAAAGGACTTTCTTTGTTTTTAATAAATAGTTAATCATCCCATAATTTATTTACGAATGAAACTCATCCGAGATAACTAAATGGAATTCTTGATTTCTGTATGGGTCAATAAAAATATTATGAGTGGGCCACTTTAATGGCAGACAGTGAACAATCTCATTACTTTCTCTCTCAAATATTGATAGAATTGATTTGATCATTTGATTGATCCTTCGATTTGATCCTATACCGAAAAGCAGCTTTATTTTTAAACAATAGATATTAATCTTAGTTTAATTGTTTAATTGTGTTTAATAATATGAAATTTTTTTCTTAATTCATAGCATTAATATATCGAATTTCAGTTAACAAATATAAAAAATCGTGACTCTTGAAGACTTGGAGAAAAAAAAAGCATTTACTCTCTTAAAAAGTTTTAAGCAATGTAACTTTAGATAATTTCTAATTCCGCAGCATTTCAGGAAGAAATCTATTGTTTTCACTTTTGAACATTTCTATTATCATTACTTAAAGTTTTTACTTGCTAAGTTTTCTATCATTAACTGTGTATGACAGATTTTGTTAAATTTCATTTCTTAAAATTATCTATTAAAAATTATAAAGGCCCTTAGACTATAAAATTTCCTTTTTCTCCTAAGTTAACTGATTTGAAAGTTTTAAAGTTTCTTGAAATCTTAGTAAAAATACATGCTGTTGCAGAGGAAATGTAATAGCGTAAAATGCCCCAAGAAAAAAAATTTTAGCACTCATTTGCAGTTTCAATGGATATTAAAATTAAGTTAGCTCCACAAAATATCCTACAGAAGCTTATACATTCTCTAAACATTGATACATCCTTTTCAAGAAATCCATAAACGGGCACTCCATTTTGCAATTATTCGTGGCTACACACACCTTTATGATTAAGGGTATACATACCTTTAGCTTTTAAAATCTCTAAACAGTAGCACATACTTTTCAAATAATCTATAAACGAACACTTCACTTTATAATTTCTCGCTATCACACACATCTTTATGCTTAGGATTAGACATATTTTTAGCTTATAAAATCTAAAAATTAATACATACCTTTTCAAGCAATCCATAAGCGGGCACTTCATTTTATAACATCTACGGCTACATATACCTTTATGCCTAAGATTACATATATCTTTAGCTTATAAAATCTCTAACAACATAATATAAATGGACACTTCTTTTTATAATTATTCGTGATTACACATATCTTTATGCTTAAGACTAGACATATATTTAGCTTATAAAGTCGCTAAACATTAATTCATAATTTTCAAGCAATCCATAAACGGGCACTTTATTTCATAATTATTCGTGACTACACATATCTTTATGATGTTTAATAGGGAGAAATGTGCAGAAAATGTGTGGAGCTTGAGAATTTTATGTCTAATGACATAAAAAAACTAGAATTTCCATAAAACTAAATTTTCTTTCCGAAACGAATGGTTTTCATAAAACAGTTTTAAACTATGGAAAGGAAATAAACATAGTTGTTCATACAGCGTACCTATGAACTTAAAATATCTGAAGTCAGGTGATCAGGTTATTAGTAACATGATTGTTCGTTCGCTTGCTTACGTAACTAATACAGAGTTTCTTTTTACGTGTAATAAAAGTACTTGTAGAGAAGCATTTCGAGATGATTGGCAATTTATTCTTTTATGGTTAATTGGGTTTTTTCTTTTAAAACAACAAAATATTTTAATCTGAAATACCGGCTTTTAAAATAAAAAAAAAGTTTGTATTTAAATATATGATATTAGGAGATCTGTACTGAAGTAAATTTAAATTTATAATAAATATCGAAGGCTGATTGTTAAGGCATATAAAATAGGACTAAAAGTTCAAGGAAAAAGTTTTAGACCACCTACATGCGAGCTTTTACATAATAACGCTTTATTCCCCCACGAAACCTCAAGTTACATTGTGTTCTGATGCATACCTTTGCGAGCATAGATAACGAGAATTTATTAACTTGAATATTCCCAGTCATAAATCCTACGTGATCCAGCAAATGAAAAACTCGTTTCCTTTACAGGGAATTGAGAATATAACATTACGGTATGAACTAAAGAGAAATTCTTTGAAAATATACCAAAATAGATTTTTGATTCCTTTCAAAATTCCCTCAAGAAGCATTGGGTTTCCTTTCAACAGAAACTATTCTTAATGATGAAAAAGTTTATGAAAAAAAAGTGTGAAAGATACTTAAAAAGTATCCCTGATAAAGCAGAATAAACAATCAATCATTTCATTCCAAACGTGCATGTTTTTATGCTGCAACAAATAATCAATGACTGAAAAGATTTTTCTAAAGAATTTTGTTCTACATGATGCCCCTCAATAGCGCCCTTTACACGTACGTTCTTTCCCGCGTGAAGCCACAATCCCGCGCGATTGAGTGCACGTGTAAAGGTGTCGAAGAGGAAGGGAAGGCTGCTTTGGAGCGTACTGCAAGTTTTTCCTCGCGCAATCCCGTAAGATCCAAGAACTCGCGAAAGAGCGTACGTGTAAAGGCCGCTATTATTGTAAATAAGGGCTTTGAAGGTGTTATCTGTAAAAAATTATTTGTTATGACGGCCTACATTAAGAAGGAGTTTTCCCCCAAAAACTATTTGCGTTCATTTCCTGAGTACATTTTTGAAGATCACTTTATCACTTACGTACGGAGATCAGAGTATACGCGTATTACGTTAATATTATAGGGTAAAGTGTGATAAATGAGAACGCAAAATCATATAGTTTCACTTTGATTCTAAATAAGTTTTTAACAAGTTGTTGCATTTGTATAAAAATTTGCATACATACTTTTGGTTATGTTCTACATTTGTAGTTCGATTTTTTTAAGTATTTGTTCACAACTTTTATTGCCGTAAATATTTAAAGTTTTTGCGTTTTCCATCTCATTTTCTGCCGCACTTGGGGCGAGTGAGAACGCGGGTCCCAATAAATCATAGTTTCTTATAGAAAAATAAGTAGGACAAGGGAAAGAATAGATATTTCATGCTGACCAAAAGGCTTTTTTTTTAACATTCTTTCGTTGTGGAGGTATTTATTGTTCAAGTTAGCAGTATCAGTAACATCGGAATATTAACAAAATAAGTATATTTTTATTGTTTTAGAGTAACAAATGTATGTTAAAAGTTCAAAATTTTTTTTTCCTTTGCCTAGGCCCTACTGAATATTGTAAGACCAAAAAGACACGGAAAAAATTAGTTCATCGCGCCTTCCAGACTTCGGCTCTTCCAAGAACATTAATAAGTCATCATCTGGTACAAAAGGCAACTCAAAAATAGTGACAACAGAATTAGAAATTCAATATATTAAGACACAGTTTGTAATCACATTCACTAACAGTTAGTCTAAACAAGTTAGTTAATTACCATTCCCTTCTTCAAACCTACAACAAAAAAACTTGTTTCAGTTGCATAATTTACTATTTTTGAATGTTAAGGAATTAAAAACAATCATCAGCTGTTAAAGAAACATGGCAAAAGGTAGTTGATTATGAAGTTTTTCCAGCTAGAAAACATATGTTGGGACGAAAAAACTATTTATATGGCTGTTATAACAGAAAGGTAGGTTTTTTTAGTATATGGGGCCAGTTCTCACTTGCCCCAACCTTCGTGTTCTCACTTTCCCGGACACAAAAAATTTTTGGGCAAATGAAAACCCTGCAGTACTGAAGTAATGTTGCAAAAAAAAAAAGTTTTTATATATTTTATCTGTATTCTTCGTTTCTTAATGAATAAGTGGGTATTTTCAAAATAACTCTATGTGTTGGGGTTAATTAGTTATGATTATTTTGGCTCGTACTCGAACTTGGATACCTTAGTTAAAATGCAAGGGTTTGGTAGGTATAAAATTTTTTATTCTACAATTTTTTCTGTAAATAAGAACTATACACAACAGTAGAGCAAGATTTTTCCTACAAAGAACACTTGAAATTTTTTTAAAAAAAGTTAAATTTTTTAGGGTTTTAAACCCACGTTCTCTCTTACCCCACTTCATCCTATATATATATATATATATATATATATATATATATATATATATATATATATATATATATATATACATATATATATATATAAAAAAATAAAAATATATATATATATATATATAAATATATATATATATAAATAAATAAATATATATATATATATATATATATTTAAATGGTGCACACTGAAATTCTTGAGATACGACTAAATTGTACAAATTAAACTTACCAACTCTTAGGAGTGCTGTTAAGTAGTTCCCTCCAAGATCAATGCAGTTTTGTAAGCGAATTTTTAAAGATTAAATGACGCAAGTCATCCATGTCTTGGAATAGATGAAAACGACGCCCACGTAAATTGTTATAGTTTAAAAAATAGCCCAAAGTCACACATCAGGAAAGCAAGATCAGGAAAATAGGGTGGATGTTCTATGATTTTTTTTTGCTATTCAAGAAACTTGCCTGCAATCTTTACTGTATGAAAAGATGCATTGTCATGCTTAAGCATGATTCCCCTTATATTCACCTTCTAAAGAATTTCTGTAAGACACTTAGATGTAACTGTTTTCTGTCCGTCTAGCTTTATGGCTTTGACCAGCCCTGTATTTCTGAAGAACACAACATACATTTCTTTTTTCATTGATCATTATCTTTTCACCATTGTTGGTTTGGAGTCATCTTAAAAGACCCATACTTTACTTTCTTGACGTCTTGGAACGTCAAAATAAGTATGTACGTCTCATTACCAGTTATGATTTTAGAAATAGTGCCCACGATCATTAAGTAATTTTAGGGTTTCTGTACTGATTCTGATATGCTCCACTTTTTGGTATTCTGTTAAATTACAGGGGACCAGCGCCAAACTAATTTTTTCATATGCAGTTCTTCATGAATAATTTCATATATAGCTGCGGGTTCAATATTGATTTCCTTCTGCATCATCTGGTAGTTACAGCTATTATCACTGATCGACATTTATCGTACGACCGACACATTTTCTGGGACTACAGCTGGCAAAGGTCTTCCTGTGTGTTCTTCAACCAGGAGACATTTTCGACCAATTCTAAATTCTGTAAACCATCTGAATACAGTTGCACAAGATGGAGCTTCATTTTCATGAGCTAATTACAGAGGCTGTTGAATTTGTAACTGTGCGCTGAATACCCATTGTTTTTGTATCCTCCTTGCTCACTTGCGAGCGATCATATTTTGTAGACCGTGCTGTGGTTTTTTGTCGCGCGTGGCGCGTCGAGCGGTCTTTGAAATGGAAAAACAATGGAACACATCGAAATAAAGACGATATCGGATGACTACATAGTTTTCTTGAATACTCGTTCTTAGTTTTTAATAGAGGCATCATAGTTAAAGGCATCCTTCTTGATTTAACCCCACTTTAAAATCATAGAAAATCATAGCTCGATTATGCTCTCGCGTCAACTCCATTTTCTCATCTTATAAAATTTATTCTACAATAGCTAAATTTTAATTGTTGCCACAAAGTATCGTCTGCGGACATAAAAGGGTTAAAATTTAAATAATTTCAACCAATAATTTTTTTTCTTTTTGTCGTATATCATCTGCACCAGTTTAAAAATTTCAATCTTACCCTCTCTTATATATATATACACACACAGAAGGTCGTTCGCATTTTATGGAAACGATTTTGTAGTTTATTTTTGTCGTTTGCATTTTGAAATAAAAATTTGGCAACTTCAGAATAATCGTCAGCTACTGTTTTATTTTGATTGGAATATAAAATAAAAGATTTATTTTAAAAATGGCTTCTAAAATTTATAGATGACTCGAATGTTACGAAACTGCGCTTTCCGAGGAGAAATATTCGTATCAACAAATTATAAAGCGGTGTAAAAATCGCGGTTATGGCATTTCAAAAAAGCTATTTATAATGAAAAAAGAAGTCTAACTGAAAGTAAAAAAGAAAACATGACTTTGAAACCTCATCCTTAAGACTGTTCGAACGGAGATAAATATCAAGAAAGTGAAGTCTCTGATCCTAAAAGAAAATCCGCTGACTCAAAGGTCCATTGCATCGAAACTAGGAATGTCTTTTGGCACTTTAAGTAAAATCATTCATAAAGATTTGAAGTTAAAAACGATGTTTAAACCTAAAGTTCATCTGCTTTTTCCAAATCATATTTCTGAAAGAAAAACAAATTGTAGAAAATTATATGAAAAATACCTAGCTGCTGAAAAATGGAAATTTGTGATAATACTCGATGAGGCATGGTTGTATTTAAGTGACTGTAATAAATAAAAGATCAATTTTCTTTTGCTCAGCTGACGGGAAAGACCTACGAAATGGCTTCGTCAGTGTACAGAAAAGTTTCCAAAGGGATTCATGATAGTTGCACGATTTTGTTGCAACGGCAAATTAAAAATTAAAAAAGTCTCAAGTAAAGCCAAAATTAATTCACTCTACTATCAGCAGAATATTTTAGAGTCAATTTTTGAAACAGAAATTCCAGCCTTATATGGAAAGGACATTGATAAAGTTGAGCTTCATATGGACAAAGCGTCTGGTGATATGCATAAATTAACTGACGTTTATTTAGCAAATAAAGAATCAGAAACAAGAATAATGTGTATCCCATTTAATGAAATACCTGTAAAATCCCATGACGCTTCTCCAATGGACTTTTGCACTTTAGGTTTATTAAAACGAGTCTCAGTAAAACGACATGCATGAACACTGAACGGGCTTTGGAAAACGGTCCAAGAGGAATGGGGTAAAAATTGACATGACATTACTAAGAAAAAGTCTACTTTCATGGAAAATTCGAGCTATAGCTATTCTCAAGAACCATGGCTATCAGATAGAAGAAAATCGTCTCAAAAAATACAGTATTTATACATAAAACAACAAACTATCAAAATAGTTTCCATAAAGTGCAAACGACCTTCTATACATATATATAGCGAAACTTCCCTATGGCCGCCAGTAATTGTTCCGAAAAAAGTGGCTGTTTTCAGGGTGGCCGTAGAAAGAGGTTTATTCCATAATATTGGCTGTATGGAGTCTTTATTAGGCTTTGAACAAATATGGCTGTTAAGAGGGTGACTAGCTAGAGTAGCCAGCTTTTATTGTATATATAAATGAGGGGGGGGGGGAGGGTACATGTGTGTTTGTATGTATATTTATATATACGTATACATTTCTTTCCCTTTCCTATCATTCTTTTTGCAGTGCTCCTCCTTATTTCCACAGTTCTGCCATGAAAGTAATGTTCACCGTCCTGTACCTCACCATAGGCATCAATGGCTTGTCTCTGTCCATGAAGCTTTGCGCACAAGATCACAGGTCTTTCACAATGGACGAAGTCGAGGGAATCGTCTACGCTCTGGCCAGCGAAAAAGGAGTGCCACCGACGGTCATACTCAACAGAATACTTAGGAAAGTCCGGATCAGGCCAAGGCCTGAAAAAGTGAGTCAATAATCCAATATAAAATCAATAAAATGCCTCAATTTTGATAATATGTCAGAATACACTACTTTAAACTTTTGTAAAGATCCTTTATAACTTGTAGTTGACCACTACTACGTTTCCGAATTCAAATAACAGATGCTAATTTCTTTACAAATCACCTCAATATGCACTGGTGTCCAAAATTAAGGGCATAAACACGTTTTTAACAATAACTCAAAATAGGTACCAAAATGATTAATAAAATGATTGTAAAATTGATAAAAATTTTACCATATACTGTATATCTTGGGGAAAGGGTCCTCCGCGAGACGAACGCACCGTCTCCCTTCTACAAGCGAGTGAGCGACTGCCGGCCTTTTATACGAGTGTCCATGAAACGTCTGCTTGCGTCATACTTGAAGGTGTTCACTTCTTCGATTCCCACAGCGTGATGTCAGAAGGGGGATTCGGCTTCTTCGCTCCCCCCCCCCACACACACACACACACATATATATATATATATATATATATATATATATATATATATATATATATATATATATATATATGACTGACACAATTTTAAAGTCGGTCCAATACTTCAAAATTGTGTTTACTTCTTAGGTTCCTTCTCAAATAGCGATGTAGCTCATGGAACCATGCTTAGTTCCAGGTACTTATAAGTTGTTTCGGGGAAATTTTGTCCTTCAAGATTGCATCATATAATTATACTGTAAACAGCCTATGTAAAAGCTCAAAATTTTTCAGCAGTTCTCGATTTACAAACGACAGTTCTCGAAACAGTTTGCAAACGAAATTCTCGAAAGTAAGTTTTTTCGTTAATTTTTAACCAATAACCCTTTTTGAGGAGTGCTTTTCTCAAGACTGGAAAACGTTACGATGCAGGACAGAGTGATGCTGGAACATACCCACATACACACATATATACATACCCCCTCCCCCCAATGCTGATGGGGGGCTGAACTTGCACATACACTGCATCAGGAGTGTCACCAATAATCTCAGAGACCCCGAAAACTATGGATTCGACACTAATATGAGTCATTTTCAATTATTTTTACATGTGCCCCCTGCTCCCTGTCCCCCTTATGGGTGCTAGGGGTGTCTTACTCCACGAGTGTTTCTTTCCAGATTGTAAGTGATATGTGTACCAAGTTTGGTTGAAATTGCTCCAGGCGTTCCAGAGTGATGCTGGAACATACACACATACATACACACATACACACATACATCCATTTTTATGGTATATAGATATATAATAGAATATTCATTTTATTTTTATGTTACTTTCGGACCATAAGACGCACGCCAATTTTAAGTCGATTTTCTTTTTGGTGTAAAAACGTGCGTCTTATGGTCTGAAAAATACGGTAATTGAGTTATGTCGACTTTAGAGCACGAAATCAATTAGTTGTATACTGAACCCATTGTTTCCGCTTTCAATGAATCTGGTACAATTGAATGAATAAAAAAAGGTTCAATAAAACTGAAAAAATGAAAATTGAAACTAAGCAAAACTGAAAAACCTTTTTCAAAGGACATCATGGGGGAAATTTTACAATGCCGTCTCTCCGCCCACTGCCTGAAAAATAGTTTGATACGCTCGTGTAAGCTCAGTTACACAGAAATAGTGAGAAAAAACAGTATGCGTTCGAAATACTTCGGGGAAAAAAGCTCTGTATTAAAGTGTCATCAAACATTTTTACTGTCTACCCTAGAGAGGTTTTGTTTAATTAGAATCTTGGATATATGAGAAATTGAAAAAAAAAAGGAAAAAATGAATTGAGAAAAAAATTAAATATGAGGAGAAAATATATATTAAAAAACATAACTGAAAGAAACTGCTCCTTGACCTTTAAAGAATGACATAAATATTTAGTCACTATCTATTGGAAGCCAGTAAACAATGAACACCTGTAACTACATCGAAAAAACTACAGTTAGAGTATTCTTTTAAAATAATTTAAAATTTATAAAAATTAGTTATTCCTTAGTGCTAAAAAATGCTAAACATTTTTCATAAGTTCTAATTTGTAACGAGAATCGTTTCAAATTAATTGTTTGTCTGAATGGAAAAATGGATTAAATGTTAACATCGAATGTAAAGGTCCAGTATCGTCAGTGGGTTTTGTTAACTTCCTTCATGTGGATCACCGTAGCATATATACACTATCTACCAATAAGTATTTGGACACCCATGCAAATGATGATATTTGCGGTCCTGATATACGTCACGCCCTCCGCCGTTAAATATCGTATAGGAGACAACATTGGCATTAGTCGCATGCAAGATGCCACGAAGTGCAGAGTTATCTGATTTCGAGAAAGGTGTAATCGTCGGGTATCACAAAAATGGCCGATCCTTAAGGGACATATCTAGCGATATGAATTACCCATAATCGACAGTGGCCTATGTGATTCTGAAGTGGAAGGTGAGCGGTGATTGTCGGAATATGCCCCGAGTCGGCAGACCCACGAAACTGTGAGATAGATACCGACGGGTCCTGTCCAGAGAAATTCGGAAGAACCGCACCCAACCAATAGGCCACATACTCCAGGAGTTTCATCTGGTACCCGGGAGTATTGTTTCGATAAATACCATCCGTAACGAAGCACATCTGCTTGGTTTTCATGGTCGTGTTGCTTGATCACCAGGTCCAACCGCGCTGCTCGGTTAATGTGGTACAAAGCCCATCGAAAGTGGACCGTAGATCAGTGGAAACGGGTTCTCTGGAGTTAAGAATCAAGGTTCACCCTCTACCGTTCGGATGGCAGGGTCTAGGTCTGGCGTCTGCCTGGAGAAAGCCTCCTGCTAGAATGCATTGTGCCCACAGTAAAGTTCGGCGGAGGTGGAATTATGGTCTGGGGGTGTTTCTCCTGGTATGGACTGGGACCCTTGATCCCAATTTATGGTAAGCTCACGCCGATGCCTACTGCATTATTTTGGATGGCAGTGTGCCTCCTACATTGTGGCAGTTTTACGGGTTGGACCCATGTTACTTCCAGGACGACAACGCCAGCTGTCATGTTGCGAGGTCCACCATGGATTGGTATTGTGACAATGGGGTTAACCGTGTGAACTGGCCTGCCCAGAGCTCAGACCCGAATCCTATCGAGAACTTCTGGGACGAGTTGGATCGCCCAATTTAAGGGGGCAACAACCATCCAAAATTGGTGAAGGAACTTGCATGTCTTCTCCAAGCCGAGTAGTAGAAAATATTACTAGCCGACATACAAGGACTTGTGGAAAGCATGCCCCGGAGGGTTGAGACTGTAATTGCCTATCGTTTAGAGTCTCCGTTGCAACCGTGAGGTAACACCTCCTGATTGCCAATAAAAAGGTCTTTGGATCTGTCTTAACTTATTTTTCAAATGCACATTATCATTAAACCAGGCCGCCGCTGCATAAAGAAGGATTTTTTCAATAACTATGTTATATATAGTCTTGGTTATTTCTGCCTTAAGGTCCCATGTTTTCTTTGTATATCTAGTAATTTTATATAAAATTTTTAAAGCTCTCTGCTTTACATTCTCCAGGTGCATTATAAAATTTGTCTTCTTGTCAATTAGAACACCAAGATACTTAATTTCTGATTTATAATTAATAGTCTCAACACTTATTTTAATGGAAGGCTTCCTGGTTATTTCACCTTTACAGGTTAGTATTGTATAACAGTATTTGGAAATACTAAATTTTAGGCTGTGTCTTTCAGCCTAATCCTCACATTCCTTCAAAACTCTCTCTGATAATTCATCAAATTTATATACCACCTTACTACTGATGCAGATCATTATATTATCAATTGAAAGCCTGCAGAAAAACCAGTCTTTATATTTCTCAACTTCTAGAAGCTCATTTATTACAATTAGCCACAGTATGGGCCCAATGGATGAGCCCTGCGGCGCACCAGTGTCATAGCAATGGTTTCCTTTTTCTAAAATCACCCTTCTACCCTTTAAATAATTACTGATAATTCTATGCAAATACTCATCAACATTTAATTTTCTTAGCTGTGTTAAAATACTGTTTTTCCTAACAGAATTAAAAGCATTAGATATATCTAGAGTAATGAAACAAGTATATTTCTTTTCTCTTTTATTGCTTTGTATTCTTTGTAAGATACGTATTTCGCAAAACATGCACCGTACTGAGCCCCCTTCTGAACCCATACTGCGTCATAGATATTAGGCTATTTGTTTCCAAATACGTAACTAGCCTTCTGGTCATTAATTCATCTAATATCTTGCCCATCACGGGCAGTAGGCAGATATACCTATACGAGCCCGGTTGCGACGATTCCTTCCCTTCTCTCGGGAAATAAATGATTTTGGCTCTCTTCCATTCAAAAGGGAAATAACCCATTCTAAAACATCTATTATATATACTGCATAGCACATGCTCATCCGCTCTGTACACATCTACTATAATGCTCAGGGGATGCCATCCACCCCAGGCGCCTTATCCTTCGCCATCTCATCAATTATAGACTCAATCTCTAATTTACTTATTGCCTTGTCCCCCAATTCTATCTCCTAAAAGTCCTATACAAACTCATCTTCGTCGTCAACTTCTTGTTCTTCACTATTAAAGTGATATTTGGCCAGTATCTTCCTAATATCATTAACTTTATCATATTTCCTCACATCTTGACCCTCAATTTCTTCAATTCTGTTAATTCTCTTAGATTTTATTATTATTTTTACACTTCCAAACGTATCTTTTATTATGAGTCTATTCAAGAAATCCTTGAACACAGTTCTTTTAGTATTATTTAACATTTTTTTATACTGTGCCCTCTCTCTTTTGAATTTCTCCACAAGCTTACTCCTTTCACTTGCTTACCTTTCCTTTTGGTATCTCCACCGCATTGCTTTAACTCTCCTCCATTTTAAGCTCAATTCTTCCGCCCAACAATAGGCCGATTCACTTATTTGCCTTCTCCACCTTCTTTTGTGTTTCTTACACGCACTGACTATTTCATGATTCATTTTTGCCACAATTTGATCAATGGTAAGCCCCTCCATTTGATCTATTATTCTAGCCATAACCTTCTTTATTTCTGCTCTGAAGCTCATCCAGTAAAAAATAAATAAATCCAGTTAAAAAATAAACAAATAAAATTTTATTTAACATATTTCTTGATTTGTAAAAAAATATTACCTATGAAAACATTTTGCTTTTATTACTATTCCAGTAACTGTAATTAATAACGTAATGACTTAATTATCTAATTACTCTGGAAAATCCGTGTAATACTCTCAATAGTTACGACATTATATTTAACTTTTAATATCACATGTTTTCTTTTGGACACACATAAATTTAAGTAATTATTTTCAAAACATGTTACACTAAGTTAAAAATTTAACTTTTTTAATTTTTAATGACCAGTATTTATCTTGTCATACTCATTTAAATAACGCCTATCTTTAACGTATAATTATATTAATAAACGTCTCAGAGAGGATTTAACACCGTTTAAAATGTCAATTTGAAATACAAATTCGTGGTATAAAAATAATTTTAATATTCTGCAAGCATAAGAGTTTCGTAATACTTTTTATTACAAGTCTGCTGTTAAACTATTTTACCATAATTTTTCTGATGAACGGTTATCTCTTAAAATCAACTGAAATAGAATAACTCGAAATTCAATAGGGCAAATAAAACGTTTGTTTATTACATTTCGCCATGAAATTTTGAAATCCTATTATAGTTGAATAGACACGAAAGCTTATATTCTTTTCATTAATTTTAAAGGATTAGTCAAGCTTTTAGAAAAAACCTTTGTCGATCCATATATCGTTAATATTCTAATGGACGAAAATGTTTTGTGTCAGCTAATGGATAGTCGGAAGTGGAGATATTTCTGAAAAATTAATTGAGAAATAAGCTGATTAGTTGCGTCCAAATATTTCACATTGAAAGGCTTCCCAGCGTACAAAATAAGATTTACATCATAATCAAAAGCACTCACCAAACAAAATAAAGAACACGTTATCTACACCGAAATTTCCCGTCATTTATATGAGACCCTGTAACGTGCTTTTAATAGCCTCAGTATTTTTCGCGAAATTAATTATAGAATATTAATTACTACATTTCTTAGATAGCTTTCAGACAAATATGAAATAATAGTGTAGTAGCAACTCAGTTTGATCAACAATAAAAGAAGCAAAGTTATTTTGATCTATAATCTGAATCTTTACAAACTTACCTTCCATAGAACTGGTGCTGAGAACACAGTAATGTATATTCAAATTCATAATAAAAAAAGAAATTATTTTATGCTAAAAGTCACATAATTCCTTAAATTTTGCACAGATCTCTTTTGTACTATTTTCATTACAATGTCTTCGAAAATTTTTATTTAGAGCACAAATCCTAAATTTTTTTCCGATGAAAGAAAAAAAATTACTCTGAAAAAGTGATTTTTACATCAAAATGCGACTTATAATTTTATAAAAAAAGTTTTATAAATGCGCAAAATGAATTATTTTGAAAACTTTCCTAAACCCTAGAATGAAGAAATGAATGTGCAAATTGAACCATTAATTCAGCGGATTAGTTCAAACACTAAACTTGCTCTAAATTTTATATATTTTTTTTCAACGCAAAATGGGAAATTTTTAAGGTATATTTTATTTGGATAACAATTTTTGTATAGTCACATTTTCAAAAAAAAAAGTCAGAACAAACGCATGTAAATAAAAAAAATAAATAAAGTGTCTCGGACATCCTTAACCGTTAGAACTAGTTGTGACAGTTTAGAGCAGGCCTGTCCAAAATACAGCAAGCGCTGCCAGCACTCACATGTATGTATGTATGTATGTATATATATATATATATATATATATATATATATATATATATTCTATAACATAAAAAACCCCTATACCCTTTTCAAATTCTAGTTTATTCTAAATTTCCTTGGGTGCTTGGGTTAATTTCGCTTCCGATTTTAAAGACAATAGATCTGCGTGGCGTCACCTCCAAAATCACAGATAATCGTGCATATAATACGTCACCTCTGACACCAGAGTCAGAGCTAGACAATTATTATTTCTATTCAAGATCACATGACGAGCGACCTCAAGCAGTCTATAAAATACCCTGGGTCATGTGGAAGTTCGCACTCCTCGTATTTCTGTCGCTCAACAAGCATGATGTAACCTTTCGAATTTTTCTAATTTTGTCTCCGCCCGAGGAGATATGTTGTCTACCTAAATAAATAGTTTAACGAAGCTCATCTGTTGACGTCTTTGCTCCTGACCTCGACTACTACAATTCTTCTAATTCTTCGTTGTGAGATGGTGAGTCCTTAATTTCATCGGTCTTCTCGGGTTTGGGGCCCATCATGTAACCAGGCCCAGATTTCCGCATGGGCAAGTGGGGCACTTGCCCAGGGCCCCCAAAATTATGGGGCCCCCTAATGTAGTATAAAGTTGTACATAGTTTTGAGAATTTGTTTTTTGGTTAATATAGTAAAGGGGTGCAGTGGCGGATACAGAAAAAAATCCTGGGTGGAGCACAGTGCACCCACTATAGTGAAAGCATGCTTACGTCCATAACGTTTCTGGTTTAATTTTTTTTTGGTGGGTGGGAGGGGGGAGTTGTAATAACTCCAGACTGTGATTTATTTTGAATTTCAAAAGAAAATTTCATGAATTTATTTATTAACATTAAAAGTAAATTAATTAACTAACACTTCTTATTAATATTCATTATTTTCTTCAAATTTTTGACTTGTCGGTCGACATTTTTTTTGAATTTCTGGTCCCCATTTAAGGGAGGCCTGGGTGAGTGTCCCACATGTTCATGTGGAAATCTGGTCCTGAGGAGGGGGGACATGTCCCCCTCTGGATCTGTCCTTGAAGGGGGCCCCCAAAGTCTGCTTTGCCCAGGGCCTCATTGTGTCAAAGTCGGGCCCTGCATGTAACACACATATATATATGTGTGTGTGTGTGTGTGTGGCGCGTGAACCTTATGCAAAGACGCATAATATTAAAAATCTAAAAGATACGGAATATTATTTTCAGATTTGTAACATTATGAAAGGAATATGTATGTAATAAATGTTAATATTTATTAAGTTTTTAAAATAATCAGTAAAAAGTCTTTTGTTAGATAAAATACTTTTAGCTCTCTCATCTACCCCATTATCTTGAAGCTTGCACAAACTTTCTATAAGGTAATATGGCCCTCCTCATATTTCGAGCCGTTCAGACCTTGTTTGGAGTATCATAAATCAACTATATGTCACACATTTTAAAAGATATTCTCTGTGCAACAAGTACAGTGAAATAAGTACAGATATGGATAATGAAAATGAATAATTCTTCCCAGCTCAAAATATCAGTAAATTTGTGGTTTCTTTCCAGACAAGACAGAAAAATCCCTTGCAGGAGATCGCACTAGAAGAATTAATAAATTCAGACTCTCGAAGTCCTCCTATTTCGGCGGACACTGCAGGACGGACGAGACCCGACCAACTACCGATGGTACCTCAGTCGCTTCTGCCTCCACCTACGAATCCTGGAAGAGGTTCGTTCATCGGGAATGCCGTTTATCCTCCACAGCTGCCTCCTCCTGGCCTTGCTGTCAAGACTTTGCCGGCGACGCCCCACCAGCAATCGGGCTATGTGATGACAGGAGTGTTGCTGCCCCCAGGTTTCCCATCTCAGATGCCACGTCCAATTCCTCAGTCCATATTCGTTCCATTTCCAAGTTTAAACCCTCCGGTATGTTGTCTTGTTAGTTTCACACATGCTGCTCAGATGTCGGTTAATAATAGTTTTTCGAGATATTTGTGTAGGGGAGACCTGTGTACCTAGGGCCAACATGTACCTAGGGCCACCCCACTTTATTTGAATAATATTTAGTTCTAGGTTTTATTACTCAGTTGGGAGAGTTGCAACAGTAATTGCTATTTTAGCAGCCAATTAGAAATCTTGGAGGAGAAATCTGTGGCAAGTTATAAGTGAAAAACGTTTTTGCATGGTCTGAAGTAAAATTTTGCAGCTCATCACTTTTATTGTTTTACAAAGGTAAGTCAAATACTTTTCTTTGAATTCTAGTACATAATTTTGTTTGTAACATTAAGTACTAAATGAGGTATTAAATAAGTCCTCTCTCCATGTGGGTTTTTCAGTAGAAGACATTTTGTATGAAATTACCTAGTCTTGTACCTAGGTCCATGGCCCTAGGTACAACTGTAATCATATTCTGTATGTTGTTATTTTATTGAAAAAGTTTTCATAATAAATGGAGGAAAAATAGGAACAATTTTGATTTAGTTAAGTTTTTTTGTATTGGATGTTATTTAAATAGAAGGGGTACAATATATTTTGCTCTGGAACTCTCAATGTGCTTGACTTACAAAAATATGTTTGCTACTATTATTATTATTCAGGATTATTAATTTGTTTATATAAACATGAGAATCTATTTAAAAAAATATATTTATAAAAGCAAAAGTATAATTCTAAATAAGGTTTATGCGATATTTTCATTAAATTTTCAACTTTTATCATATTTTCATACCACATTTCATTTGTAACGCCTGAACAGGTACTACCTTTTCCAAAAGCAAAACCTCATACATCCAAAAGAGGCGGCCGAAAACCAGGGAGATGTAGAATCCTGACAGACACTCCAGAAAAGAAATAAATTGAATAACAATGTGAAATTAGAATGGCCAAAAGAAAATTGTGAAAAACCTGTGTTTTAAATAGAGGCAACTTCATCTGAAGAATGATTCATCTAAAAAATGATGAATCATTATGAAAATACTTGTAATTCACTAATAATTTGGCACATATTCATTTGGCTGCTGTTATAATATTCATGTGTATACGTTTTTTCTATACATTATGGAGTGAAACCTAACTTTTAGGGAATGGCCCTAGGTACACCAGCTACTGGCCCTAGGTACAATGCTGTCTTGTACCTAGGGCCATTTGTGAAGTTTCTTAAAAACCTTCTATTTCACAGAATTGATTATTTTGAGTATTTATATTAATCCCAATGGGATGGCAATTAGTATAACAATGTGTGCATATCAGTTTCACAATTTTAAACAGGTCAGTGGGTCTGTTTTCGGTCATTGAAAAAAGGTGGCCCTAGGTACACAGGTCTCCCCTATACTGTTAAATGTGTTGTTCTTTTCAGAAACTCTTGGACTATAAAACCCTAATCTATCTAAAGTATTTCTTCAATGATATTAAAGGAAGATTATATATATATATATATATATATATATATATATAAGGCCTGGGCGATGTTACATTTTTGACATCGCGATACATCGTCAGTCTAACATCGCGATGTGACGATGCATCGCGATGTTGGTAACCACGAACGTAGCCAGCAGGTGGCAGCGTGCCTCCCTAAAAAAGGTAACATAGATTCATACATAAAAATGAGACCAGGTTGTTGTCCTGATTAAACTAATTAAATATTTAAATATCTTTTATTTTGAGCCAAGAATATCTGCATTTCTGCATTTTTTGGAAGCAATGCAGCTCTCTGTCTTGTAATAACACTCCGTGCTGAATACTCTAAAAAGAAGTACGACAAAAAGAATCTAACAGTAAACACTCTGACAATCGAAACAAATTCTAAGTTCACACACGCATGTGCAGAAAGCAGGACTCTTGTGCTGGTCTGGACCTTTGCGATTTATCGCTTCGTCTTTCTTATCACTACAACACTCTATCACAACATCAAAGAGAAAGTCACATGAAGGAAAATCACCTTATGCACAAAAAGAATTCGAGGAATCGTCAGTCTATTATAGTCCGTCTCAGTATTGACGGTGTGAAACCGGAAAATCGTCCCTTCAAGCTAAGCGATGTGATATAGTAAAACCGCGCATGCGTACAAACATCGAACACCGGGAAATCGCCGACCAAGCGATGCGACATCGTAACATCGCGCATGCGCACACAGAAACATCGGAACCGTCTTCAAGCTAAGCGGTGTGATATAGAAAAATCGCGCATGCGTACAAACATCGAACACCGGGAAATCGCCGACCAAGCGATGCGACATCGCAACATCGCGCATGCGCACGCAGAAACATCGGAACCGTTTGTGTGACACCGGGAAATCACGATGTTACGATATATCGCCGATTTGAAAATTATGAAACCGGTGTGACGATGTCGGCTTCACACCGGTTTTTCACGATGTATCGATACATCGCCCAGGCCTAATATATATATCTATATATGTGTGTGTGTGTGTGTGTGTGTCAGAACTTAAATGGAAATGAGCAGATTAATTAAAATAATTGTAGGAATTTAAATAGTAGAGCGGGTTTAATAATGGAGAAAAAATGAGAAAGAGGAGTTTTTAATAGCTTAAGTGATCAATAAAGGCCACCACCTGACGGTCCAATTACAAAGGAAGGGTTTTTCGGTAGGGAATTCTAAAATTAGACCATTTTGGGGTGCAGACCGGTTATATAATGGAAAGTTCTCGAAAGTTCGAATGCTGAATAAGCGGTTTCTGGGCAAGATTGGAAAAAAGGTTTTTTGTGAGCAGACACTGGGAAGTTTTCAAGGAAATAGGAGGGCTGTCGGCCTCACTGAGGATTTTTTAAATTGGAGCGCTTCCGCTAAACGAATTCGTTAGAAGTTAAGTAATTTACGACGGAGCTCTGGGACAATTAATCTACGTAATATGAATAAATAAATAACATCAAGTTGGACTATCTTCTTTTCCTGCCACGACTGTATCGTCTATTTTATCCAAGTCATGCGGATTTAATAAGCGTGATATATATATGTATATATATACAGTTTTTTTAATAATATCAGGCACAGATAATCAATAACTATGAACATGTGAATGTATGAATTTCCCAACGGTCTTGTATTACTTTGGAGTACACTAACCACTACGCGATGCGAGCGACAGTTAAACAGAAATTCAAGAACAAATTCCAAATAAATACACGTAGAACTTTTTTAATATGCCATTGTAGAAAATAGAGTCAAAATTGACTCCTTTATAAAAAATATGTTCAAGACACCACAAAGACGTTTTTTGATAATAAGTGAGTTATTAATGTGTAGCTCTGCGACGATTGCTTTTATATGATATATTTTGTAGGTTCTGTTCTGTTCTGATAAAAGACGAGGTTTGAAAATCCTGAACCCCATATTTCATCATTTAAGGATGAATTACCGTGTTTCCTGAAAGCATGGCTGCGTGTATGGGGAAATGGGAAGGGGACAGGCAAATTATATATATATATATATATATATATATACTAGCGGACCCGACAGACGTTGTCCTGTTCAAAAGTTGTAATTCTAGCTGAAGTACCCAGCGATGCCCGGGATTTTAAGAATGTTTGTTAACCAAAATCAATTTAAAAATTATCACAGTATAAATAACATAGAAAAAAAAGCATACGAAATGTTATACATATTAATAATATGAAAACCCAATTAAAAATGTATAAATGTATAATAAACTCCTCAGATTTCAGCTATATTCGGTATTTCATCATAAAAAAGCTGAAAAAAATAAAAATAAATAAAAATAATAATTTTAAAAAATAACAATTTCAAAAAATTAAAATAAAAAAATTATAAAATAAAATAAAATAATAATTAAATAATTAAAAAAATAATAAAATAAAAGCTGAAATAAAAAAGCCTTTAAAAAAAAAAGCTGAAATAACAGGTCTAGCAAAATTTACACAACTCTGGATTCGAAACCGGGTTGAGAGCATGATACTTTCCAACTTTGCGACCTTTCGAACGCGCCACGATGACACGGTGCTCTAGTGGGTAAAGTGAAACATATTCGCTATTGGAAAGTTGTTGTGGGCTGGTGATTATACATGTCAGAGGAGTTTTTAGTCAGAAATAAGTTAGCAGGATAGAAGCTTAGTCTTTAGCTCTTCAATAGACACAAAGATATAGGCGAGGAGGGTTCAAGTAACGATTAAAAAAGATCTCGTGTCCCTAAACGTGGTTGATTCGAATTTTCCATCGCGTGTCGAGAGTATCAATATGCCGTTGGATCTGATGCATTTTAGAGTATAAAATCTGACTTGAAAGATCATTATTTTCATTTATTATTCTGGTTTAATATGTGACTTGAAACTTTTTGATTTTATTTATTTTTATTTTTTCGCTCGCCGTTTGCTAACTAAACCTAACGTGGACGCCATTATCTAGAGGGGTGATTTCACAAACTGTAACAGCTTCCATTTACCGGACGCACCCCCTTATAAATTCTTGGTTTTTTATTAATTAATTAAAAATATAAAAACATATTCTATCGGATCAAATTGTGAATCTAAACCATTCTCGAATCAACTAAATTGCACACACAAAATTTCATAAAAATCAGTCCAGTCGTTTAGGAGGAGTTCAGTTACATACACACGGACAGAAGAAATATATATATAAGATATATATATATATATATATATATATATATATATATATATATATATATATATATATATATATATATGTAACATACTGGACAACCCAAGGAAAGAATGGGCGTCCAGCACATCACTGGGAATGAAGAGTAGTCGTGGCTCGAAAAAACGACGCGGCAGGTTACAGCATTATACTAGTTTTTATTTCGTCGGCGAATACGTCTTCTCAATACAGCTACAAAATCCGAAAAGCGTACAGGTTTCCGTTCATGTGGTTTATATAAACTTTGTCATGTGATCAGGATAACGATTAGGGATTTGCTGTTGTCGATAAGTCACATGTGGTTTTATGTAATCTGCGCAGAGCTTATCTAAAATATGGGGGACGCCGCGCCTATTTGAAAAAGGAAGCCATTTAATATTTTCTCTCGAGGTTATTAGAGTTTAGAATCAAAAGCGAAATTTAGCTCGTACGCCCAAGGGAATTTAGAATAATGTTAGATTTTAAAATGGTATGGGGTTTTTAATGTTATAAAATATCCCCCCCCCGTCCGAGAAGAGGCTGACCAACAATGCCTGCATTGGAGGACAGACTCACCCGACCATGTGAGGAAAATGGGCGTCGACCACAAATTTGGAAAAGTTTGAAAAGGAACATATGTTTTAAGTTAATTTAGTATGATGATCACATGACAAGACATTGCACATTTCAATATTGAATACACAAAAATACACTAATGATTTACTAATTTATGAACACAATAAAAGTAAAAAAAAATTATAGTAATTAATGATCAACTATAGAAAATTGTAAATTATGTAACTTTCTTCTTATATTGTTGCTTTGAAAAAAAAATTAAATTTAAAAATGTACCCATCATCAACTGAAAATTGCTGAACAGGGCGTTAAAAAATTTGGAATAAGTTAACGAATAATTTTCAATTAAAGTTAAATTGCAAAAAAAAATTTTTAAAGATCACGTGATGAGCTGACATAGCAACATTATCAAATTTACTGAAAAATATATATAAAATCACTAAAAAGAAGGACACATAATATTAAATTGAAGATTCTACAGGGTGGCTAATAAATACTGTAACACTCCAAAAAATAAGAGTTAATTTTAATCGTTTGGAAAAACAATTTATCTATCTGTTTGTGTGATTGGCAACTTTTTGAAAACGCAGACGATTTTTGTTTAAAGTAAAACATGTAGAATATTTTTAAAGATGGAAGCCAAAAGGTTAATGGTTAAACAGCTTTATGATCGCGGATTTTCTGCAGGTAAAATATTTAAGCAATTAAAATGCCTTGGTTTTAATAGGACGTTTATATATAGGACTATAAATCGATTATTGGATACCAATAGCTGTAAAGATCGGCCAAGGTCCGGTCGTCCACGCACTGTTCGTACAAAAGAACGTATCAAAAGAATTCGTGAAAAGATACGAAGAAATCCACAACGTTCTGCAAATAAAATGGCTGCAGAAGAGAACATCAGTCGCAGAACTATGCAACTTATCATAAATGAAGACCTGGGTTTTCGCCCTTATCGCAAAAGAAAAGTTCAAGGTTTGACTACTGCACAAATAGTAAAAAGGTTACAAAGATGTAAGAAATTGCTGAACCGGCACGGTAGCAAAAGTTTTGAAAAAATAATTTTCTCTGATGAGATGCTGTTTTGTACAGAACAAAGTTATAATGCTAAAAATGATGTTGTATATTCAGCAACGTTCAAGGATATACCTGAAAATCTTCGAACTGTTAAACGCTTTTAGAACAAGAATTCTGTTATGGTTTGGGCTGCAGTGTCACACAATGGAAAACTGCCTCTGAAATTCATCGATAAAGGGGTAAAAATCAATGCTGAATATTACAAACAGGAAGTATTGGCTACACGTTTATTACCACATGCTAACAGTCTGTATCCCAAAAAGAATTGGATATTTCAGCAAGATTCTGCACCGTCCCACCGATCCAAAGCAACACAGGAATGGCTCCATGCCAATTGCCCGAAGTTTATCAAGCAAGAAGATTGGCCACCTTCTTCACCAGATCTAAATCCTTTAGACTATTGCATTTGGGGGATTTTAGAGTCTAAAGTAAATGCTAAGCAGCACAGAAGTTTGGACTCCCTCAAAGCTTCCATACGGAGTGAATGGGACAAATTACCTCATAAAATGATTCGTGCCGCAATAGGACAGTGGTGTAAGAGATTATCTTTAGTAATCGATAAAGATGGCGGTCGATTCGAGTAAAATTATTTCATGGAAAACTTTCATGTATAATGTTCATAATATTGTTGTATTTTCCATTTTCTATTTCATCTGTGTGTAATTAAAAGATTCGATTTTTGTCACAGTATTTATTAGCCACCCTGTACATAAGTATGTATTTGAAACCTGTTGAATAGGGACGTCTCCCCACACAACAAAATCTCAAAAAAAAAATCAATTAACATAACCAAAAATTTGTAAACTACCAAAAATTTTCACTGGAAACATACATTTAATACAATATCTACTATCATCTCGATTTGAATAATATAGAATAACAAAACATAGTAATAAAAATATCAAAAACAAACAAAAATTAAGTAAATGAAGTTGTCTTTGATAACAGGATGAAAAATTCAAAAATTCTTCCTCAACGTTCACTACTATGGAGTGAGTCCAAAAAAAAATTTTTATTTACTTATCTTGTAATGATTTATCTGTGCAACATTTTTAGTCCTTTCACAGTCATTAGTATGTTGAGGAAAAAACACCAATTAAAAAAAATCACAGTCTTTTTAGTGCTGTGACATTTCTGCTTCACAAACGTAGAATGCATAAATATCACATTATCTCGACTTGTTTACATATAAAGAAAATTAGTTCTTTAGTTACATAATAAAAATCACAGTTTATAATAAAAATCACACTTTCAATAAAAATCACATTTCAAATATATAGATTGTATATAAAAATTACAGAACATATTTTATTTTTCAAATAACTCAATCGTGTACGAGTTCTCAGTATATCAATTCTGATTCGTTTTATCTAGTTTTTATATCTTTAGTAGGACAACACATAATTAATTATATCAATTTTAAAAAAAATATAATGATGTTAAGCATCACATAGAAAAGAAAGAAAAATGGATCTAATGTTTGTCATTATTCGTGGTGTAGTTTTAAGTTCTCTGGTGCATTATAATATCTCAATCTGCAAGCATGGACAATTTCAGAATCTCGTTTAGTGTGAAAGTTTGGTCTATCAATTTTATATTCAATAGAATCAAAAATATACAACATATGAAAGTATTAAACACACACTAATAAAATATTTCTAATACCAATAATAATAATAATAATACCTTAATATTCTCTATCAATTGCCATAATTTAATGTTAATGTTCAAATTCCAAACAATGATTCTATCAGTTGACACAAATAATCAAAATTCTTTTACCAATAGCCATCTCAGTTTTATTAAGTTAATCATGAAATCGATAAACCAAAAACAATTTTTCTTTTCTTATATCACATTTTGGTATGAATCCTCGCTGTAAAGTTCCCAAATATTCATCATTTGTATTTAATATCTTAAAACATATTTCTCATTATAATATTATCTATCCTATTTATTGATTATTCTTCATTATTTCTTTTTTGAGAATTTTCTGGGGCGGATGAACCAAATATAACATACAATGGTTTTTCAATTCTCCAATTGTGCTTTTTTGGCACCCTAAGTCATGTTATAAAGACGCTCCGTTTATGAAAATCATAATACGAATTTTAACGTCGACTGAACCTCCAGAAATCTCCTTTACTTAAATTCGTAGAACAATTTACGAGGTCTCAAAATCAAATGTAATATGTCAAAGTACTTAAATTATAAAATTTTCTTGATGTCTGAAAATTACTATGTTATCCCTGCAGATATTTTCCAAAATCAAAACCACAAGCATCTGATGTTAGTTTTAGAAAAGCTCAATTTGAAAACCGTAATATTTATAGGTTAAATGAATCAAAACAAGTTTGGCTCTTTTCATGATTGTGTTTACAAAACTAATGCTGAGCATTTAAATTTATTGCGGAGGCGACCTTCGAAATGTAATACAACGCGCTCGAAAACGGAAATGATTTACGTTATTTTTTTTTCTTTTCTTCCGCGACGATTCAGAACTGCGTGCAAAATTAGATACTCATAACATTACTTTACTCATTTAATATTTCAGTTTAACGTAACCAAGGATCATTAATTATCTTAAAACACTAAAATATTCATTATCAGAAAAAGAACATGGAACTATTATAAAATTACACTAAAAACACACACTTATAATAAATTTATCACATATAAGTCTCAAAAATTTCTTTAAATTCAAATATCTTATAATATGAAACAATATACTCTTAAAATTCCATCAAAATGCAAATCAAAATGAAACATTTTAAAATCAAAAACAAAATACACGTTTTAAATCAATGATTCTTACTTTCGTTTTACTTTTTATCGATTTATTTTTTATCATAGGTACTTAATTAAATCAATAATTTGAAAATACTTTCACCGAAACACATTTATAATAAATTTTTATCAGTATCTATTAATATTAAAATTTTTCACAATAATTTGTAAATTTTAGCTTACCAATTGAAGTGTTATTCACACTTTTTACCATTATCCTTATTAATTTTCACTATTACATATCTTCATAATTTTAACATTTGTAGCTCGGTTCTGAATTTATCTTGGTGAGGTTCTTGGCTTAGTTAGTCCCAGTACACAGTATCCCAATTGGAACACTATGAAAGAGCACTTTAAAAGAAATTTTTTTTTTCTTTTTCGGAAGTTGTAGAACCTTTCCTTTAGGTAACATTTTAAGAAGGCACTATTGCGTTGAACTGCTGGAACGAAGTTGTATCGCGAACACATTTTTCTGTTATGCACACAATTTCGATGACCTAATACTTTCACTGATGATTTTTAAATGGTGGGATTACGCACTTTTTACATGATGACACTCGCGAAGAATTTAAATGGTGATCACACGAAGCAATGGGGAACACAAATCGTAAGTATACACATTCCGGCACAAGATTTCTGAAAAGGAAAATACACAATTTTTGAAGAAACACCGGACTTGGACGCCCACACGTTGAAACTGATCCAGGATGAATCTCACAGCAAGCCGAAGCACTTATTGACAATCCCACTAGCACCGAAATGGAGCCGTTCACGCTGGCCTCCAATCGAAGGTCGCACATGGAGCTGATTCACCATCGTAAGGCAGAAATGCGCACTAATGCACCCAGCGAAAGCGAAAATTTCACACGCGGTGACGCTGAAACGAAAACGCCGAAATGTCTTGGAAAATCCAGTGGGATGTGGTCGCAGCAGGTGAGAATCCTGTCGTCTCTTTGTAACATACTGGACAACCCAAGGAAAGAATGGGCATCCAGCACATCACTGGGAATGAAGAGTAGTCGTGGCTCGAAAAAACGACGCGGCAGGTTACAGCATTATACTAGTTTTTATTTCGTCGGCGAATACGTCTTCTCAATACAGCTACAAAATCCGAAAAGCGTACAGGTTTCCGTTCATGTGGTTTATATAAACTTTGTCATGTGATCAGGATAACGATTAGGGATTTGCTGTTGTCGATAAGTCACATGTGGTTTTATGTAATCTGCGCAGAGCTTATCTAAAATATGGGGGACGCCGCGCCTATTTGAAAAAGGAAGCCATTTAATATTTTCTCTCGAGGTTATTAGAGTTTAGAATCAAAAGCGAAATTTAGCTCGTACGCCCAAGGGAATTTAGAATAATGTTAGATTTTAAAATGGTATGGGGTTTTTAATGTTATATATATATATATATATATATATATATATATATATATATATATATATATATATATATATATATATATATATATATATATATATATATATATATATATATATACAGTGGAATCTCGATCGATTGTCTTCGGATCCATCATTTTTCCGTATGTGTCGTTCTTTTTATCCAGTCCCAACGATCATATTGCTTTGTTATGTTTCCGCATCTATCGTTTTCCCGCATTTATCGTTCATTTCAATCGATCCCTTGGAAAACGATAGATCGAGATTCCACTGTATATATATATATATATATATATATATATATATATATATATATATATATATATATATATATATATATATATATATAGTTTTTTAATAATATCAGGCACAGATAATCAATAACTATGAACAAGTGAATGCATGAATTTCCCAACGGTCTTGTATTACTTTGGAGTACACTAACCACTAAACCAACTGATTAATCCCAACTTTGGTTTAAAAGCTCAACGATACCTTTCCCTCCTGTCCCCCTCTTCCAAAAAAAATAATTTTGCTAATATCTTCTCCAACTATTATAGATTTTCCAGTTACAAAAATAATATGCACCTTTTAATTTTGTACTTTCTATATATAGTCATTTCTTTATACCAACGTTTCTATTGAAAGGGAAAATTATCCATATTTGAATATTTTATATCTATTTATATCATCTATTTATGAATATTTTCTCAGTGGCCGTGTAATGGCCAATGTTTATGTCGTTTATTTACTGATAAAGAAATGTCAAGTTTAATATAACACACGTTTTTCATCCATGCATATTAAATTTTTGCCTCAGTTACTTTAATAATATACATATATGCAGATCATTTACTTTCCCCCCAAAAGGCTCTTACTGTAAATTTAATATGGAAGATAACTCATCAGTTCGCAGTTTAAAAATAATGTTTCTTTTTTACAAGATTGAGTATATACGGAGACTATTTACGCGTCTAAGAAATAGCTGTTCATATCAATTTTGTGGTGTTGAATCTCTTATTAATTCACGGTTCATTAATAATGGCTTTTTTTATATTCGCATAATACAGTAAGAATATATTTTGATTATTCCTCCTCTGATACGATAAAGTAGAAAAAATCCTCGTTACATGAAATGATGATTATTTTTTCGAGAATTCCTATATTTTACTCTAGTGCAGTAAAAAACTGCATTAAAATTTAAAATATTATGACGGAACAAAGTATGGAATTCTATAAAAATCTCAAAGAAAAATATATGTTCTTGCTTTGTGTAATTTTTACCAAGTTTTTATTAACTCGCTTTCTTGTTTGTGTGTTTGTCCAGTGCAAATCTTGCAATCGATTTTTAACTAACTTCCCGACTAGCTAGACATTTGAAACTTTTAGAATAGCTCAGAACACGATGATAATGCATTCTTTTAACACTTTTAGCCATCTTTAAGCAGAATTTAGTTCATTTTCAGTTAATTTTGTTGTTTTAAAGTTTCCTATAATTACTCTCTTTATTACGCATTTGATCATTTTCTTTCAAGTTGATGGGATAATTCATCAAAAACATTTTTAAAGAAGTATTTATTAATACATAGAATTGTCAAGTTTATATGATTCAACAGAAAATTTAAAAACGTGGTATATAAAAAGTTCTTTTTATCTTGTAATTATTAATTATAAACGTCGTCACAAGTATTAAACCCAAGATCAAAAACAGTTGCGATAACATTCCAAAACATCGTAATCTACTAGATGTCATATTGCAAATGCGAAAACGTTGTTATAGCAAAACATTCTTGTTTAAAATTTTCCTTTAATATCTATCAGATTTAAAATATATTCGCAAGCGATCCTTCATAACTTGGTCACAAGTTTGAGAAACAGTTTCATGATGTCGTGACATTTTGAAGCATTGTTTGCTCAGATATTAGCTTTGTCAGGAATTAGAATGTCATTAGAATTGTAGTTCAAGAGATCCTTTACTAAGTAAATAAGAGTAAATTCAGAAAGTGATAGTTGTTGCATCTATGGAGAAAAGGAATGAGACAGATAACATGATTAAACATTTATACTCCAAGCGCAGACAACTGGGCATACGAGATTAGTCAAGGATTGTAAAAGGTGGACAACGGCTTTACTCTTAGTCGTAATTAATAGTGCCGTTTTATAATAGTAAAGACTGCATGTGTGAAAGTAATTGTTCTCAGTTTCTCTTAAAACCCTATACGATGTACAATTTATCTGTATAATATTTCTGCATAACTTTCTCCGTTTTCCACAAATTTAGATTAACCCTCCGTTAGGCGCATGACATTTACTAACATGTTTAGGCGCGTGGTCTACATTCATAGACCAAGATTTATTACTGTTTAAAATTAACAAAAAATTTGTTTTCAATAAAAACTGTTGCATTCCTTTCTTTTAAGTATTTTAAGCACTAATAATAGAATTTAAGAAAATTTAATTATGTATCTAGCAGTTGTTAGGAACAATGAAAATTTGTTCTTACTTTTTAATGATTATTTTACATACAAAGGCAAAACTAAAATAAAAACAACAAAAGTAAGCAAAAATTAAATTTTTGAGTACTAAATTTATATAAACAGATAATACTTACAAATATCATTTGTATTTAACAAAACAGACAATGTATTGTATTTTGTATGCATTGTATATATGAAATTTGTATTTAACAAAACGTAACGTAATCAGGCGTAGACCAACCAAATAAATCACACGTGTAAGCACCCGTTTATAAACGAAACGATACTAGTTGCGTAAAACAATATATTTCGAACAGCTACTGAGAAGGCAGCGCGTGAGGGCGCCATATATTAGAAATTATGTTACTTAAAATATACCGGGTTTACGATCGTAGTCCACGCACCTAGCGGAGGGTTAAGGATCTAGTCAGACTTTAAAATGTTTTCTATGCATGGATTCGGGTACATTAAAAATGCATTTTTTCCAATTATTTATTCCATATTTACGTAATTCATGGTTTTTGTTGGTGCATAAATGATTTAGTTTTCAGTCAGCATAAGTTTTCAGATTTCATAATTATACAATTTACAGCATAGCGTGATGACAATTCAAATGACTTGAAAATCTTATAATCAGGAAAAAAATTAATGTAGCGGTCTTTAA
Organism: Dolomedes plantarius; assembly: GCA_907164885.2. Taxonomy (NCBI): domain Eukaryota; kingdom Metazoa; phylum Arthropoda; class Arachnida; order Araneae; family Dolomedidae; genus Dolomedes; species Dolomedes plantarius. The sequence goes on along the minus strand of OU015495.1, from coordinate 57,981,457 downwards.
ATAGATTTCAAATAGCACTCTTTTTAATGCTTAGTAAAAGGCTTGATCTTATAACTTATTAGAAGAAATACGTATGTTGACTGAACAGTGAATACGTTCATTGAGAAATTTAAATATACGTCATAGAAGTAAGCAATTAAAAGTCGAGCGTATATTAGCTAAATACAACCACAAACTTTAAAGCAGTTGCAAACGATTACAAGCATTAGACATCTGTCAATCATTTACTCATCTGCGGTTTGTCTTTGTTAACAAATGTATTAGTAATTAATAATCATGAAACTCGTTTTCATCGCAAAAAGTTTTAAGAACAGAATGTGAAAATTGGACATTGTTATGCTAAAAACCTTTTCCTTATTATTTTAACCTTATTTACATGTTTAAGGCTGCTATGTACTAACCCTATTGGATTCGCTCACCTCAATGTTAACCTATTTTTTATAAAATCAATATTTTTAAAGTTATTTCCAAAAAACCAAAAAAGTGTACACATTTTCCAAGATGGCGGCGAAAGCTCAAGTCTGATCGGTGGGGACTTTTAGTATGTTCATTAGCATGCTTAAACAAACATCTCCACCAATTTTCAAAACTTTCATATTTTTTTTAGCCATAAAACCTATTTTGACTGGGCTATATGGAAAAACTGTGTCTACTATTTACAGCTACACAAATGCTGATAATCCGATAAAAATGGTACTTTCATATAACCTGAACTTTTCTGCACCTTGAAACAGGGTTCATTTTATAAATTTCGTCCAACAGAGGAATTGATGAGTGTTTAAAACCCACAATACCAGATTTTTCCCCAAATAATTTATATTTAAAAATGTTATCTGCAATTTTTTTTTAAAAATTAAAAATGTTCCAAGGTGTAAAATTTTAATTCTCTATTACGGAGTACAATTTTTTAAAAAAATCTTTAAATCCAAGTCGGCAATCCGTGGACACATTGTCTCCATAGCTTAACATTGAAGTGAGTGAATCCAATAGGATTAGTACACAGCAGCTTTTAAGAGTATAAAAGAAATACTGTACTTTCTCTCTATAATAATGCAATCTATTCTTGAAAGCTTCTAATGCCTTCATTTTTTTTTATTTTCTCGTTGCAGCCGGGCGTCACAATTCGAGTAAAAGCAGGTAGTTCCGGCAACGCATTCCCAGAAGTGACAGTCACTCTTTCGCCCATGATGACCATTGTTGAAGCCCTAAAACAAGCTGAAAGTAAATTTCGGTCGGTGCTCGGACTTTCTCCAGTCTCTGACGCAGAAGTTATTTCATTCAGTCATTCAACGTACGCTGAATGCTACGTCATTCGAAGTTTCGATAGCATTGAATCTAGTGAAAATGGCTTCTGGAAAATCATAGTCAGTGATATCAGCGGAAAGGTGAGCTATCTGTGACGATGTCATTTCATTTGTTTCATCAAGGGAATGGTGGACCTTTATTTGAGCAAATGTGGTCATTGTAATATTGATTGTGTTATTGTAAAAAAATATATATTTCTGTAGATTAATAGTACCAAGATAGTTTTTTTTCAAGTATAAAATCATTTATGAAGCTTCTATGAAGAAATTTATAAAGGGTAAGTATAGTAATAAGCGTTAAATCTGTTTTAATCAAGACAGATTTTTCAAGGTTTAGATTTTTTAAACGCTCCACGCTACTTAATTTTTCTTCAAAATTCATGAAAATGATAAGAAAGAATCCTGATACTATTTACAAAGAAAATGGGTATGCATTTTACAATCCCACTTCATTAAGATAATTAAATTCGATTTATAATTTATTAAAAGGCAAAATTTAGATGAAAATCGGAATGGAATTCAGAAAAAAATCTCTCAAAAATTATCTATTCAGGGGATTAAATTATTGATACCCAGATTTGTTTGTTATATAGTTTAAAGTGATTAAAATGAAAAATTGAGGAAATATATAAAAAATTAAGTAGCAAGGACCATTTTAAAATTTTGTTTATAACTTTCAATTTTTTTTTAAAACCTTAAAATTATAATGAGATTGGAAATTTCTTTTAAGGTATTCTATATATTTATAGTGAAATGTATATATGTACAAAATTCCGTATCTGTATGATGAAAAGTAAAAAAAATAAATTTAACTTCCACAGTTCCCTTAAAAAAATAAGCTTTACATTTCCATAATAGTTTATCTCTAATATTTAGTTTATATAAATAAGATAGTGCTGTAGTTGTAATGAGTTTTTTTTTAAATTCTGCAGTGTTTTAAAATAGAGACAAAAGTTTTATATGACTATTGCTAATATTCTGAATGATTCCGCCTATATTTTTTTATAAAAGCTGCATTTAATATTTCAGAGGATTATTGTAAATTAGACTCTAAACAGTAGCAGTAATGTACATGACCATTTCATAAGTGATCTGCAGAATAACCTGATAAAATACTCGAAATCTGTGTATTGCAAACTTTTACTTGCTCCTTTCACGAACACAACCGGCCCTTGAATATCTGTTTTTGCTGTGCAAAGGGTGTTAATTCCAAAATTGTCTAAAATGAGTTATCAAACCAGGCATGTTTGAAAAATCAAGGGCTACTGCAAGGTACAGAAAGCAAAGCCCAATTCCACTCCTAATATTTAATCATCAGGGAAATTTGGGATATGTGAAACAAAACACAAATATGTTAGGGTTAAAAGGGTTTATTTCCCAATCAAGGAATTATCACGCTTTGCTCAACAAAAATAAAATTAGAAAAATTTACTTTAAAAAAATTAAAAATTAAACTTAAAAAAACTGACTTTACAAAAGCCATTTTTTTCCAATCCCGTTTTTCTCAAAACTACGATTTCGGACTTGACACTCTTTACACTGCAAACACAGATATATTCCTCATAGTATTTACATAGAGAGCTATATTTCGCCGAGAGTAAGAATTAAATGTTTGGTCACAATAAACACACTTTCTCAACAAGATACAAATTCTGCACCCTAGTTGTTGAACGACCTCCTGCAGAAAAGCATAAGGATAATCATCACTCTATGACGGATGTTGAATACTTAAGGAAAAATAAAGGGTAGAACATGGGAGGATTAATGTCACTTGCCTTTGAATGATATTCTTTTAATCCCATTGCAGTCAGATAATTCGACAATAATACGGCTACCACAGCTTTCGCTTATAAGCCTTGTAGAACCTGAAGACGAGTCGCCGCATAGCAATTCCTGCAAACTCAGATGAAGGTTGAATTCCCCTGTTCGGTGGTGTTTTTTATAGGCTTTGGGCGCCGACCGGACAGTACAGATCTGCCGATTGCAGTCAGATAAATCTGTCCTTCAGGTACCTTGGATATCAGACAGACATTCAACAGCACATTTCTGTGGCTGTTCGAATAGTTTAGAGCAGTGGTGCGCAAACTTTTTTCGACCGCGACCCTTTTTTTATAAAAATCATACGACCCAATGAAAATTTATTAGTTATAACAATTTTTTCTTATAAATTAGGAAAATTTTAAGAAAGGAATAGGAAAACGAAATAAGCAAATTTTGAGAGACTATTTTAAAAAAATCAATGAACTATAGATTTTGGGTTTATATTTACTTTGCAAAATAACAATAAAAAAAAAGTCTTCCTTACCATCTACACTTGTTTTTCGCCAGACATCATGTGACTAAAACTCCATATTTAAATATTAAACATTTGTGTTTAATTTAGGTAAAATTAAACAAAAATAGAATTTAAAAAGTCCATGATATTAAAATGATAAGCTTCCTATTAAAACATTTAAAATTGTCGATTCCCTCATTCAGTGTGTAATTGGGAACAGGAAATACGTTACTAGAACTTTTCACCCCTTTAATAAACTTCATCAAACTTAAACAAAACTTTAGCAAATATGTAGAACAAAAAAAAATCATCAGCATGCCGTACTCCCCGGCTAACAATTCTCCAGCGGATTGGTGAGCTGGATTCACAGAACAGAGTACTGAAAGGGAATCGAGACTGTTCTTCACAAAACTCCCGATGCTTATATCTGGTTACATCGGTGTGTCTCGATGTTTTCTTCTTCCCTCGGCTCACCGAGGTTTCTTCTTCCGCCAGATTCTTCTTTCTCGCTCTCGACCGCCACAAAATCAAACACTTAATTTATTTATATAAAACTAAATTATTTATGAAAAAATTATGAAGAGTGAGCTTGGACCCCAGGTAATGTAATTTCAATATTTGGGGGAAATATCTGAGAATGCTGCTCTTTTATCAACATTGTTTAGAATTTATAGCTATTAATTTTGAAAACCCAGTCTTGCACTCACACATAAAGGTAACAGCGTATGGAAGCGATGTAACTTGTAAGGCTGTTTGACACCTTGTTTAACAATATAGTATATTTGTAATATACAGAAAATATAAATAAAAGTATTAAAAAATGTAATAATAGAAAGTTCAAAGCATGTTGTCTTATTTAAATAATTCATTTAGATATAAATTTACTTTAGATTACCCGCGACCGCTCCAATTTTTTTTACGATCCCCCCAACCCCCCTTGTGAGTCTCGAACCACAGTTTGCGCACCACTTGGCTTAGAGGCACCTTCGACGTATTTTGTATTTCCTCTGCTTGGAGGGTGTACTTAGACGGTATCGAAGGGATAACACTGTTCCCCCAACTATAGTTTGATTTTGTTGTTGCGTTACTGTATTCTGATAGTGTAGAACTCAGAGCACGATCAGCGTGCTAGGATATGCTATGATAGCAGAAATTGGTTTTTACTTTAAGGTAATTTTTTTTAAATACATAAGATGGAGCTTTAATAGTGGCAACTAGGTATGTACTAAGTACTCAGGAGAGATACATGGGTGAAACTTTTATAGCCCTTCAAAGTAGTAACCAGCATTTTTTAGCACCCGTTGCTAAAGTCCTGGAAGCTGCAGGATGCCGTCGGCGTCACCTGATTTGTTGATCCTTCAGATGGAGCGGTCTACAGCCTGCAGAATCTCTGGTGGAATCCACGGAACGGTTTCTTCATCTTGGGGATGAGATCAAAGTCACAGGAACAAAAGTCCGGGGAAAATGAGGGATGGTAGACACTTCCCTTCCCCAGCGAGCAAACACATCAGCCACAGTGTGCGCTCATGCATTTTCCTTCCATCGCATCGGTACGATGCAACAAATTATTTCGTACGATAGACAGGTAACTAAAACTGGCTGTGTTCATCCTGCCACTATGCAGGCGTGTGATGTTTGTGGGGAGATCGCATTCGCTCTGAGGTATGGCAGGTATATGGCGTGCGTGTGGTGTAAGCTGCTTTCCTGGGTTCTTCTGCGTGGGGGCTCTACAAAAGTGTGGCCACTATTAAAGTTCCATCCCTCGTAAATTTATATGGTTTAAAGAGGTTTAACATAATTTTGTGCTGCGTGTGATAAGTATGATTTTTCTACTGACTGCTTTACTCATCACATGCCGTGTGATTAAGACTATAAGTCAATATTCTTTTAATTTTTAGAGTTCTGCTGTGAATGACCAAATTTTCCATGTTGGTAGGTTAAAAAAAATTAGAAAAACTCTGTGAACATTAAAAAAGCTTTACTGATGAAAAAACCACGAGCAAGTAAAGATTCGATTGGATTTATGACTTCGAAATTTAAAAAATTAGTTTTTAAAATAAAAATATTCATTTAAAAATATTAAGTCTCCTGTCTTACATTTTTTAAAGTGATCAAGTGAGTAATTAACTTCATTTAAACTTGGATTTTATCGTAAAATAAAATAACCACACAAACACACACACACACACCATATACACTGCTGGCCACCCAAATTGCAACACCAAGAAAGACAAGAGATATCACAACAAAATTTATTTTGTAGATAACATGTTGACTTGTATCAAATGATTAAATTTATACACTTCTGTGAAGTGTGGTTCCTGCCAAAATCAGTAGCCAGAGTAGCCGCCATTGTTGGAGATCCCCGCTGCCACACGCCTCGGCATTGATTCAAAGAGACAAGGATGAGTTCTTGGGGTACAGCAGACCAAGCAGCTTCCACACGTTGCCAAAGTTGATCTGCTGTGGCAGCTGGGGATGGAATCTGGGTCAATCGTAGAGCAACCATGGACCACATGTTTTCTATCGGCGAAAGATCCGGAGAGCGAGGCGGCCAGGGAAGCAATTCAATCTGGCGATTGACGAAGAACCGTTGGACAATGCGTGCCACGTGTGGTCGCGCATTATCCTGTTGAACTATGGCTGTGGGCAAGCCCTGAAGGTAAGGAAGGACAACTGGCTCCAACACCTCGGAGATGTAGCGCTGGCTGTTTAAAGTACCCGCAATGCGTACTAGAGGTGTGCGAGAGTGATATCCAATACCGCCCCATACCATAATACCCGGTGCAGGACCAGTGTGGCGGTGCATAACGTAGCTGTTCAGCATCCTCTCTTCACGGTGTCTCCAGACTCGAATGCGACCATCGTTGTGTTGCAGACAGAAGCGTGACTAGTCAGTAAAGACAATTTCATTCCATTCTGCCGTCCACATCCTTCTGTCATCGCACCATTTGCGGCGGAGACCTCTGTGGTTCCGCGTAAAGGGTAGACAAAGCAATGGACGTCTTGCGGACAGACCACTCTGCTGTAAACGGCGTCGAATGGTACGCGCAGACACTGGATGATGCGTTACAGACTGCATGTGCTGTGCTATGGTTCGTGATGTGACTGAGCGATCCGTCACTGCCATGCGCACAATTTGCCTGTCATCACGTGAAGTGGTGCGCTGAGGTGGATGCGATCGAACACGCCGGTCCGTCGTACCCTCCTGTATCCAACGATCACATATCCGCATTACAGTTGTTTGGTTTCGTCCAACACGACTACCGATTTCCCTGAAAGATAATCCACAATCTCGGTAGGCCACTATCCTTCCTCTGTCGAACTCTGATACTTGATCAAAAGATGATCTCTGTTTTCGACGAGGCATAATTGATCGTTTTTTTGAAAAAACAATAAGAAAAACACAATTGCCGAACTTGAAATCGTCGAAATCTCCAAGCCTTAAATAGCGCTTTGAAGTGGCGCCACAGGCGCACGTGATGTGCGTCTACGCTGAAATTCTAATCATTTGAATATCTCACCTCCGCTAATGCATGTTGTAAATTTCATGTTATTTGCATATTTCCTTCAGGGTGTTGCATTTACAGTGGCCAGCAGTGTATATATATATGTGTGTGTGTGTGTGTGTGTGTAGCATTTCTGTACTTTGTACTGTTACACAAATTAAAAAGTTTACCATTAAAAGTTAAACTTAAAGATCTTATTATAATATTTTTAAATAATTAACACGTCTGTTAGTTAAAATTAGTACGAATATAAAAATTTAATCTATAGATAAATACAAAAATATAGTTAAAATAAATTACCTTTCAAATACAAAAGCGAACATCGAGGTTTATTTTTAGAATGACTTATTTTTTTATTTTAGTTCAAAATGATGGAAATTAATAATTGATTATTATAAAAAGCAGCTTTTTTATTGATTATATAAACTTTATATATTTGTCTCAGTATTTTACATTTTTTTCATTGTCGTAAATATATAAATTGACCAATATACTCGAATAAGTTCCCCTTTTTGGATACAATATATTTTCAATACACTTATCATTTGAGGAAGTAATTATCCCGTGATTTGATAAATTTATCAAAAGTATTGAGCAGACTAATATACCAAGAATATTTATTTTTAAATTTTTAATTATTTATAAAATAAGTGGTCATTTACTATTAGAGAATAAATAATTGCAGATTAAACTAGGGGTAGGAAATATTAATTGCAATACATTAAAACAGAGAGAGAAAACTTTAGTTAATTATAAATATAAATTTGCCGTTTATATCCTTTCAATTTATTTCTGTGTTTTCGTAGAAATTCATAATTAACTGAATTCTATACCACGCATTACTTTTTCATTAAAAAGTATTAAAAATGGCTGCAATACTCTTTTTGTACAAATATTTGAGAAATGATTAATGTGAAAATAGAGAATATTGAAATATGTTAAGCTGTTTCAATTAAAACAAAGTTTATAATTCACATGCTACTTAAGTTAATTTACTTTTTCATTTATCCATTTTGCTATAATTAGGTTGCAATCGTATTTACAAAAAAGTCCTTTCACCATCACTCCCATTATGTCATGCTTTTGAATTGTTAATCTCTTATAAAGGGACTATCGCTTCTGCTTTAGATCTTTTGTACCTGATAGATCACTTATTTCTACCATTTACAAAATATATACAATTCTGTCAAAGATTTGGATTATGTTAATTTTTGCCTTTGTACGAAAGAAAACTCCTTCCGTTTCATGAAATTATCTACCAGCAGATGCAGAACACGTTGATTCGAAACAAGCATCGATTAATAAATTCATTACTATATAATATTAGTGAGTTTCATATATTTATATTGTTAGTTAACACTTATGACTCTTCCTCATTGAATTAGTGCTATATTAAGGCATTTTCCAAAGAACAATACAAAGTAAAATGCGAAAAAAGGCAAAACGCTTCTTTGAAATGCGAAATAATTATGATGAAAACAGTGCTCTAGCCCTTTGAGGGGCGTCGTTTGCACAGTGCAAACGCCTAAATCTAGTCTCTTTTCACTTGCATTCAATGTATTCTAGTCAAATGAGCAGAAAATGGCTTGTCCTGCTATATGTTATCAGTTTAAAGAAGTAAAAACATTTTGCAACCTTTAATAGGAAAAATTTTCAAAATTTTTTAGGTTAAAAAAATCAGAAAAAAAATCGGAAAAAAAATCTTCACCATGCAAACGGAGGAATTTGTTGCCATTGAAAGGGCCAGACAACTGGTGTGCAAACTTTTTTCGACTGCGACCCACTTTCCTTTTAGAAAAAAACTCCCTCGAACCCCAATAAAAAAATTTTTGGTAGAAACACAATTAAAAAAAATTATGAAAATTGAAAAAAAGGAAATTGAAAAAAAGGTACCTTTTGGGTACATATTTATTTAACATAATAATACTAAAAAAAGGTCTTTCTTACCACCTGCACTTGTTTTTGGTGAAACTGTTTGACCCCTTATTTAACAACGTCGTATCATTTTTTAACATATAAAAAAAATAATTAAAAAATTAAAAATATGTAATTTTAGAAAATTTAGAGCATTTTTTAAATAAAATATTTAATATGATATAAATTTACTTCAAACTATTCGCTACAACTCCAATTTTTACGACCCTCCGTAGTATGCAAATGGCGGATTGCGACCCACAATTTTCACACTACTTCTCTAGACCCAGAGATAGCAGTTGGGTTCACAGTAATAAATATGAAATATGTTCCTGTTAAGCATGCATAAAAAACGTGCATTATAATAACTTCATGAGATAATAACTTATTCTCTACAATAAAGCATGTAATACATTTTACTAGTTTCGAAAGCATATATCCTATGTTCTTATGAAATGCCAAAATTCAGATCGACGTGAGAAAATTGAAAACTATATAAAATAATTAGATTTTTTTCTTAAAAACTATAGACTAAGAATTGTAACGACCATTTTAAGAAACCAGAATTCAAACCCTTGTCTCCAATTTCCTAGACCTACATTCGACCAACTGCACTACACAAGACATGTAAGGGATTTTTCAATGCTTTTACTTCAAAATCAGGCCGTTTTTGAAAATATATTACAATACCGCAGAATTTATTTTCATACGCTACTCATGTATCAAAGTTTAAATAGAAGTTACGCTGATAGCTCCATTTACAGCTTCAGATAAAAATCGATCATCAGATGAAAATAAACTTTGCTGTTATATTAATACAATATATTCTATGATCCACAAATAATTTTTCTTTGATATTTATTTTTCAATGCTTTTGATATCAGTTATCTCTATTAAATTTTGTGACGCAAAAATGCGTCTTTAATTAATATAAAGAATGTCATTGGAGCCTCTAATCAAATTTTTCCCTTAACGTATTAATTCTTTTTCTCCTTATCTAACAACTTCTCTACCTGTCAGAGACTCAACTAGTTATCATAACAATGCCATGAATTTTATAGGAAACATGAAAATTTCAGTTTCTAAGCAAATTTTTTTTTAATTGATTGTTCATAAAATATGCAATTAATTGTTTTTTTCTCTAGACTACGGCTGATTTTTTTGTGGTTTTATGCGGGCTAATTGATTTTCTAACCTATCAATATGAAAACAATTCTCAGGAAAAGCATTTATAGAATATTGTTGTCAAATAGAAACACCCAGAGTACTTAATGATTTATTCATGTCCCTATTCGGATATTTTCCTAGAATTTATTATACTTTTGTAAACTGTTATGTATATATATATATATATATATATATATATATATATATATATATATATATGTATGTATTTATATATATATATGTATTTATATATATATATATATATATATATATATATATATATATATATATATATATATATATATATATATATATATATATATATATATATATATATATATATGTATGTATTTATATATATAGATATGTATGTATTTATATATATATATATGTATGTATATATATATATATATATATATATATATATATATATATATATATATATATATATATATATATATATATATATATATATATATATACATACATACATACATACATATATGTGTGTGTGTGTGTGTGTGTTAGTTAGTTAAATGGTCATCCTGCTTTTCTATTAAGTTTATATTTCTTTTATTTAGTTTCTTTTCGTGTGTGAGCGCTTTAAAACACAAAAAATAGAGTTTAGGAAAAGTTCCCGAACCTTGTTTCTCATGTCAAGTTTCTGAACTTGAATATTTAATATTTCTAAATAAAATGAATTTTTTTTATAAGATAGATAACCTGACCTAACTTAAAAAACATTTAACTGACAAATCGAAGAGAGATAAACAGACCTCGACAAAAGGATGGTCTACCTTTATTTACCGATTACCTTTATTGAAATTGAAGGTAAATAAGTAACAAAATTTTTTTTTCAATACGACCTTTATTCACCGATTACCTCTGTGGAAATTGCAGCAAATAAATTGCAAAAATAAAAACAGATTTTTTATAGACTTTTTATACTAACTATATTAACTATAGAAACTTTTTATATTATACTTGACACATATATCTATATATTTAAAAGTGAAGTATAAACTTCATGGATACCTGCATCAACATACTCATATCTGTGTAAAATTTCTATCGTAGTGTGATTCAACAGATGTAAGACTATTCCTATGAAGTCTGTAGAAGCGGAATGGTATAATTCCTCGCGGTGTGGTGCCAAGAACAAATCTATTGTGAAGGCGTCAGAGGCAGGGGTACATAGGGGCTTGTACACCAGGAGGAAATAGAAGAATAGCTGTCGGTGTGGACATTGATAGCGATCAAAAGTCTATAAATATTGCAAGATAGATGGTCGTTATTTTATGGCCCACAGTAAAACCTTCAGATGATAAGGGCCAAAGTGGTATTGCAAATGATAATTATGGTGGGGAGGTACTTCGTAGACTATGGACAGGGGCAGTATAATAAGGAACCAATTGGGGCAGGAACTACAGAGAAAAAAAACAGCCCACTGCCGAATGAAAAAAAGGGGGGGAGAGAATGCCCCCCCTAATACCAATTTACTGCATAAAAAACTAGGCAGTATATCAAATCTTAAATAATACAAATTAGACTGATGTTGCGCTTTAGCAACATTTTTAAAAATATGAAATGAGAAGCATAAAAACAAAAACTATGCCTTACCAGCTGAAGACATTTTGTTCTTTGGTCTCTAGTAAACTCGGAACAAGCATCAAATCGGAAATTTAACATGTTCTTCCATCTACAGTTATTGTTTGAAAGTAATCATTTTTTCCTTTTCAAAACATCAGAAAAAAATAATTTTTTGCAAGTGTTAAAAGCGGGCAAATGCGGAAACAAAAAATTTATTATGAACAATTGAAGTATAGAGAATAAAATAAAAATGTTACTACAGATGTACAAACCTTAAGCATACCTTTAAAAAATACAGAATTAATGTTGCGTTTTCGCAAAGCCAGTCTTAAATGGGTTAAAACGCATGACAGTATGCAATTATGTCTCTTATCCTCCTTTTTCTTTTATGATTTGTTTACGTATTTACAAAACTTTTAAAGGGAAAAGCAATATAATACAATAAAGGGAAGACACAATGTAATCCGTATTTACTGTTGTTTTGTATTGCTTAGGATTTGTTTGCGTATTTACAAAACTTTTAAAGGGAAAAACAATATAATACAATTAAGGGAAGACACAATGTAATCCGTATTTACTGTTGTTTTGTATTGCTTAGGATGTAGTTAATACTCTTTCTTCGTTGTAATCAAAGTATGTAGATTTCTCAAGCGGAAAAAATTCAGTACCATGTCTGTATTTTGGGCTCGCAACGAAATCTCTTCAGCCAACTTCGTGTAAATATTATTACACCTTTCCATAATATCGCATTTATGCCAGCACGCACTTCATCTGCATTTCAACGCCCATTCTCAACAACATTAACGTTATTTCCAGCCCCTGACTTCGTTAATTTTATTTTGCAGGTTATCTATGACAGCGTCTGTTTACCGAGCAGGAGTGAAGTGGCCGTGAAGCCCGGCATGACAATCACACTTCTATATACAGTCGTCTAATAAATAATGCATGCAAGGTACCTCGTAGGCTGCTGTATTAGGTTCGTCTTTTCTTGGGATGTATCAAATGAGTAGGCGTGTACATATATCAATGTGCCTGGATGTCGTGTCTGCTGCTTGTTTTAATATGCAAATAAAGGCTTCTTTGTGTCATTTATGTCTCCAGATCTTTATTCTTCGCTTCACTGCAATCTAATAAAATCTGATTTCTTTGGGAATTGGTATGTTTATAAATGATCCTGAACCCTAAACTTCTTTTGCAACCCCAAAAGAAAAATCTAATGCATTTCCATTTTAATAATCCGCATATTATTTTCATTACCTTTAATTCAAATCAAATAAGGAAACAACCTTTAGTTCCGTGAAAGGTTTTATTTCCCCTGGGATAGTCACCTTAGAATTTGGAATGCAAATTTTAGTATGATATTCCTAAAAGTAGTTTTTTCTTTATTCATAGTTAAGAATGATAATATGGAATAACGTTCTTTAATTTTTGTACGTCCAACCTCCCAAGAAAACAAAATTTACAAATCTAATATATAAATCAGAAACGGGAAATGAGTGTGTGTGAGTCACAAAAACTCAAGAACCGTGAGCCCTAACTTGATGAAATTTACACTGTTTAGTGTTCTTGGAAAATCAGGATGAATGTGACTATTTTCATCCCACTACGACGTTCCATTCCCGAATTATGTTAGAACAAGTTTGCGCGGTATCAGCGGATATTTTTGGTCAAATCCATTGTAACATTTCATTGTTGCCAATTAAATTATAACATTTGCGTAAAAATAAATAGACATGAATTAAAAACGTGATTTATTCATATATTGGCGCATGCAAGAATGAATTTGATATATTATTTTCATATACGTGGTAACGCCGGAATATTTCTTTTTGAAATGTGTCAAAACATAGCAGACGATTTAGTTTTGAGAAAGAATTACAATCATGAAATCCGCGTATATTCTAATTAAGAAAGTCTGAAAGTGGCATTGAAACGTAGCAGACAATTTAGTTCTAAGAAAGAATTCCGAGCATGAAATATGTGTTTATACTTTTTCCATAATAATTATTATATATAATTTTTATAGAAAATTATTACTTTTTCTATAATAATTTTTTATAATAATTATACAGGGTGTCCCAAAACGACCGCATAAACTCTGCACAGCTAGATTCCTCGTTGGGAGTACATAAAAACTGCCCAAAGAAGCGTTCCTGTACGATCCATAGTTTACGAGAAAAATACGAAAAACAAAGTATGACGTCACTGCCAGTCCAAGAAAAAACACTTTATTGAACATATCAACAGCATGCACAATTTAAAGCAGATATTCAAAGTGTCCGCCGTGCATTTCGAGGATTGAGCACGCCGTGGAATGACTGTCATCACACGTTGCAGCATCGCGGGGTCCACCGAAGTACAAGCAGCATGCAGACGAGCAACTAAGTCCATTTGTGTTGTCACTACGTCTCAATACACCAGTTCCTTGAGATGGCCCCATAGGAAAAAATCCAACGGTGTAAGATCTGGCGAACGTGGCGGCCATAGAACCGGACTCCCACGTCCAATCCAGCGGCCGGGGTATTCCATATCCAGCCAACCACGTACAGGAGCACAGAAATGCGCCGGAGCCCCATCATGCTGGAACCAAAGTCCCTGTACTGCCGCTAATGGTATGTCATCGAGGAACATGGTTAAGACCTCATTGAGAAACACCAAGTACGACTGTCCCGAGAGCCGTTCAGGCAACAGATATGGTCCAAGCAGGCGATCCCCGAGTATGCCGGCCCACACGTTAAGAGACCAACGTTCCTGATGTTTCTGCGGCCGGATTGCATGCGGATTGACCTGGGACCACATATGGCTGTTGTGATGGTTGAATACCCCATCACGAGTGAAACATAATTCATCAGTCCACAGGATATCTGCAATGAAACCATTATTTGTGTTCTGTTGCTGCAACAGCCATTCACAGAAGGCCACACGTTTCTGAAATTCATCTGGTTTCAGACCTTGCACGGTTGTGTACCGAAATGGCTGTAGCCTCTCGGACCGTAAAAGCCTGTGCACAGTACTTTTACTCGAAGTCATCTCACGGGCTAATGCGCGTGTGCTTACCTCGGGCGTCTCTTCTACCCGCTGCAGTATTGCATCCGCCTGTGCTACCGTCAGGCCGCTCCGCGGTTTTCCAGTATCGTGAAGATTGGCTGTTGGCAAAACGCTTCCCGTATTTCGCAGTCTGTCGTCCAGCCTACGGATGACGTTGACATCGGGAGGACGGCGGGACGGATATCGACGGGCATACTCCCTAGCAGTTCGTAAGGCATTTCCATTACATCGGCCGTACATCAAGTACATGTCGCAGTAGTCACGAACGGAGTACATGGCCACCATACGAAGACTACCGGTAGCTGCAAGATGCAGTCTTTTAAATACCAGTTCAACGGCGGCTTAACGTCATTCCATGGCGCGCGCTTATGCATGACATGATATGCGCGGCGAACGTTTTAAACATTATCGTCTGGAAAGATATGCAAATATTGTTGTTGATATGTCGAATAAAGTGTTTTTTTCTTGCACCGGCAGTGACGTAATACTTTGTTTTTCGTATTTTTCTCGTAAACTATGGATGGTACAGGAAGGCTTCTTTGGGCAGTTTTTATGTACTCCCAACGAGGAATCTAGCTGTGCAGAGTTTATGCGGTCGTTTTGGGACACCCTGTATATTCTTAGATTTGCTGTGTTTTAATATTGAATGTGTTCTCAATACATTCAAACTTGCCATTTTCTTTCAAAAGATTACAGTTTCCTATTCGGCTTGCATTTGCAATAAACATTAACAAATCATTAAAAGTTACTGTACAGTCATTAAAAGTTACTGGACTGGATCTAACAGAAGAATGTTTTTCACATGGTCAGCTATATGTGGGAATGTCTAGAGCAAGGAATCAATCTGAATTATACATTGTCGCAGATGATTAAAAAAAATGTTGTGTACTGGCAAGTATTAAAATAACAACAAATTAGCTAATAAATGATTTTTTTACTTCTGAAAAAATTAAATTAATTTGTTTAAGAGTTGTTATATCTTTAAGAACATCATAACATGAGGCTAATCATTGAAAAATAATAATAACAGAAACTGAATCCCAAACGAAGCCAGGTAATAAATCTAGTAAGTATAAAAAAGTGTGATACGACACTTCACATCATTGTGACATTTAAATTTGTTGATTGTTGAAACAGCAAAGGTCATTGGTATATTGAAATTTCTCTAAGTCATTTGATAGTTATATTTACTTATGATTAACTTTCTTAATAATAAATAAAAATAAATATTTATACAACCGATAGGAAAGGCGGAATCTTAAACACTGAACTAATAATTTTTTTAATTATACACTCATGGACAAAAAAATTAGCGCACCAAGAAGGAGTCGTCAAATTGAAACGAAATTTTACGTACGTAATGACTACTTTGATATAAGTAAATGATAAGAAAAAGGATAATTTATTTCAGAGAAAAAGGCAAAAGAACGGAGGAGTTAATATTCCGTTGGACCCCCTCTAGCGCGAATGCACGATGCGATACGATCGGGCATTGAGTCATACAAGTTCTGTATGATGTCTTGAGACATTTCGTTCCATATTTGCTGTAACCTTGCCTCTAGTTCGTTCAAACTCGTGGGATGCCCAACTCGTCGTCCCAAATGATCCCAGATATGCTCGATTGCAGACAAATCTGGGGATCGGGCAGGCCAAGGAAGGGTAGTAACAGTGCGGAGACAGTCTTGTGACACCCTTGCCGTATGAGGCCGAGCATTGTCTTGTTGAAAAATGGCTCCGGGGAGCCGTTGCATGAGTGGCAACACATGTGGTTGCAGGATTTCATGAACATACCGCTGGGCTGTCATGGTGCCACGGAACAATACTAGGGGTGACCGTGTATTGTAGGCAATGGCACCCCATACCATCACACCAGCTGTGGGAGCGATGTGTCGCTGTACAGCAAAGGCAGGATTGAAGCGTTCACCACGGGCTCTCCACACACGAACACGATTGTCATGACTACCGAGATTGAATCTGGATTCGTCGCTAAAGACGACCTGGTTCCATTCCGCTGCAGTCCAGTTTCCTCGTGCGCGGCAAAACTCCAAACGGAGGCGTCGATGGGTGGGCGTCAAGGGCAACACACGTGATGGGCGCCGCGATACCAACTGTCCTTCAGCCAGGGGCCTTCGTATGGTTCGAGAAGACACAGAGCCCCCTAGTAAAGGTGCTACCTGTGCCTGGATGGCGGCCGATGAAGTAGTTGGATGTACGCGTGCATTTCTTACGATGTGGCGGTCTTCTGGACGACTGGTCTGTCGAAGGCGTCCTGAGCCTGGTCTTCGTGTACATGACATCTCTCGGGTCCACTGGTCCCAACACCTCCTCACAACACAATCAGAGCGTCCTAATTGACGAGCTACTCGCCTAGCTGACCACCCAGCTTCCATCATCCCGACGATTCTCCCCCTCTCAAACTGCGACAACTGCTTATATTGTCTTCGAACACGGCGTAATGGCATGTCTATCTCAGCTCTTCCTTTGTAAATGATTCAGCACACTCAAATAAACTTTGATTACCTGTTTTATACTCCACAGAGTACGATGTTCAACGCCCTCTACCGGCTATACGTAATGCGCAATCACGCTGCATTTCTAATCATTTGCATATCTCCCCGACATGTACCTTCATTGCAAGTTTCGTTACGATCCCACAATTATTTCTTGGTGCGCTAATTTTTTTGTCCATGAGTGTATTTTAACATGTGATCATTTAAATAATTTTAATTTTTAATTAAACTTCAAGAAAATTTCTCTAATATTGAATTAATTCTTTCATATTAAATTCACTTACATATCAAGCGAGTGGTTGTTATGTTTTCATAGATTATGTAACTGATACGAGTGAAACTAATAATATTCTAACTATTTTTCAGTTACGTATTCTAACTAACCTTCAGTTACGCAAAAAACTTTTCTGAACTGTAACTTAGTTATTACAATTTGAGTAACTATAAGCTTTAAAACGTAGCGAGAACCAAACAACTGAAATATAATTAATATCTTACTGCTGTGTATTTAATTAAAGAAATCATATGGAAACATAATTCCTTAACGACAATTATATAAAGAATAAAACAGCATACAACTAGCAGGAGAGGCAAAATCTGCAATAGGGAAAACTATTTAAAGCCTATATCACTGCCTATAATTATCTGATTTGTTAAATCCTTAATAAATTTTATAGAATCAACTTTAAATTTGAATTAAAAATTCATGTGTTAAATTCTTCATAACTTATTAGTTCTTATATTTTTAGACATCATTGTAAATGAACTAGTTTTCTGAATCTAATGCTATCAAAATCAAAAGAAGATTGTTAATTATCGACGTTTTGGCGTAATTAACGAAACATAATTTTTTTCAACTCCTTCCATAGTTTGTAATAATGTGTAATTGAGAGGTCTTTCTAAAATATATCGGATTTAAATTAAGTTATGGGATTTTTACTTAGAATGTTTACAAGAGTAAAAGAGATACATTCAGCCAATTAATTTTTGATTTCTTGATGATCTCAACAAATTCTCAGAAAATAATTGACTGCATTTTATTAAAATACTACATTACTGGCTTTTCTACATTTTATTAAAATACGTAAAATCTCATTTTTTTTACATTGCATTCTAGGCGTTTTAGCGTCTGATTGTTTTTTAAAATAACAAATAAATGATTCAAAGAACTAATTGCATGAACCCAAAATCTGAATGTTTTTCAGTTCCGTAACTAACTTTTCTGAAATGTCACATAAATATTACAATTTGAATAATGATTGGGTTTAAAACGTAATGAGAACCAAACAACTCAAATATAATTGCCAGGGAAACATGGGATAAATGTGTTTAAGTTGTTGGGTAGTGCTTATGAATATAACATGGCTTCACGAGCCTTATTAAACGACTGTTTTCCCTGTCAAGATTAGTTTAAAAGAGGCTATATCGCAATGCTTTTGCAATAAAGGATAATCCAAATGTTTCTAACTTATATTTCACTTGAAGCTAAATATAATCTGTGAAGTATAACCCGTTAATAATTTGTTTCTAAATTATACAGAGTAAATTTACCAATTATTAATGTAATTTCTGATAATTTTCTTTGTAATAGAAAAACAGCAGAACAACGCGATTAATATGCTACCTTTTGTATGAAATCGCGTTACAGGAAATCGTGCTGTAAGAGTAGAAATCTTGTACAACGCGAATGATGTTAAGGCTGCTATGTACTAAGAAAAAAATCGTATTTCCCTTTTCCTCTTCTTGCAGACTCTTGTGGTGGGAGGAGTCCAGTTGACAGTTCGAGAATTCCACCCCCCTTAGGATTGACATTTTAAGGGATTGTAATGACTCTCCCTCTATGTATATAGGGGGTTAAGCGCTGCCCCCAAATTTTTATTTAAAATAGATTTTTGTCAACTATTTACAAGTACATAAATGCTGATAATCAAATAAAATTGGTATTGTTAGATAGCCTGAACTTTTCTGAAAAGCGCTACAGGATTCATTTTATAAATTTCGTCCACCGAAGGAATTTATGAGCTTTCAAAACACACTATACCAGATTTTTCCCAGAATAATTTAAATTTTAAAATATTAATTCCATTTAAAAAAAACGAAAAATGTACACAAATGTAAAATTTCTTTCTCTATGACGGAGTACAATTTTAAAAAAAAATCTTTGAATTCAAGTCGGTAATCCGTGGACAAATTTTCTCCATAGGTTAACATTGAGGTGAGTGAATCCAATGGAATTAGTACATAGCAGCCTTAAGGGAAAAAGTATAGTTTTAGGCAACACACTAACCCAGGGATACTAAAACTGAGAACCGCGAACCAAATGCAGCCCACCAAACTAGGTTAACATTGAGGTGAGCGAATCCAATGAGGTTAGTACATAGCAGCCTTAAGATAAATTGTTAGAGTGACTATTATCATGTATGCAGTTTACATTCATGTATCTATTGTCGTGTATAAAGTTTAGTTTAAGCTTAAATAAACTTCATTTTCTCCTATTTCACCAACTTATAAAAATGTACAGACAGATTATGTGATTAAATTGACAATGCAATGCAAAACTACTTCGTCAAAATCGTTCACAAACCCAATGTGCATAAAATTAAATGTATGTACAGTGTTTAAAAGAGAAATTTCCGCATTTCATTCTATAACACGTAATACGAATAAAGTCGTCGTATTTTTTTAACGCGTTTTACAGGAGTCTACTGTATTCATTAGTTTACGTTTAGCTTTTTTTTTCACTGTTCAAAAGATAAAATAAATCAGTTAACTTTGAATTAAATAAGAATTAAAGAGAATTAAAAAATGAATTTTTTAATTTCTTGGATGTATTGCACATATGAAAACTTTTTTGTGTGTATTTTACGCATTTAATGCATGAATGGTGTACAGTGTCTTCCAAAAGTGTTCGTACACTTACGATTTTCAATGAAATAGAGGTCTATCCATTGATTAAAATGAATATTTCAGAATGGGTATTTAATAATAAGATCTATAATCTCTTCTTAACAAAACTACATGAAATATTTTGAAAACATAGTAAAACTTTATTTTTAAGAAACCAATAATCCAAAAGTAACAAAAACTTTATCTCACTAAAGTCATCGTACACTTGTAAAAAATCTCTACATATTAGTAAATATTCTAATTTTTCGTAAAATTAATGTTTAGTAGGATATCCTTTAGCATCCACAACAGCTTTTAAACGTAATTTTTGCATCAGTGTTCATCCATTCTTCCATCATAATTGTTTTTAGTTCGCTTTTCGTGTGAATGTCGTGTTTTCGTACTCGAACCTCCAATTCCCTCCAAATATGTTCTATTGGGTTTAAATCTGACGATTGAGGTGGTGTTTACAAAACTTGTGGACAATGATAGAGACACCAGATGCGAACGTTGAGAGCCGTGTGCTTAGGATCGTTATCTTGATAAAAAACAAAGTTGTTTCCAATACCCAAATTTTGAGCTGATAATTTTAAATTGCCTCTTAAAATATTTATAAAAACAGCATGATTCATTATGCCATCAATAAATACCAAATTTCCTAGTCCTGATGCTGACATGCACCCCCACACAAGGATACCTCCACCGGCATGCTTAACTGTTCCTACTAAGTTCTTGGGATTAAGTTCCACATTTTTTTCTTCTCCATACAATTATACGTCCATCAGTTGATGTAACTGAAGTGGTTACGAGAGTTCTTTATGAAATAATCCAGATGGATACAGATCACAGAAATACTTTATTGTACAACCTCTCTACATGCTAGCTACATTGCAACTCCGAGAACACCACACATCGGCGAACACGACGCCCTCTATCGCGTATTTTCAAATGCACTTGCTGTGCTGCCAACAATTATACAACACTTTACACACACTTAAAAAAGAAAAAGAAGGAAAAAGAAAAATGTCCAGTCCTAATGTGATAATTAAAGGTTTAGACGACTAAGTGGATTTCTCTTCCTTGAAGATTTCCTTTGGTTTGGTGTTGTGGAACCTGACTGTAAGGAGTCAGTCTCGACTGCAGCACACTGTCCAGGAACTGGTATATTTTGTGGAGTAAGAACTGGAGGATTATCATCCTCCGATCCTGCAGGTATATCCAGGGCTGGTGTCAACTTGGGTGGTTCACCTGAAGGATTCACTCTGGGGATATCCATATCAAAACCGGAGGGTACTTGATCTTGTGAAGTCGAATTGAACGAACCTTCACGATGAAGCACTTGGTCCATGTGGCGTGTCCAAATGCCTAGTGTTGTTTCAATCTTGAACATTATGTTTCCCACTGTGTCACACACCACACCAGCCACCCACTTAGGACCACGGCTGAAGTTCCGTGCCCAAACAAAATCACCTATTTGGAATCTAGAGGTGTTTTCAGACTGTGGTGGAGGTTTCACATGCTGTTCAAAGTCTTTCAGAAGATCCAACCTACAACGTAGGGGACGACCCAGCATGTTTGTTGCAGGAGAGATCCCTGTTGCTGCAAGTGGTGTGCTACGATAGTTAATAAAAATCTTGCCAACCTTTCAGTAAAGGAGCCTACAGTAATCTTCCGAAGAGCACTTTTGACAGTGCGTACTGCTCTTTCTGCAAGTTCATTGGAATTTGGATAATAAGGTGCCGTTATTATATGCGCAATGCCATTTTGTGCAAGAAATGACTGAAACTCAGTTGTAGAGAAGACAGTACCATTGTCGCTCACCAGACTCTTTGGTAGACCAAAATGGGCAAACAAATTTCGGGGTGCAATTATGGTAGTTGCTGAAGATGTGCTAGGTACAGGAATCACTTCTAGCCACTTTGAATATGAGTCAATCACAATCAACAACATCTGACCTTCCACAGGCCCAGCATGGTCTATATGGATACGTATCCATGGTTCTTTTGGAACAGGCCAAGAGATCTCTTTGGCTGGTGGAGTTGACGCATTTTCTTGGCAGGCAACACAATTCCGAACTTTCAACTCCAGCTCTCGGTCTATACCAGGCCACCATACATATGATCGAGCCACTGCTTTGATGGCAGAAATTCCTTGATAACCCATGGGCAGCTCGTCAAGGATGAATCTTCGAAACTTCTGAGGAATAAAGACACCGGAACCTCTGAATATGATCGCGTTCTCTACAGACAGTTCATACCTCGCAGACCAAAACTGGTCTAGACCTTGCGGTACTTCTTTTGACCAACCTTTAGCAATGCACGACCGGAGCTAGATAGCAAAGAACACTTTTTTATCTCAGCCTCAATAAGATGTGGAGTAACAGGACTGTCATTTAACTCCTGTAGCAGTAGTACTGAATCTGCTGGAGCAGGTGGATCTGTCATAGGAATAGTTAATGGCAAACGACAACATGCATCTGCATTGGCATGCAATGCACCCTTCCTGAATTTTATTTTGTATGCATATGGTGATAGGGTTAATGCCCAACGTTGAATTCGTGCAGCTGCTACCGTAAGTACTGGCTTATTTTCAGAGAGAATTTCTATCAGGGGACGATGATCTGTTACCAATGTGAAAGTCCGCCCCAAGAGATAATTATGAAATCTGGTCACACCAAAAACTAAAGCCAATGTCTCTTTCTCGATATGACTGTAGTTCTTCTCTGCATTTGTGAGGGAACGAGAAGCAAATGCAATTGGACTATCTCCATTGGCTGTATTGTGTGACAAAACTGCTCCTAGACCATATGGACTAGCGTCACATGCCAGGATCACTTCTTCCTTGTTATTGAAATGCACCAGCAAAGAAGAATTTTTAAAGCCTGCTTGGCATTGATGATGGCCTGCTCTTCTTGCTGCGACCACTTCCAAGTTTGTTTCTTTTCCAACAGCTTATACAATGGAACTAAAACAGTTGACATGTTTGGTAGGAATTTAGCATAATAAGTGATAAGGCCAATAAAATAACGGAGTTCATCCACATTCCTAGGCGTTGGAGCTCTCTCGATAGCCTCCACTTTTGATTCGATTGGATGAAATCCCTGTTTATCGATTCGATGTCCCAGGTACTGCACATTCTTTTAAAAATTCACATTTATCTGGATGTAACTTAATACCAGCATTCTCTAGGCGAGTCAACACCTGGTCTAGGTTCTTTAGGTGAGTAACTTTGTCTTCACCGGTGACTAGTAAGTCATCTAAAAAACAGGAACTGCCGGTCTGGCCTTGCAAGACTTTCTCAATCTCCCGTTGAAAAATCGCAGGTGCTGAAGCTACTCCAAATAGTAAACGCGTGTATCGGAATAATCCACGCTGAGTGTTGATCACCAGGAACTTCTTAGATTCTTCATCCAACTCAAGTTGACAATATGCGTCCCTGAGATCCAACTTGGAAAACGAATCTCTATTTGACAACTGTGCAAAAATCCTCTATTTTTGGCAACGGATATTGTTCCAGCTCTGTAGCTTGGTTGACAGTCAACTTGAAGTCTCCACAAATTCGGACCCTACCATCTTGTTTCAAGACTGGTACAATTGGTGCTGCCCGTTCGGATGTTTTTACAGGCTCTAGGATACCTTGTTGTAAGAGCCTTTCGATCACTTGATCAATTTTCTCTCGCAATGCATAGGGGACTGGGCGAGCCTTGAAGAATTTAGGCATTGCTGTTGAACGGCAAGTCAAATGCACTTTGACTCCCTTCAGCAGTCCTATACCTTGAGCAAAAACTTCTTTATGGTTATTTAGAATACCTTCCAGAGTTTGTCCAACTGGGTGCATTTCTTGCATCACCGACACACTATCCTGTTTAGGAATGTTCTGAACTGTTTCAAATGCTGGCATTAGTCCTAGTGGATAAATCCAGTTTCTACCGGCTAAGTTAACATGTCTTTGTTTCACTATCAACAAGGGTAAATAGTGAGTCTTTTTCTGGAACGTAACATTGACATCAGTTACTCCCAGTATTGGAATAGCATGACTGGTGTAGGACTGTAATTTAATAGAAGTTTCTTTCAAGGGAGGTAACACTTCTCGAAATGTTTCGTAAGTCTCCAGAGGTATGAGTGTAAATGGGGCACCTGAATCAACTTCGAAACAAATGTTCACACCTTGAACCACACATGTAACTTTAGCTGCCGGAGGTGCTTCACCAATGTTTCTAAGATTAAACAGAGTATACGAAAGTCCATTGCTTTGTTGACATTCTTGTACACTGATTACATCTCTAGAGGCATGCTTCGCTGCGATTTCATCTTAGATTGGCAAATGCGTGCAAGGTGTCCATTTTTTCCACAGGTGTGGCAAGTAGCTTTAATAAATTTACAATCGGAGGATTTGTTATTCGATTCACCACAACGGTAACACTTTGCACCGGATTTATTTTGAAAAGCACCTTGTTTTCCATGAGGTTGCTTATTTCTCTGTGTAGAAGAGCTTTGCCGTATTTGGCACACTTCCGACGGTTGCGATGACGATGCCGAGGTCCGTAAGTCGACAGCATTCCGCGCTGCAGCTTCCATCGCAACGGCGATTTCGGTAGCTCGGGCTAGCGTTAGATCAGGTTCAGACAGGAGTTTTCGCTGCATAGCTTCATCCTGGATACAGCAAACGATCCGATCCCGCAGCATCACATCCAGCGTAGTGCCGTAGTTACAATGCTTGGCGAGCCGACGTAACTCGGAAATGAACACAGCCACTGTTTCCCCAGCTTGATGCACACGGCTATTGAATTTATATCACTCGACGATCTCCGATGGTACCGGGTTGTAGTGCTGATTCAAAACATCTATTGTTCCAGTGTGTGCGATGTCGGCGTAACTGGTGAGAGCAAATTCCTTAGAAGGCTGTAGACCTCAGGAACAACGACAGTTAGGAAAACTGCACGTTTTCGAGCCGCATCTGAAATTTCGTTTGCAATGAAAAAAGTTCTATGCGCTCAGCATAATGAGTCCATGACTCTGCCGCAGAGTCAAAAACGCCGATTGTTCCGTACGAAGACATCGGAACCACGTGAGGCCGTTATAGAAGATGAGGTTAGGCTTAGCGCCGCACAATCGAAAATGAAATCGAAATTTTTTTTTTTAAAACTATGAAGTTATTTAAAATAAAGAGTTGAAATATACATCCATCTGGATCCCATCCTCGTTGCCATTGATGTAACTGAAGTGGTTACGAGAGTTCTTTATGAAATAACCCAGATGGATACAGATCACAGAAATACTTTATTGTACAACCTCTCTACATGCTAGCTACATTGCAACTCCAAGAACACCACACATCGGCGAACACGATGCCCTCTATCGTGTATTTTCAAATGCACTTCCTGTGCTGCCAACAATTATACAACAAAAAATAAAGTTGTTTCCAATAAATACCCAAATTTTGAGCTGATAATTTTAAATTGTATCTTAAAATATTTATAAAAACAGCATGATTCATTATGCCATCAATAAATACCAAATTTCCTAGTCCTGATGCTGACATGCACCCCCACACAAGGATACCTCCACCGGCATGCTTAACTGTTCCTACTAAGTTCTTGGGATAAAGTTTCTCATTTTTTTCTTCTCCGTACAATTATACGCCCATCAGCACCAAAAATGTTCATCGGCAAATAAGACATTATTCCAATAGGTTTGGGGCTTATTTATCATTGATAGTGCGAAGGGAAGCCTAAACTTTCTGTTTTTCTCACTCACAAAAAATTTTCTATGGGCAGAACGCCCATTTAAATCCAGCTGTTCTGAGAACTCGTCAAAAAATTTCAGGTGAAATTGAAGTAGAAAATGCTTCATTGAATTCTGCAGAAACTTTTACACCACTCAACCGTGAATTTTTCACAAATTTTCTAATTATAAATCTCTGATCACGTTTTGTTAACTTTGCCGGACGGCCTTTTCTTACCTTGTTTTCGATCCAATTTTCTTCTTTAAAGCGTTTTTTCACATACTGCACAGTATAATGGGATAAATTAAGTAATTTAGCAGTATTCCGAACTGATTTACCACTACTATGATGAAAAATAATCAATTTTCGAATGCTGTTTGTTGTTTCTTTACGACTACGAGCCATTTTTAAATAATAAATAGAATATTACGGAGTAGACAAGCAAAAATTAAAGCCAAACGATATTTTAAATGCCACCACAATTCAAAAATAAAAATAAAGCGGCAGACGATAATTTTAATTATGAATTTATCCGAAAATATTTCAGTGTACGATGACTTTTGTGAGATAAAGTTTTTGTTACTTTTTGATTACTGGTTTCTTAAAAATAAAGATTTACTATGTTTTCAAAATATTTCATGTAGTTTTGTTAAGAAGAGATTATAGATCTTATTATTAAATACCCATTCTGAAATATTCATTTTAATCAATGGATAGACCTCTATTTCATTGAAAATCGTAAGTGTACGAACACTTTTGGGAGCCACTGTATATATGAATGATCGTTACATAGTCTATGAATATCGAATTTGGAACATTTAGGCTGATGTGTACTAACCCTATTTGATTAGCTCACCTTAATATTAATCTATGGAGAAAATGTGTCCAAGGATTGCAGACTTGGATTGAAAGATTTTTTTTTATTGTATTCCGTTATAGAGAAAAAATTTTTACACCTTGGGGGATTTTTCGTTTTAAAAAAATGCAATTATTTTAAAATTTAAATTATTTGGGGAGAAAATCTGGTATAGTATGTTTTAAAAGCTTATAAATTCTTTTGATTGACGAAATTTATAAAATGAATCGTGTGGGCGCGGTAGCCCAGTTAGCAAGAGCAGCGGGCCAGTGATCTGAACGTCCCTGGTTCGATGTTCGTAGCTGCAAATCTACCGCCGTGTTCACTAATGGTGGCCGGGGCGCATATTCCCATTCCTTACATAAATTCACGCCATTACATCGTTTGACAGCTGCTGATTGGTCAATTGAGTTTACATCGGTATTTGTGTATTTGGTGCGCTGATGCTTAAGAAAGCATTTCTGTTTTTCAAGAATCAAAATTTATGCATTTGTACAATAAAGTCACTTTATTTTCAGTATTTCTATTTTTGGTAATTTTTAGAAGAGTATTTATAATTTTTATTTTTAAAGAGTAAGGTTAAAAAACTAAAGTGTGCAAAACAGCAAAAAATATATAATTTGCATCTTGCAATTAAAATTTTAATAAAAAAAAATAACCAAATTTTTTTTAAAATTCAACATTTAAATTTAAGAAAAAATTCAATTTTGAGTAATATTTACTCTATTTTATTCTACTCCTAAAATTTTACAGTGAAATTACTACGGAAATTGGTAATTTTCTAAAATTTTCCATGCACAAAAAAGAAATATGAAGGCATTTATGGCGAAAATTTCTTTTACAAATAGCTTGTCACTTTAAATTACTTTTACATTAATAGGTGGCGCCACTTAAAAAATTCACGTTCCTTGTAAAATATGGCTTAAAAAATATATAAAAATGAAAGCAACTAAGAAATAGATTTTTATCTCATTTAAAATACGCTTAGGATCAAATATTATGCAATTATCGAAATGAAAGCAACTAAGAAATATATTTTAGCATTTATCTCATTTAAAACGCGCTTAGGATCAAATATTATGGCAATTTCCGATGCAAACTTAATTAACCAATCAGCAGCTGCAAAACGATGTAATGGCGTGAATTCATGTAAGGAATGGTAATATGCGGCCTGGGCACGTAAAATAGGGCGTGGCTACAATGTCCTCGAAGTTCTCAAATTTACCTCTTTAGGTGCGGGGTCAAGTGTTCCTGTCTCGTCACTTGACTCGGTTCAAAATTACGGGACAGGTCATTTAGCCAAGTCGGACTCCGACCCTTGCGGTGCTATTAAAAACCGGAGCCGCACCTTCTTCACCCATAGCCTTCGGGACTTGACCTGCTGTTACATGTCGGTCAAGGGTGGCATAAGCAACAACAAAAAATGAATCGTGTCGCAAGGTGCAGAAAAGTTCAGGCTATTTGAAAATACCTTTTTATTGGATTATCAGCATTTCTACAGCTGTAAATGAAGACATATTTTCTCCATAGGTTAAAATTGAGGTGAGCGAACCCAATAGGGTTAGTACATGGCAACCTTAAATCATTCAATAATCCGTTTTATTTTGATTTTTCATTTCTTATCTAAATATATAGGTAGAAACATCATAACTAAAAAGTTTCACTTATACAGGGTTCCCACTTATATCATTACATCCCCCTTAACTTCTCAACGGTGACAGCTTAGGCCATAAAGTTGGTGTCTAGGAATAGTAAAAAGGCTATGCGCTACTCGATGAGACAACTTACAACGCCATCTATCAGGAATTTTTTTTATCTCAAAAATGGTAGGAGATACGGGAAAAAAGTCAATTACAAAGATGTTCAGCATCATCGATTTAGTAAGCAAAGATACCTTGAGCACATTAATACTCAAAACAAAGTGTAAAAAATGAACATTTGTATGGTCGTGATTTTCAACACTATGGCGTCGTGAAACGCGAGCGAAGCTCGAAAAGACCACGAAAAGCTCGAAAGTGTATAGTGGATAACGGAGAGCATTTTCAGCAACATAAATAAATGATCCTGAACATAGGGAAGTAACTTAGTTTCTTTCTTCCACTTTATGACATGACAATTTTCGAAATCGTGACCAAACAAATGTCCCTTTTAAACATTCTTTTTTAAGTATTAATGTGCACAAGGTGTCTTTTCTTACTAAATTAATGATGCTGAAGAACTTTGTTATTGACTTTTTACCCGTATCTCGTGCCATTTTTGAGATAAAACGCTAATTCCAAAATTCGCCGATAGCTGGCGTTGTAAGTTGTCTCATCGAGTAGCGCGTAGCATTTTTACTATATCTAGACACCGATTTTATGGCCTAAGCTGTCACCGTTTAGAAGTTAGAGGGGGATGTAACTGATATAGGTGAGAACCCTGATTATGCATTGTATGTATTGAATGCACTTTACATAGCGATATAGAATTATAGCCAGAATTATATTTTGTACCCAGTATTTAATTTCAGGGTTGAAGATGAAAACTTTTCTAAATATTCTTCACAGACAGTATTTTAGGTATTTCTATGAGACATAACAGCAACTCCTTTTCTTCCCCGTTTCAACTAACTTTAAGTAACTCTCTTTCTCTCTCTCTCTCTGTCCCCTCTCGTCCACTCTGCTTACTCAATTCTTCCAAATGGGTGATGTTTCATTAGCTGATATCCTAAAAATACCGTTCAAGAGCCGCTCACTCGACTGTTGTAAATAAAGGAGTATTATCGTACTGGACGAACTGTAGAGTAAATATTTTTCTAATTTGCAATAATATCGTGCGTATTAAATGAAAATATCTCGATTTAAACCTTAATTATTGATTGCAAAAATCAAGATATTTTCTGAGATCTCAGAATGAAATCCAGACCTCGGTAATATCCTAATTTAGGAACAAAGTTCTCTATTTTTTTACAAAGTAAGGTTCATAAAATGGTAGCAAGTTAAGGGGGCACAGGACCATGAAGCTCGACGAAATGATTATAAATATGGTCTAATTCTAACCACAAAAACTCAAATAATATTAGAAAAACAAATTTTCTTTCTTTATACATATAAAGTACATATCTTTAAATATGCCATATATAAAAATGGAAATTATAAATCTATAAATAATTTTCAAATTAGCAGTTTAGAATTTCATATACTTAACTGCTAATATGAGTTTGTGTGCGCATTACTATTGAACTATCAATAGGAAACTGATAAAACTGCACTCATAAGTATAGTTCATGGTACTCAAACCAGAAAAATGTGCAATTCTGGAATACTTTTTTTTATGTGGGAAAATGAAGCAAATAATTGTGATGATTTTTGAAGTTTTCCAATTATATGCTCAATTTTTAATTTAAATAGCATTTATTGCAATTTATTTGGTTTTACATTACAGGTTAATATATTACTAGTGTATTCTGACCATTAATATTTTTCTTTAAGCATATATCTCAATTTTATGATGCGCGCAGCACTTTAGGACTTTTAATCACCAGTTAATCATATAAAATTCTAAACTGCTAATTTGAATATTATTTATAGATTTATAATTTCTATTTTTGTATATGACATATTTAAAGATATGTACTTTATATGTATAAAGAAAGAAAGTTTCTTTTTCTAATATTGAATTTTACAGTTAGACCATACTTTCTAGGTCTATACTTTCTATAATAATTTCTTCGAGCTTCAAGGTCCTATGCTCCCTTAAAAGGATGAAAAACAGTTTTCAAAATCTTGTGTTCGTCGCATTGTCAAACCTAATTAATATTTTCGAACGTATTAAGTAATATTACATTTTCTAGGCAGGACGTACACAAGAGTTCTTTTAATTCATTCGATTCGAATGAAATACTATATTTATATGTTGCTTCAAATTTTCGGTTCAACAGTTCATATTTTATAAATTTTTAACTTTTTATCTACTTATTCACTCATAAAACATAGTCTACGAGTACAGAATTTTAAATCGTTCAACAACTAATTATTTCAATTCTCATATTAATGTAATAGTAGAAGCATAAAAGCTGAAGTATTCCTCACAGTACAGTTGTCTGAAATATATGAATTATCTCATAAGATGCGATTTTCTAGTCAGCTTTATCTATATATATAAAATAGTTCCGTAACTGACTGACAGAAAAAAGGACAGACCAAACCGCTGGACCTAAAGGGCTGAAATTTTGCATGGCGATTTTTCTTATAGTGTAGGGCACTATGAAAGATTTTTTAAAAATTGTTCTTAGATTTTTTTAAATTAAATTTTTAAGCTGTTTTTAAGCTGTTTGTAACATTTTTTATATTTTGCATTTACAATAATAAATTGAGGGTTATAAAATTTACATCACGAGAAACATCATAAAAATTCCTTTAAAATAAAATCTTTTTCGAATCATAACCACCATTTTCTGATTTTTGGAGAATTTTTAAAGATTAATTTTTAGAATTTTATTTATTAAATGCTGATCACAGGGTTTCTTTTCTTTTGTGATACTTTAAATTAATTGTGAGTCACGTGCATAACAACGAAATAAATTGAGAAAAAAAATGTTAAAATACGGTAAAAGATAAAATTTAACCATTAAACTAATTGAGATGGAAGTTTTTAAAGAATTTAATCCAAATTAGTATGTTTTATGGATATTAAACATACAAATTAATTGCATACATTGAGTGGTGTATTTAATTTGAATATTTTCTTCTACATTATTTTGTCTATAAAAATATCTGATGAGATTTTTTTGGGGGGTGTGGGGGGCATTAATTGCAGACATTGACCGTTGTACTTAATTTGAATGTACTCCATAGCGAAGTACGGGTATTCAGCTAGTCATCTATATTAACAAAGCAAAATATTTCTGAATTGCAAACGACTTATTTATTTTTGCGAGAGCTGAGTACGAACAACATTTAACTAGAGCTAGAATTTCTTGCTAAAACTATTATTTTGTATCAAGATACTGAACTATCTTGATACCATATGGCATACTACGGGGCATCTGTGATCTTTTTTCAAATGTACCAGTAGCATATCACACATTTTCTAATAATTGTATTGGTTTAAATATTAACACATCATCTATAGAAAGGAATACTGAAGGAAATCTCTCTATTTTCATAGGCACTTTTACGCTGTGGGATTTAACTGCAACCAGACACTGAAGTTTTAACAAACAAAAAAATTTTCAATACCAAACTAAAACACATTACGAAGCGATATAGTCAAGAGTAAACATTGCGTTATTCTGAAATAGTAGATTGAATTTGTTCGAAGCAAAAAAACTCTGAATAATGCGGCAACTCTGTCCCACCACGTCATATTCTTTGCGGTGAGATTCTTAAAAGTACAATCTCGGTAAACAGGAACTTCTCTTATGTAAATGTAGTGAAGAAAATATATATATACATAACAGTTTTAAAAATAATAAATCTGCTTTATAATATAAATGTGAATATAAATTTCTGCAATATCACAGAGGTAGCTTGCCATTATAAACCATTTCTGCAAAGTTGCAAATTAGCAACTCTGGAAAGGATAAACTCCACAGTTTTTTTACAACGTAACTACGATGTTGGGGTTGCAAGCTTTAGATTCATAGCTGTATTTACGTATATACAAAGAACACTCAGAATTCAATCGAGATCAGAATACATCGTCGTCTGCATCGTTTTGAAAGGCCTTGTTGTAGACTGCGGACACTTGGACTGTTGGCTCATCTCTGGAATGTTTCGGTGAGCCTTCTTTGAAAGCCAGCCATCCTGCTTTATCAACTGGATCACTTGGACCCCAGTCCTTGTTAGGTCTAAAGCTGTTAAGGATTTTCTGAAATATTGAGAAAACTAGGAATCAAAATAATTTTCCATTTTATGCGGGAGAAACGATGACAATGTAATTATATATATATATATATATATATATATATATATATATACTATATATTCATCCATGGGCCTGTATTCTTGGGATACATGCTATCCCACCCTGTAAGGAAAAGGTTAAACTAAAGGTCTAGCTTCCATATATTCCCTGCTAATTTCACACCTTTCAAATTACTTTCAGTTAGTCACTGTAGTTCTTTTTATATTGGAAAAAGGAAAGTTACTATTTTGGATGCATTCTTTTACATCTTCTGTTACAACGAGAAATATTCACTTCTTTCTCTTAACAATGGGAAAATGCCAACATGTCTAGTTTGCACGCAATATAAGTATTTCTTCCTAGGATTTCAAGAAGTGGTTGGAAGATTAGAATGAAGCGATAAGCCTACCGTAGAAAGCTCTAATACTGAATGCACTGGAAAACATTAAAAGAATAAAGAAACTGCCAAATTTAGCCATTGGATAATCTATAACATATGTTGCTTCACAATCTTGAATAAATGGACTTACGTAGAATGAAAGATCATAATCTTTTCAAGAACCACGCGTAGAGCATATTTGGATACATAAAAATCTGTAGTTCTAAAAAAACTAAATTGATCATCTTTTAAAATGATGTGGATTTAGATAATGCTGGTGTGTATATATATATATATATATATATATATATATATATATATATATATATATATATATATTAACGCCCCACTATTATCAATTGTCCTAATCAAATGAGTATTCTAAATTATCTTGTTATCGTTTCAATAAAGCACAGTCCCTTTTCCAAATTGCGACCAAGAAGTAAAAAAAATAACTAACTAGATTTTCACTTAATGCACGTAAACTGAAAGTCAGGCGTCTATGATTCAGGATCTTTCAGAAACCACCCGCCTTGCATAGCATGTTGAGAATCTTGAGTTATGGATCACGTGGTCAAGTCGGATGTTCGGCTCTGGCCAATTAAAGAATTTTTAACATCTAGCGTCAGGGTAGTGCCCCCTGGGTGTAAAAGATCCTGCAAAGGACTTTCCCGGGCTCTTTCTATCTGTTTCCTTTGCTTTCTCCCGGTGTCGACCTTGTTTTACTGTTATCTTCGCGCGCCTCTTCAAGATATATTCCGCTGCTGTTGCATTATGTGGTGTCCATAAAATAAGATGTAATAGGGTATCCATATTCTGACTGCCCCGGCGGGATTTGGTGGCGCTATTATTGTTTGTGTCCTGTCTGTCAACTACCTTATAGTGATGTGCTGGAATAATGGCCTCTTAATGCTGATTAAAACAAGTTACACTGTGTAATTCGTGTACATCTGGCTATATGAGTGTGCATCTTTCATCAAATACTCATAACTACATATTCAACAACGACTGCTTTCTATGTGTGTTCTCATTTCATCAAATTCATTGTATGCATGTGTTTATCAACACACACACGCACGCACACACACACACACACACGCACACACACACACACACACACACACACACACACACACACACACACATATATATATATATATATATATATATATATATATATATATATATACGTATATGTATATACATATATATGCATATATATATGTGTGTGTGTGTGTGTGTGTGTGTGTGCATGCATAGCATTGATAATCCTTCATTTTTGAATGAGATTGCTTGTACCTAGGCAATAAATTTATCTAGGATAATGCTACTCCAAATATATTTCTTCATATTTTGTACACATACAGTGAGATATTTCTTTCAAATTAATATGTATTACTATGTATGTATATAATTTTACATCTATTATATAATAGTAGGTACAAATTTTTTTAAAAAAATACATTTCATAACGTAACATGTACAGTCGAACCCCGTTATCACGAACTTCAAGGGACCAAAGGTTTTGTTCGCTATATCCGAACCATGAAAATAATTTAAAAGTTCACAAAATGTATAACTCATTAGTTGCTTGTATATTCAATAATGATGTATTGAAAGAATGATAAAATCTATTAAAAGTGATCATTAATGAATTCATTTGACTAAAATCGATTACATTAAACAGACGCTATACTAATTAAATTAACTAAAAATGAAGACAAATGGAAATAAATTGATTTTATCTTTAATAGTTGCTCACTGTTTTGATACAGAAATAATTGGTAATCTTCTGCTGACGTGATGCCGATTTCAAAAACATTTTAGGAATTTCTTTCTCCAAATCATTCTTTGTCCAATACATCAAACGACTCCAACACTCTTTCTTCCACTGTTTGTGTTGACAAAAAATTATTAATTACACTCATAGCTGATGTAGCATCTGAGATGGTGGATATTTCGTCATTTATGTGCTCCATCAGAAGCAGAATCTTCGATTTCAGAATGATTCATTTTAATTTCTTCCACAATATCTTCATCAGTCGGATTTTCACATGTAATGACTTCATCATCACGTTTCGAACAATTGCAC
The DNA here is from genome assembly GCA_907164885.2 of Dolomedes plantarius. NCBI lineage: Eukaryota > Metazoa > Arthropoda > Arachnida > Araneae > Dolomedidae > Dolomedes > Dolomedes plantarius. Next base: position 57,946,317 of record OU015495.1, on the reverse strand, counting down.
TCCACAATCTGAGAATGATGAAATTTTATGCTTTTCTATCCACATCGCGATAGGTAAATCTTCATTATCTTCTTCTACAACATTCTTTGCTTCTTCAGCATTCGTTGTATCTTCAACATTCTTAAAAAAATTTTAAATTTAAAAAAAATTCAGTTGTCGACTGGAAGAAGTTTTGTTATAGCCGATTCTTAAGATTTCGGAGGTTCGCTATAAAGGATAAATTAGCATTAAATGCAATAGGAAAACGGCGGGGCCAAAATTTTCCTTCGTTATATCCGGGAGTTCGTTATATACCGGGTTCGCTATAACGGGGTTCGACTGAATAATAAATAATATATACAGTAATGTGCATATGATATTGCAAATTTCATTTTTTTAAATTAGTAAGGCTAGTATTATAAAAAAAAACCTCAAAATAAAATTTCCCGACACAATCATCTGTTATCTCTATTAGTAGCATATCAGTATTTGCATGCATACTAATAGTAGTTTGGAACTGGTAGAACCCCGTACTAATAAAGTGGGACCATTAAATGCAGAAAAGGCTTATATGGGTATATAGTATATTTCCCTAGAAAACAATTCGTACATTATTTCATAGTACCTCAAAATATAATGGTAATAATTCAACTGACTGTCGGAGTCCGGGGCTTTGGGTTTCGTCAAGTTGCCTATCACCTATTAATCCCAGACGTGGAGAATGCTAAGTGAATGCTGTCTATGTTGTCCACTTGTATAATTCGAATTGCCAAATTTGGTAGAACATAATGTTATGAGAATATTTTTCAAGGCTCATGTTGGACCCCTTAGTTCTGAATATGAAAAATCTAAATTCAAAGCCATTCATTGATATTTTTAAATAGTATTCCGCTTCTAATATTTGGGCATAAAACCGGTAAAGGATCCTTTTTAGCGTGATGATGCAGTATTCTATTAATCGAGGTACCATGTATTGCTGGGGTGATGTGTTTGAATGTTTATGCATTGTTCTTGTCTTCTAAGACTGATCTAAATCCTTTGGGGAGAATTAGATATGGTAAATATTTGTAGGGGGCAATGCACAAAACTTAATATCGGTGATGAACAGGCGGATGATCCTTTGAAAAACTAGAGAAAAATTCTACGGCTGTGATTCAATATTTATAGAATAGCAATCGCTGATGAGAAGATGCTGCCACAGCAGAATGCAATATGTAACAGAATCAGAACTTCTAAAGCCTATAGCTCTTTCATTCACACCTAGATTGATAGACAAAAGAAAGTAGAATGATAGACAGAAGAAAGTAGAATGATAGACAAGAAAGTAGAAAAAATGAGAGAGAGAAAAAACTGTTCAATTTTTTTTTACCCAAAATGACAGGACAAAGAAAAAGAAACATCGTCTTGAATATGGGCAATATATTTTGTAAACATTATGCTGTTTAAGAGGGGAGATCACCTTTGCACCCACAAAAATGCATTGATTTTACCACCAAGCTTAATGTGTTGTCAAACAGTTAATTTGTAGTTAATTTAAACCAATTTTTTGGGTGAATTGTACAAAGTTTTGTCTATTAGAAAACAAAAGCAGAATTTTGGGGAGATTATTAGAAATTATTTTATGTAAAAAAAAAATTTTATGAATAATTAATGCATTGCGTGCAGATTTTTTAAAATATATAAGAGATATATATTAAATTATATGTATATATTATATCCATAGGTTATACTTTAATCTACACCTAAAATACCATATTTCACATAAAAATATTTTTTTCAGGCAAACGTATTGTAATGTATATGAAATATCATAAAACTTTTTCACAAAAATGCTGTAAAAACATTTAGCAATATGTACTTACCTAAATTTAGGTGAAAATTGTATAAATATACTAGATATACATGCATACAAAATTTCAGCAATTTGTGACCATCAGTTTTGAAGAAATAGTGCGCACAAGTTTGAAAATAACAGTTTTTAGAAAAAGCCATTTAAAGTTTAAAGTTTCTATAAATTACTGTGCCATTAGCTTTATACCTTCGGCCATAAAATCGGTTCTAATTGTAGTATCGACTTAATTTTTTTTTAAGATTCCTTACATTCCATTCTTCAAAATTAAATCATAAAAAAAAATTGAGTTTTTTGAAGGTTTTAAGGTAATCTTCCCTCTTAATCACAAAACTGATACAAAATGCAATGTATATTTATATTATGTAATATCGATACATGTTTGATAAAATGAGATTAAACTTACTTCTTTTACGGTCCTACTAGGATTGTGGAAAATTACATATATTCCCCAAATCGGTATTTGGATTACGGCTAGCAAAGCAAGTGCCCAGCCAGTAGCTTCGGCCCAAACTGGTATACTGCTTTCTTCTGATTCTTCAGCAATATGTCCATATACAAAAAGAACCTGAATGTGAAACAAAAACAGTAGTTTTTCTCATGAAGCAAGAAGAGTTACGAGTAAAACCAAATAGAAAAAAAAGTTACGTATCGAGTTAGGTAGAAAATTCAGTTAAAGGAATATATTATTAGGAGTTAATCCACCAAAGGCTGATATACTTTATTACCATGTTTTTATTAACTCGCTTTCTTGTTTGTTTGTTTGTGTGTTTGTCCAGTACAAATCTTGCAATCGATTTTTAACAAACTTCCCGACTAGCTAGACATTTGAAACTTTTAGAATAGCTCAGAACACGATGACAATGCATTATTTTAATACTTTTAGCCATCTTTAAGCAGAATTGAATTCATTTTCAGTTAGTTTTGTTTTGTAGAAGGGTGCAGCCATCTATCGGCCGGGACGGGAACGAAAAGTTAAACGCAAGTTAACTTCCAATTCTCGTGTTAAACGATTGATTACGCATTTGATCATTTTTTTTCACGTTGATGGGATAATTCATCAAAAAAATTTTAAAAAAGTATTTATTAATACATAGAATTGTCAAGTTTATATGATTCAACAGAAAATTTAAAAACATGGTATATAAAAAGTTATTTTTATCTTGCAATTATTATTCATCTGAAGCTCCATACACGAAATATTTGTGACACGAAGAAATAAAAAAAGAAACAATTTTCAAGTCATAGAATTTAAACCACGATAACTTACAATTAAAGAAACTGGAGCAGTGAATGTCCACGTTGCTTTCCAAAAAATGCCCGGAGGAGAACCCAACATGAAGTGCACGTCTTTACAAAAGTTCCTCAGGCCTATAGAAAGTGATTTAAATATTATATTCTTCTTCATTACACTACAGAAAACTATCTACACTTTGTTGTTACTTATGACAATTTTGGAACTTGATCCATTGCACTTGCAGCCGTGACTGTTGGCCATTTATTTAAGGGGAAACCGTATAGGTGGACAGCATTACCCCCTACAAGCCGGCCCCGTAATTTAGAACCGAATGAAGCGCCGAGACCGGAACACTTGACACCGCACCTCCAGATGTAAATTCGAGAATGTCGAGGACTTGCAGCCACGACGGATTTTACGTGCACCAGCCGCCATCAGTGTACACGGCGAGGGATTTGCATCGAACCAGAGACCTTCAGATCACTGGCCAGCTGTCATTTCCAAGTGGGCCATCGCACCCAAGACTATCTACACTTTAAATTACGCTTGTTTGTAAATTGGGATTAAAGTATCACATTAACCTCAGTTAATTTCACTAGAGTACCTATAAATGCTCTCTAGTGATAAGATGACATGTAACAAAATTGGTTCCTAACTGGAATGAATTTAAATTTGGATTACAGTAAAAACTCCATTACTTTGTAATATGGCATCTAATATGTCGTTACATATACACCAATACTCTTCTAGCTCACATATATATCCTAATATAAATTTTAATATGTTTTTGCTTTAAAAATTTTTAAAAAATTATTTCTTGTTGTGCAAAAGAGGCCTATTATGAATATTATATAATTAATTGTTTACTTTTCATAGAAGTTGAATTTTTAATAAACCCACACTTTTTCTATATTGAGATTCAAATCCGCCAGTGGTACATAATGTTTTTGGAGCAAGTTTGTATTTTTACCTGAAGAAAATTATTTGACAATCATGTACAAAAAGAATTTCTGAAAATTAAAATACATTACCTTGATTGCCGTTTAGATAGGAATATTTTAGTGTTTTCAAAATAACTCCTATAAGAATAATTAATTAAAAATTAACTCGTGGCAGCATTTTTGACTGTTACTTTGCTAAGACCGCTTACTTAGAAAGAGGTCCGAAAGCGCGTCTCGAAACCTCGACGCCATATTGTATCAGCTGAACTATCCTAGCACTGTGAGTATCCCAAATATATCCCTCATATAGTTCCCTCTTTTCTTTTTGATTTCAACGACACGTGCGTTTATCTGGATATATTTTAGTCATTTATTAATTTTGTTAGTACTGACGTATTTCAAGAATTTTTCCTTTTTTTCTCTAAACCTTGTCTCCAAACCCCAATCCCCAATCCCCGTATCATGATAATTGAACAGCTCTGGTGATATAAGGGTTATTCCTCACGAATTTCTCTCTCTACTTAACATTTAATGCAGACGGGGATTAATAAATTAATAATACGAGTGAATACGAGTGAATTTAAATGTAGATATATTTTTAGAAGAAGACATTATTCCTCTAGAAATAATCCCTAGGACAATTTAAATGTACTTACCATATATCCACATGATACCAATAACTTGCAATGTTGCATAAAAATACACCGCTGCACTCACTCCATAATTGTTCAAAAGGATTAAAATATGTTGTCCAACCTACAAAAAAATTCAGTATTTCAATTGAAAGATATTAAACGTTTTTTTAAAAAAATCTACATCATAATGCAATTTTAAATTTTAACTAGCAGTATATATCAAACATGCAACAAAAGCATTAAAGGGTCGCCTACTTGTCTAGAAATATGAAGTTAAAACATAGAAGAAAACAAATTGATAATTGCAAGTCTATTGAGTTTTTAGATAAAATATTAAAAGACAGTAAGCTTTTGGGTGAAACGAGACATGTTCTTTACATCTGAAAGCGAATTTCTATCCCAAAATAGCAGAAACGAATTGTAGATATCTAGATGCATGATGGAATCATACATGTCGTGCATAAGTATTTTATTTAACTGTTATGACTTGTATTTCACTGTTAAGAAAAGTTTCAATGATGTTATCCTGTACGTATGTTGAACGCAAGAGCATATTCAAAAATATGGATTTACTTAAAGGAAAAAGTATTCAGTGAGTTATGGATTAATCGAAATTTTGTTTAATGTTAGATGATATTCTCTCAGAAAAAGGTAAAAAGGTTTCGGAACTAAACCGACATTCTGCCTTCCCACATGAGAGAGCCAGAATATCCAACGCGCCATCGGTTGCGTATTTCTCGTCAAGAAATTTCAGAGAGACTTCCGTATATTTATTTTGTGGCCGAGCAGAGTTTTGATCTTTTACTTTAAACCTAGAGTAATGTATTTAGTGTTACGCAAAAACCGTAAGTTCTTTACAGAGGCATATAAAATCAGAAAGTACACCTAATGGATTTTATTGGACTAAGCATGAAACTTTCTTTTTGCTTTTCCGCACTACGTGTAGTTATAATTGACATTATTTGAAATAATTTGTGAAGGTTCAATGGTGAACATGCAAAACAGCGATAACCCACATTGATGCATATTACAAGAGATACGTAAATTTCGCATAAAAAATATCGAAATTTCGCAACAACAAAAAATACAATATATAAAATTTCGCATTTATTTGCAAAAAAAATATATAAATTCAAAAATTTCGCATTTATTAAAACAAAATTATAATTTTACTTAGTTGGATAGGTAAGTATCAAAATTCTTATTTAAAAGCCAACATTGTAGTAGTCTCCACATTATGTTTTCTGCGGTATGTTAAGTCTTTGCCTTCTGTCATTAATTACTATGTAGTATATGCTGAAATATCTCAGCATTTACTCTGTTTATGGGACTATAGAGGCTTTGTATAGCTACCTTTGCAAAGTTAAGGTAGCAACATTTCGTACCAATTAAAATCTGCATAACATCAACAGCAGTCTCTTGGTTGACTGCTGTAAGTAGCTTAAATACCCTTGACTTTGGCACTCAAGAGGCGTTCTTAAATCTACTAAACTGTTCCACAAAACTTGATGGTTGATTTTTACAGTTTGATTGTTAGGTTCGACTCCGGTAAGGACTGAAATTCGGAGCAAATCCGAAGGAGAGTGAGTCTTATCAGTTAAAGACCACGGATGATCTTCCTTAAGCAATTATGTTAATAAATTATTACTATTATTTCCCAATTTCCGTAAAAAAGCCGTTTATCAGCGAGTTTTCGCCGAAAAGAAGTAAAAAAATAATTTGCGCATTTATTCGCTCATATCGGTAAATTTTGCATTTATTCTCATCTATTTCGTAAATACGAAAATTACGCATCCTTACATATTACTCAATTACAAAAATTTATGTTTTTCTTCTTCTTCTTTGGGTAAGTAATATGGTCATAGTCTGTTGTTTTTTCTACTTTGATCTAAAGCTTAATTTAGACGGAAACAAACAATTATTATTTTCTAACAAGAAATTTTATACGTGTAATATTTTTAAACACTCCGAAATTATACAAGTACTTATCTTTTATTTATAAAGGAAGAATGTTTAATATTCTATTGGTAAAAATATTAACTTCATTGTATATAATGAGAACAATGCTTAAATTCCTTCAATTTGTTTTATGATGCATTATTACTTTTCATGAAATGATTCAATACGAAAACTAGTTACTAACATAAAAGGTCTTACTGCAATTTCTGATAGAGATATCAGGACTAATCGAAGTTGCGACAACCATCTGCCATAACTGAGAATAAAACCCTGATCTCCTAACCTCCAGGCCAGTATTCTATCAATCAAATATCTAACGTCACTTTCATTATTTGAAATTTCACTCCTCACAAAGTACAATTGCTTTATACTTGGTTAAAACGAAGTTCAACGAAAAATAGTCGTGACCATGACACAAATCTTTTTGAAGGGCAAATTAATAGGACTTCAAGTAAAAAAAGTAGTGAAAAGGTATTATACCAATTAAAAAGCATGAAAAATAATTTGGAAGACACTCAGTCAAGGCACTCTCGATTTAGAAGGAACATTACCGTCATTATTATAATATTTTCTGAGTTATCACCAAGGTGATAGCTCAGGATAAAATATTATAGGAGAAAATAACTAGGTAGAGCTAGCTCCCCATGATTCCTTCATATACCCTTCAGTGCCTTCGAAGTACAATAGGACCTGCAGATGACAAATATAAGGTTGACCAACTCATAACGGATCCACCGTCTGCGATAGGTAGTACATATCGTGAACAAGTTTGGATGTAGTCTTTACATAAACTCATGTAAATGTGTGATGCAAATGTGTGATGTAAATGTGTCATGTAAATGTGTGATGAGGAGCCAAGTGGTGATTTATTCGTTCGAACAAATGGCGTGTGTCCATAAATAAACCGTTCAGAACAACCGTCCAGGCGTTCTTTACAACACTCATTTCGTCTTTGCCCATTACCAGCATCTTGATAATTGCAGGACTGCCTTGAATAATTTATTCTTGAAGTTCACAATTTTGGCAGACATGGGATGCTGGAAAGGCGGTCTCAACTTTGTAGTCAATTTAACAATCATCGTCACCTAATTATTTGTCGAAATTATCTTTAATTCACCTCTGTTTACATCATTCGGCTTCATTTCTCAACTTCAAAACGGTGACTGCTTAGGTCATAAAAATGGTGTCTAGGTATAGTAAAAAGGCTGGGCGCTACTCGGTGAGACAACTTACAACGCCCTCTATCGGCAAATTTTGGAATTAGCGTTTTTATCTCAAAAACGGTACGAGATACGGGAAAAAAGTCAATCACAAAGATGTTTAGCATCCTCCATGTAGTAAGAAAAGATACCTTGCGCACATTAATACTTAAAACAGAATGTAGAAGAACAGAATGTAGAGTTTTCTGTCAAAACTTTAGATACCATATAAGTGGATTCACTGAATAAATTGAGTGTTTTAAACTTACTTTATTAATAAGATGTTAAAAAAAATCAAGCTTTTTACAAAAGTTTCCAAGGTCTGACTTAACTCAACAAATATGCCTGGCAATCCGAGATTAATGTTGCTGAATAACAGATGAACAAAGGGCAAATTAACAAGAAAATACTGAAGATGGAATGTTATTCACCGACTATTTCCCGAAACACGCTGTTTTTTTTCTCATACCCAGTCAGCAGATTGCATGACTGTCGTCCATTTTCTGGAAGAGCCCGGGATGCACAAATAGATTTGACCACATTTATCTAGAATTTTTTCGAGAATTTCCAGTAGCACTGATTTGCTATCCTTCAGTTACAAGAAAGAACTTTCAAAGCAAATTTATAGTGGCTAAAGGACTGCGATTCGATCAACGAAATTTAAGAGCTAGAATTTTAGAAGATTCTTAACTTCAGAGAAGACACAATTTTCTAGCAAAATCTTTCATGTTTCGATCACTGAATGAAACAGCGGTGAACGGGAAGTGGAATATACTAGTGGTGCGCAAACTGTGGGTCAATTATTTTCGCGCACCCCTTGTGGGTCGCGAAAATAATTGGAGAGGTCACAGGTACAGTAACCACCGCTTATAGTGATCAGTGGTTATAAGAATCAACCGTTTATAAGAATCAATATCTCAAAAACAAAAACAAATGTATTATTTCCATGTTAAAATTTCCGCTTTAAAGAATCAATCCACCGGTTATAAGAATCAGTTTGCAATCTTCGCCTTCCTTTCATTTTTCCAAAAAATGCCACTTGAACTCTCAAAAGGTACGAAATTCTTTCTTAAGTTTTTGAAAAGAAAGATTGATAAAACTTTGGGGTGGAAAACAGTCGTAAAATACATTCCTTTAGACATAACATAAGAGTTTCTCCTTATACGTTTTTGCTAAACACTGTCTTATTAGCTTTACCCAGGGGCATCTAACCCGCCCGGGTCCGATTTCGCTTTTCTCCAGACAGGCACTCCTTTTTTCCCACCACTTACTTCCTGGTTGCGGATTTCTGGACCCTGAAACACATAAATCTTCCGCGAAGTGTCCACCATCACTTACGCAAACGGGACAGTGGATTCAGCACTTCAAACCGTGAAACGTAAACGGATCCATTTTGCTGAATCAGATGAACCAGATGCTGAATCAAACGTTTCACGGTTTGATTCAGAATCAAACCGTGAAACGTAAGCTATAAAGTGAATTTTCGTCTGAGACTGTACTAAGCATACGTCGCTAGTATTCACTTTAGTTTTCTAACAAAATTGCCAGTTAGTGTTAGAACTTTTTGATAGTCGAATTCAAATATGATAAAAACAAGGAAAACTCTTAGTTTTTCTTTAAAACAGAACTTGTTAATTAGATATGATGCTCTTCCAAAGTGTAGTCAAAGAGAAGCTGCCTCTTGTTGATTTTATAATCATGTGTTGTTACTTATAGGTCTAGAAATTGAGTTATAGTATTTGTTTAGAAATTGAGTATTTTTAAAATTATAAAAAATAATTTTAATAAATGATAAATAACGTAAATTTAAGAGTATTTAATGGTAAATTATGTATATATGTGCCTGTGTGTTTATATATATGTACAAGTATATATTTGTGTATGTGTGCCTGTCCAAAGGGAAGTTTCGGTTATAAGAATCAACCGCTTATAAGAATCAAAAACAGTAATAACAAACGTGATTCTTATAAGCGGAAATCATTGTAGTTTCAAGTAAAGTAATGTCGTATTGAATTATTTGATTAAAAAATTTGCTATAAATATGCTAATAATTTTTAAATCATGCATTTTAACGTAGGATTACGTTCCTCAATAACGGTCCTCCGGAGAGAGAAAAAAATTGTTCGGCGGTGTGAGTTATAATTTTGGCAGCGTGCCAAACCCAGTAGTAGTAAACAGTTAAACAGACAAGTACCAAAATGCGTCAAAAATGAGGTAAGCAACGATAAGTAATCCTACGTTAATAACCCGCGCAAGTTTCGTTAGAAGAGACTACCTGAAATATATTTTTTTTAATTTTAATTCTTGTTAGTTTTTACCCGAGTAAAGTAAAAATGCATATTAATATTTAAATATGAAGTTTTAGTCCAGTGAAATTTGCCAAAAGCAAATTCAGGAGGTAAGAAAGATATTTTTTCATTGTTGTCATGGAAAGTAAATATTTACTCAAAATCTACAGTTAGTCGATTTTCAAAATAGTTTGTCAAGATTTGATTATTTCTTTTTTAATATTCTTTTGTTAGCATTTTCCCGATTTAAAAAAAAATACCAAAAAATTTTCATTGGGGGTTCGATCATTTTTTATTTAAAGATAAAGGGTCACGATTGAAAAAAGTTGGGACCACTAAGATAGACCACTAAAATATAAACACGCCGACTGAAATCATATGTCTGAGAAATGTCCAGCCATCTATTACTGTGAAACTTTATTTTTGGATCAATTTTTGAATATTCAATAAACATATATTCATTTACTTTCTTCATTGTTAAGTTTTTTGACATATTCAACCTCAGACTGGTAAAGTCCCTTTCCAGTATATCAGCGTGTTAAACTGTAGGGGAAATTTACACTTCCTTAAAGTATTCTTGCACAGATAGAAGGCCTCAATAGTTGCAGTTTCATTATGAACAGTCATATTTCAATCATGTGCTTATATTCTGTTTCCTACAACATATAGGTCCACTTACGACACATGGTTAACTATGAAATAAATTAAAATATTGGACTTACATTTGTAGTCAGTGATAAACCGAGTGTGAAGAACAGAATGCAAATGCCCAGTGCAACAATCCACTTACGATCTCGAAGATGCGGAAACCTGTCTTTTATAACAGTCAGAATCGTTTCAATCTGTGACATCTGTAAAGTATAAATAAATACCACGTGATTAGCCTGAACATAAAATATTTATAAAAGTTCATGGAGGGCAAATATTTAAAATTGTAGCTTGCAACCTAATTTTATTCACTATGTAAATTACATGACTTGAGAGCTTTTGATTTCTTTGGAAAGAAAAAAATGCCCGAAGTGCATAGTATTTTCTCACTAATAAGAATTAAGTTTTTGTTATTAGATTCAAGCTAAGTGGTATTTTATTTCATTTCCTAAATACAACGATACAAAATATTAAGTTATATTCAGAAGAAAAAAGTCAGTTCGATTCTTTATTTATTGTCCTTTTCACATACTTGCAGACACGCTACAGTTCTTCTAAAAAGTTTTTAATAATAGATAGACAAAATAAATTATGGTTGCTTACACCAAAAATAGAAAAAGGAATTGAAAGCATAATTCACATACATGCATACATACATACAAACATATACACTGAAGTGCCACTGAATTATGGATAGCAAAGCCTATGCAAATTGTGTAGCGCTGCGCATCATGTATGCGCAAGTAAGGGCGCTGTGGTAACTGCATATATAGCACGTACTGTGGTTGTTCTGAATTAGTTGTTGGAATTGCCAGTATGGGTAAACTGCCTGATTTAGACGCCTTCGATCGCGGACAAATCGTAGGTTCGCGACGCATGAGCCATTCAATTTCCGAAATCGTCAGACAGCTAGGATTTTCAAGGTCGACAGTGTCAAGAGTATACCAAGAATACATGGATGGTGGAAAAAAAATAGCGATCGGGCAAACTGCAAAGGACAGTTAGCCTTGACAGTGCTTGGTGAGAGACGGCTCAGGCGTATTGTACGTAGCCATCGAAGCCAAACATTAGCTCAAATTACCACCCAGTTTAATGACGGTGCCAGTCGTACAGTCAGTAAACGGACTGTGCAACGCTCGCTTCGCCATATGGGTTTCGGGAGCCGTCGATCTACGAGAGTACCATTGCTCTATACTCGCCATCGGGCTGAACGTCTTGCCTGGGCAAGAGAGCACAGAGACTGGAGTGTAGAGGACTGGAAACGAGTAGCATGGAGTGATGAGTCTCGATTCCGACTACTTAACGCCGACGGGAGGCTGAGAATATGGCGTCAGGCTCATGAAGCCATGGATCCTGCATGCCTGGGTGGAACTGTACAAGGGTATGGTGGCTCAATCATGGTCTGGGGTGTTTTTTCGTGGCACAGTTTGGGATCTTTGGTGCGTGTACCAACCTCCCTCAATGCAATTCGGTACGTACAGTTGCTGGGTGATCACCTCCATCCGTTTATACTTTTCTGTTATCCGCACGGTAATGGAGTTATCCAGCAAGACAACTGTACCTCTCACAAGTCCCGGTTGGCTACTGGCTGGTTGGATGAGCATTCCTCTGACTTCTCTGTCATGAATTGGCCACCTAGAAGCCCAGACTTAAATCCTATTGAGCATCTTTGGTATGTTTTGGAACAAGGCGTGAAAGGCCATCACAAGAACCTTACTGAATTATGGACAGCTATAGCCAATATTTGGCAAGCCATTCCCGTGGAACGTTTCCAGAAACTTAATGAATCTATGCCTCGTCGTGTGGCAGCCGTTATCAAGGCCAGAGGAGGCCCAACTCGTTACTAGGTAGGTATCCCTAATTCAGTGGCACTTCAGTGTATATATATATATATATATATGTATGTATATATATATATATATATATATATATATATATATATATATATATATATATATATATATATATATATATATATATATATATATATATATGTATGTATATATATATATAGGGTGATCCAAAAATTCATAAAAACTTTAAAAATTCATAAAAAAGGAAGAAATCATGATAAAGAAGTGCGTTTAGCAAGAAAGGGCCTACAAGGAATTCGGATTTTTTAGCAGCGAAAGAAGTTTAAAAAGTTAAAAAGTCAGCGGTAGATGGCGTTGATATGCTAGAGATTCAGCAGGATTATGCAAATCAATCTTGCAATAAAAGACCGTGGTACACGAAGATTTGGAGGATTGGAAGACCCTCGTTGGCGCAGGGCCGCATTAATGCGGTGGAAACCGTTATGATTAATATGGCGTCAGAATCGTCCACGGGAAGTAGCAGTGCTCGCAAAGCTGGATCAGTGACTCTACCAGTGACATTTTTAAATTCCTATTTTGCTGCCTTACTGGTTAAAAAATTATCAACAAATGAAGAAAAATTGCAGATTTTAAAGAAATCTGATAATATAAAAATGAGTATTATTAATATTTAGTTTTCCATAACATATATAATCTTGTAAATAAGTCACCAGATTATATGTTATATTTATTATCTGATTAGTCAATGCAACGAAATACATTTATTCGTTTAAATTTTCTTTCAAAATTTAGCTTGTGTGTGGACAGTTGTAAGTCCAGTATCAAGTGTGACATCCAACTTATTTCTCTATTTTGTTTTCTTTGTAGTGTAAATCCGCTCTAAGACAAATATAAAGCAATAAATCTATACCTAAACTCCAAAACCTGTCAACTGCTATTTTTTGCTGTTTTCATTTTATGAGGGAATACTATAACCCACAGCTACTGCCATCTATTGATTCATAAGTAAACTCAATAAATAGTGTTAAGAGCATTCTAAAGGCATTTTAATGAACAGCTGTGACTTATTTGTGACGTACTTATCTACATATGTGATTTATTTGTTAAAATGTTTTTTTGCCTCTCCTGTACAATTTGTAAGTTTTCAGTTGAGAGGTTTTGGAGTTTAGGTATCGAAATTGCAACGTAAACCGCATAGCCATTTTGAATTAATCTAGATTTCTTTCGCTCAGTCACACGTAATCAAGTATATTGAAACTCCATTATAATTTATAGTCATTGTCAGATATCTGAACCTTAATATTCTTAGGTAGATCGTTCCTCTATATAATTTCTATACTGAAAAAAAATTAAAAATGCAATAATTATTATCATTTTTGCAGATAAAAGTGTCATTGACTTTTGATAAGAAATAATTTCTTATCAAATTACGCCTTTCGACTCTCTTAAAGAATGCTATCGTGTAGATTCCATTCAAAGACAAAACCGATACGGCTGAAGCAAAACCATGCCAGAGATATGTATTAGCTTTAAGCACTGAACTTTAAGTCTTCCAGTTTATGTATGATTTGCTGCTTACGTTAACTCTACCATAATATGTAATTGAGTATGCCACAATAAACGCATACGGGAGAGACAAAACCAGAGTACTGTAAGCACCAATAGATAATTTTTTTAAAAATTCTGCATCGTTAATATATTTAATGTAAAATGAGTACCGTATTTTTCGGACCATAAGACGTACTTTTGTACATAAAATCGACTTAAATGAATATTTCATTATATATATTATATATATATATATATATATTTTATATATAATATTTATTATATATTTATTTTTTTTTATTAAGTAAGAAATTGAAAATATCTTTTGACATCTAACAAAATACAAGATATTCTTTTCTTAAAATTCTCCCTTAAATTTGAGGAGCGTCTTATCGTCCGGTGTGTCTTTATGATCGAAAAATACGGTAATTACAAAATTCTCCAATCGAAGGAATTCTCCTAACAAAAACTCGCAAATTTCTGCTGCAAACACTTACCGAACTCCCAATTCCAAGCGTAAACAACATTACGAAAAACATCACAGACCAAAGCTGAGGAACGAATTTTATCTTTGCGAGAGCCTCTGGATAGATGATGAAGGCAAGTCCTAAATCTAAAAGGAAAAATTAAAAAGTTCCATAAAAAATTGGTTTATGCCCTTTAAAATACAGTATTGAACTATTCATTAAACTTCATATGACACTCATGACTTCATATGAACTTATATATATATATATATATATATATATATATATATATATATATATATATATATATATATATATACAGGGTGGCTAATAAATACTGTGACAAATATCGAATCATTTAATTACACACAGATGAAATAGAAAATGAAAAATACAACAATATTATGAACATTATACATGAAAGTTTACCATGAAATAATTTTACTCGAATCGACCGCCATCTTTATCGATTACTAAAGATAATCTCTTACGCCACTGTCCTATTGCGGCACGAATCATTTTATGAGGTAATTTGTACCATTCACTCCGTATGGAAGCTTTGAGGGAGTCCAAACTTCTGTGCTGCTTAGCATTTACTTTAGACTCTAAAATCCCCCAAATGCAATAGTCTAAAGGATTTAGATCTGGTGAAGAAGGTGGCCAATCTTCTTGCTTGATAAACTTCGGGCAATTGGCATGGAGCCATTCCTGTGTTGTTTTGGATCGGTGGGACGGTGCAGAATCTTGCTGAAATATCCAATTCTTTTTGGGATACAATCTGTTAGCATGTGGTAATAAACGTGTAGCCAATACTTCCTGTTTGTAATATTCAGCATTGATTTTTACCCCTTTATCGATGAATTTCAGAGGCAGTTTTCCATTGTGTGATACTGCAGTCCAAACCATAACAGAATTCTTGTTCTGAAAGCGTTTAACAGTTCAAAGATTTTCAGGTATATCCTCGAAGGTTGCTGAATATACAACATCATTTTCAGCATTATAACTTGTTCTGTACAAAACAGCTTCTCATCAGAGAAAATTATTTTTTCAACACTTTTGCTACCGTGCCGGTTCAGCAATTTCTTACATCTTTGTAACCTTTTTACACATTTGTGCAGTAGTCAAACCTTGAACTTTTCTTTTGCGATAAGGGCGAAAACCCAGGTCTTCATTTATGATAAGTTGCATAGTTCTGCGACTGATGTTCTCTTCTGCAGCCATTTTATTTGCAGAACGTTGTGGATTTCTTCGTATCTTTTCACGAATTCTTTTGATACGTTCTTTTGTACGAATAGTGCGTGGACGACCGGACCTTGGTCGATCTTTACATCTATTGGTATCCAATAATCGATTTATAGTCCTATATATAAACGTCCTATTAAAACCAAGGCATTTTAATTGCTTAAATATTTTACCTGCAGAAAATCCGCGATCAAAAAGCTGTTTAACCACTAACCTTTTGGCTTCCATCTTTAAAAATATTCTACATGTATTACTTTAAACAAAAATTGTCTGCGTTTACAAAAAGTTGCCAATCACACAAATAGATAGATAAATTGTTTTTCCAAACTATTAAAATTAACTCTTATTTTTTGGAGTGTTACAGTATTTATTAGCCACCCTGTATATATATATATATATATACATATATATATATATATATATATATATATATATATATATATATATATATATATATATACTGCTCAAAAAAATTAGGGGAGCAAGCAGAGAAGTTAAGAAAACCGTGCTAGACACCCACGTATTGGCATAAAATGGATAGTACACGCGTTTCAATGCGCAATACACAAAAAAAGACGTAAAAGATTTTGTAATTAAGCTTTAATTCTTTGAAAATATGGAAAAAACATAAAAAGATGATTTAGGGCAACAATTTGGTTGCATGTAAACGATAAAAAAAGTATTGTTTAGAAATGATGCAAGATTTTTAATATGGCGTGTGGTCTCCTCGAACAGCTAAGACTGCTGCACACCTGTTTTCCATGGATGCGATGATGTTATCGATAAGACTTTGGGGAATACTGTTCCACTCCTCAAGAACTGCAATCTCCAAGTCTCGGAGAGTAAAAGGAGGCCTTGGTCTCGCAGCAATGCGTCGTCCGAGCATGTCCCAAACATGCTCGATTGGATTCAGGTCAGGAGAGCACGCTGGCCATCCCATACGCTGTATTGTTTCAGCTTCAAGCATGCTCTCCACAAGACGAGCTGTATGCGGTCTGGCATTATCATGCTGGAAAACAAAGGAATCTCCAATGGCTGCAGCGAAAGGTATGACATGAGGTCTCAGTATCTCGTCTGCATACCTTCGGGCCGTCAAAGTACCATTCCGAATGATATGCAGGTCCGCACGTCCACCTATGCTGATTCCACCCCATACCATAAAACCAGCTCGTCTGCATTGTGACCTTTCGCGAACGAATGTGGGGTTATTTCGAGTGCCCAATTCCCTCCATACCAAAACACATCGGGTGTCACACTCCAGACTGAATCGGGACTCGTCTGTAAACAGCACTTGGCTCCAATCATGTTGCTCCCAATCTCGATGTTCAGCAGCCCATCTTCTTCGGGCCGCACGGTGGCATGAGGTCAACGGAATGCAGACCATTGGCCTACGTGCATAGAGACCTTCCTGATGAAGCCTATTAAATACTGTTTGGCTGGACACCCTTCGTCCTGTTGCTAAGAGCAACTGTCTTTGCTGCTGTGTAGCATTGTCTGTTCTGTTTCGACGAGCTGTTAACAGTATATACCGGTCATCAGTTGCTGTAGTGGCACGTGGCCGACCTTGCCCTGGTCGACGTCTAACATTCCCTGTTTCTTGGAATCGATTCCACGGGCTTGCAACGACACTTCTGGTGACTCCAACGGCGTCCGCGACACTACGTTGTGTTTGCCCGGATTCAAGTCTGCCTATAATACGCCATGCCATGGATTCCGGTAAATCACGTTGTTGAGACATTTTCAAGTCACCTTTTCTCAAAAAGAATAACTGAGCAATCGAATTTCACAGTTAAGGCAGTGAAACAGACGTTTCGGCAACATCCCGATTTCCGCCCTTTTTCTGGTTTTTGACGTCATGAACTTTGATTTGCATATGAAGTTTTCTTCTTCTGTTTCCTGCTAGGCTTTAAATTATGGATGATTTATTTTATGTTACTTATCGGTGTAAGTATTTGCGTAATTTCGTTAAAACCATGTGCTCCCCTAATTGTTTTGAGCAGTGTATATATACATATATATATATATATATATATATATATATATATATATATATATATATATATATATATATATATATATATATATATGTTAACGCAATCGAATGACGTAAGATGGAGAAACGGCATCTCAAACTCTGTATGAAAGGAAAGTTACGCAGCTGGTTTCTAATTCGGAAATCGCATTTGAATGTTAGTTGTTGAGAAGATCATATTATGCCTCGTATAAGAAGCGGAAACGGCTACCAGCACGTGTCGGAATTCGATAGCGGCAGGATCCTGGCCTATCGAGATACGGTTTATCGTTCCGCGATATTGCAACTCGCATTGGTCGGAATCCAACGACTGTCATGCGAATATGCAATCGATGGGTTCGGGAGGGTCATACTGAACGCCATGCAGGATCTCAAAGGCCTTCCGCCACTAACGCACGAGAGGACAGACATGTTGTCAGGTCGGCCTTGCAGGATCGTACAGCCACATCACGGACCTTGAGTCAGGAAATGTGCTTGTTTGCATCACGACGAGTAACCGCATGGATAGTGCGACGACGTCTGGATCAGCAGGGACTGTCTGCACGGCGACCCTTATTATAGCTTCCCTTGACACTGCAGCATAGAGACTCGCGTCGACAGTGGTGCGCCCAACGACAAAACTGGATACAGAAGTGGCACCACGTCGTCTTTTCATATGAGTCCCTGTTCTGGGTGCAGCATCATGATGGACGTATCCGTGTCTGGAGGCACCGAGGAGAACGCACGTGGCATGCTTGCATTCTATATCGTCATACGCGCCCTGCACTTGGTATGATGGTATGGACAGCCATTGGGTACACGATACGAACACCTCTTGTTAGCGTCATCGGTAATCTGAACAGCTAGCGTTGCATTTCTCAGATCTTAAGACCGGTAGCTGTGCCCTATCTTCGAGGCCTCGGAGAAGTCCTCTTTGAACAAACGCAAGACCACATTTTCCGTGTCGTTTCCTGACCTACCTCGACTTAGAGGGTGTTTGGCTATTGACCTGGCCAGCACGTTCTCCAGATCTCTCACCCATTGAAATCATCTGGTCATGGGTTGCTGAGAGACTGGGCCGTCACCGCTCTCCAGCCACTACGATTGATGAAGTGTGACATAGACTTGAAGTAACATGGAATGACTTGCCCATATCTGTCATCCATGTCCAGTTCGACTCGATGCCTAACCGGATTAAAGCCGTTTTAGCTGCCAGAGGTGACAGCTGTGTGTACTAATTTCGAACCCTGTATACCCCCAAATTGCATACAAATTTAATCATGTTTCTTCCTACTATGTTGTATACGTACAATTAGTAAAGTTTTGTTATTTGCTTTCCTCCCTGGTGTGGCAGTTTTAATTGCCAGCAGTGTATGTGTATGTATATATATATGTATATATATATATATATATATATATATATATATATATATATGTGTGTGTGTGTGTGTGTGTGTGTGTGTGTGCGTGTGGGTGCTTGCGTTTGACTGATCAAATTACGGGAATGGAAAATCTTCAAGATCAATTTTAGTGTAGGAAGGAAAATATATGCGTACCTTTATGATCTACAACTTTCTCAATCGCTTCTCCTCTCTGATGTGCGAGGGCACCCAGGACAGAAAATATAACACAACCAGCTAAAATATTTGTCATGGTGTCTAGAACACTGATGATGATGGCATCTCTAAAAAAAAAACAATTTTATCTGATAAATATTAGATATATGAAGTCATACGTCGAAACATTATAGAAGGAAATTATGCTTTTCTAAGTTTACTTAAAACTCATTATAAAATCTAAAATCACTCCTTCATGTAAAGTATATCATACGGTTGAACAGTGAAGAATATGAAGTGTAAAAAAAGTTCTTTAAAAATAATTTATGTCATTATTTTAATTTAACTGTAATCATCATTATAATTTATTGTCATTATAATCATCATTATTATCATTAATTTTTTTTAATTTTAAATTTTTACAATGAAATTTCCTATAATTGGTTTTCTCATCTTAGTAAACTTAAAGTAATTCGTTTATACTTTTTCCGAAACAAAAGAGACATTTTTCCGCTTGTTGAAAGCAGAAATATAACAGTCATAAACAATTATAATCGTTAATGCATTCTAATATAATTGTTTATAATCTGATCCCAATGTTAGTTTGATTTTTTCAATATAAGTCAATCATATAATCAATGAAAGATTCACTAGATAACCACAATATTTTTCTTATTCTCAAACATTCTATACTCTTTTAAAGTCTAATATTTAAGGTATATAAGTAACCTGACAGTTTTGTTTTGATTACCAGCATATTGTTAAACAGTGATCTTAATGGCATTGAACTTTTAATGACATGGTTCCAGGCTTATTACATATGAAATAAACACTTTTGATGTAATAATACATTAATGGCATTTACAATTTTAGAATTACTTGAAAGTTATATCCTTTTTTGTAAGATACTTCAATTTAGAACCGACATATGATCAATAATTTTGCATCAAAATGAACTCAAAACTATGCTGCATGAGATGATCTGTCCATTGCCTAAATCAGGGTTTCCCAACCGTTTTCCCACATAGACCCCTTTTAAAAGAATGATTTTCTTCATCGACCCCTTCACATTTTTCTCTATAATATACAACATACACTGCTGGCCACTGTAAATGCAACACCCTGAAGAAAACATGCAAATAACATGAAATTTACAACATGCATTAGCGGAGGTGAGAAATGCAAATGATTAGAATTTCAGCGCAGACGCACATCACGCGCGCCTGTGGCGCCACTTCAAAGCGCTATTTAAGGCTTGGGGATTTCGACGATTTCAAGTTCGGCAATTGTGTTTTTCTTGTGGTTTTTCAAAAAAACGATCAATTATGCCTCGTCGAAAACAGCGATCATCTTTTGATCAAGTATCCGAGTTCGACAGAGGAAGGATAGTGGCCTACCGAGATTGTGGATTATCTTTCAGGGAAATCGGTAGTCGTGTTGGACGAAACCAAACAACTGTAATGTGGATATGTGATCGTTGGATGCAGGAGGGTACGACGGACCGGCGTGTTCGATCGCATCCACCTCAGCGCACCACTTCACGTGATGACAGGCAAATTGTGCGCATGGCAGTGACGGATCGCTCAGTCACATCACGAACCATAGCACAGCACATGCAGTCTGTAACGCACCATCCAGTGTCTGCGCGTACCATTCGACGCCGTTTACAGCAGAGTGGTCTGTCCGCAAGACGTCCATTGCTTTGTCTACCCTTGACGCAGAACCACAAACGTCTCCGCCGCCAATGGTGCGATGACAGAAGGATGTGGACGGCAGAATGGAATGAAATTGTCTTTACTGACGAGTCACGCTTCTGTCTGCAACACCACGATGGTCGCATTCGAGTCTGGAGACACCGTGAAGAGAGGATGCTGAACAGCTGCGTTATGCACCGCCACACTGGTCCTGCACCGGGTATTATGGTATGGGGCGGTATTGGATATCACTCTCGCACACCTCTAGTACGCATTGCCGGTACTTTAAACAGCCAGCGCTACATCTCCGAGGTGTTGAAGCCAGTTGTCCTTCCTTACCTTCAGGGCTTGCCCACAGCCATATTTCAACAGGATAATGCGCGACCACACGTGGCACGCATTGTCCAACGGTTCTTCGTCAATCGCCAGATTGAATTGCTTCCCTGGCCGCCTCGCTCTCCGGATCTTTCGCCGATAGAAAACATGTGGTCCATGTTTGCTCTACGATTGACCCAGATTCCATCCCCAGCTGCCACAGCAGATCAACTTTGGCAACGAGTGGAAGCTGCTTGGTCTGCTGTACCCCAAGAACTCATCCAAAGTCTCTTTGAATCAATGCCGAGGCGTGTGGCAGCGGTGATCTCCAACAATGGCGGCTACTCTGGCTACTGATTTTGGCAGGAATCACACTTCACAGAAGTCTATAAATTTAATCATTTGATACTTGGTCAACATGTTATCTACAAAATAAATTTTGTTGTGATATCTCTTGTCTTTCTTGGTGTTGCAATTTGGGTGGCCAGCAGTGTACAACAAAATTACACTACTAATAATTGCACATAAAACCCTTAAAGATAACAATTTGAGTAAGAATATGAACAAAAAATTAGAAAAACTGGTTCATTAGGTTTATGCTTTATTACTTTTGTACTATTTTCATTTTTAATTTCACAAATATAAACAAGATTTCAGAAACAGATTGTAATTGCACAAAAATCGCCAAGAGGAAAACGAAACTGCTTCTGATTGGTTGCATCGGGAGGACCCATGTATTGTTTAAGGTCCAGTGGATTTCCCCTGTTCTGCCTGGTGTTGGTACAGAAATAAAAGCCGACGGCGGCATTTCAGGCATATACAAAAGCGTTATAACATTGGACTCAAGATGTGTGGATCACTCCGCCCTATGCAAATCTGTATTTATGCATTTTAAAACGGATGTTATTATCTAATAATTATATTCCTGAAAAATTAAATTGAATTTTAAAACAGAAAAAATTTACCATAGACCCCCCAATAGACCCCTGGAGTACTATAGACCCTTTTTAAACTTCATCGATCCCCAAGAGGTCCACCTGGACCCCGTTGGGAATCCCTGGTCTAAATTCTACTGCAAGAATCCTTGTAAAAAATCTACCACATTTGAAGAAAAGATACAATTGCAATAAAAATAAATTTTTGTCCAAGAAATGATTAAAATACATAAGCAGCTTTAGTGTGTGTAGCCTATAAAAGTGGTGTCCAAACTGTGGATGATGAGGGGTCTGAAGTAAATGCATATCATTACTGAATTACTTAATTCAAAAACATGCTTTACACTTTCTACAGAATATTTTTAATATTTTTATTTATACTTTTTATATGTTCCAAAATATACGATATTATTAAATGTGTCGTCTTACAAAACGATTATATGAGAGTGGCATTCCCAAACATCTCTCCAATTCGGTAAACATTGAACAAATACTATCCGAGGTCCAGGTTTTACCCTTCTCATCAAGAATTTTTAGTTTAGTTTCATATGGATAAATGAAATTTATAATTTTCAGTGTTATAATATGAAACCTATAATTTTAAAATCATGCTCATTTTTAATTTTAATTTTTGCTAGTTTTTATCTATATGAAATACTAGCTGAATACCCGTGCTTCGCTACAGAGTACATTCAAATTAAATACAACGGTCAATGTATGCAATTAATGCCAACCAAAAAAAAATTATAAAAAAATCGTAACGGATATTTTTATAGACAAAATAATGTAGAAGAAATATTCAGATTAAATACAATGGTAAATGTATGCAATTAATTTGTATGTTTAATATCCATAAAACATACTAATTTGAATTAAATTACATTCTTAAAAAACTTCCATCTCAGTCTAGTGGTTAAATTTTATCTTCTACCGAATTTTAATATTTTTTGTCAATTTATTTCGTTGTTATGCCCGTAACGCAAAATTAATTTAAAGTATCACAAAAAGAAAAGAAACCACGTGATCGGCATTCAATAAATTAAATTCTAAAAATTAATCTTTAAAAATTCACCCAAAATTAGAAAATGTATGTAAAGATTCGAAAAAGATTTCATTTTTAAGGAATTTTTATGATCTTTCTCGTGATGTAAATTTTATAACCCTCAGATTGTTATTTTAAATGCAAACTTTAAAGAATGTTACAAAAACAGCTTCAAAATTTAAATTTTAAAAAAATAAGAAGAATTTTTCAAAAATGTTTCTTAGTGCACCCCTATACTATAAGAAGAATCACCATGCAAAATTTCAGCCCTTTAGGTCCAGCAATTTGGTCTGTGCGTTATCAGTCAGTCAGTCAGTTACGGAACTATTTTATATATATAAACAAATACATATTAATATTCAAATATGAATTTTAGTCACGTAGTTAAGATTTGGCAAAAAGCAAATGTATACGGTAGGAAAGACATTTCTTTTTGTTATTGTGCACAGTAAATATATACCCAAAATCTACAGTTCATTGATTTTTCAAAACTTTTTTTCTCAGAATTTGCTTATTTCATTTTTCTATTCATTTGTTAATATTTTCCTAATTTTTCTTTTCAATAGGCTATTACCAATAAATTTTCATTTGGGTCGCGGGATTTTTTATTTCAATAAAATGGGTCGTGGTCGAAAAAAGTTCGCACACCACTGATCTATATCATTTGTTTGGACTTAAAAGACATTTTCATTGTCAATTTTTTTGTTTCTTGTATGTTAATTTTTTATGTTTATTAGTGTTCACCAACAGATGTCAGTGCTTCACTTAGCTGGGCTTTTCACTTTCTGAAGTGGCAACTCAATAAGCTTTAGAATTCTGTTAACTACCTTGGCAACTAGCATTTTAGTCAGTCGTCGTTTAATGTTTTGAGTCAGTGATGTAGTTTAAGTCAGTAGTGTAATTTTAAGTCTGGCATGTGATTTATACACGCTGGCGTATATTTTTTTATGGTTTTAACACGAAATATATTTTAGCGAGGTTATGCACAGGGCAGTTCCTCCCATTTTGAATCTAGATAATAGTTTTAACCGTATTTGTCTATTTGAGACAAGTTCTCCCGTTCGGCGATGCCACTAGGTTGAATTGCTGCCATCTTACAACGTTTGTATTCTACTCAACATTTACTGGTTGTGAAAACTGGAATAAATATCTTCAAGTGAACTGTGTTTTCATTCTACTTGGCGTATAATGTGAATACCTTGCATTGCTGTGACACCAGACTCTATAAGGAAATTGGAATTAAGAGTGTTTCATTCATGTCTAACCTAATTTATTTACTTCCCACATTAGTTGCATGGCAGTCGGTGCTGGGTTGATTTGAATAACTTTATTTTAGTTTACCGATTTACATACATTTGGCGCCTCGACAATTGTCGTTTGTTTTCACATTACAGTATACACTACTACACTATTATATCGAGAAAACGTTAATAATTACAAGATAAAAAGTACTTTTTAAATACCATGTTTTTAAATTTTCTGTTGAATCATATAAACTTGACAGTTCTATGTATTAATAAATACTTTTTTAAAATTTTTTTGATGAATTATCCCATCAACTTGAAAGAAAATGAAGTTAATTGGAAGTTAACTTGCGTTTAACTTTTCTTTCCCGTCCCGGCCGATAGATGGCTGCACCAGTCTACATAACAAAATTAACTTAAAATAGATTTAATTCTGCTTAAAGATGGCTAAAAGCATTAAAATAATGCATTGTCATCGTGTTCAGGGCTATTCTAAAAGTTTCAAATGTCTAGCTAGTCGAGAAGTTAGTTAAAAATCGATTGCAAGATTTGTACCGGACAAAACCACACACACAAACAAACAAGCAGACAAGAAAGCGAGTTAATAAAAGCATGGTAAAAATGAGAAATGCCATTGCGCACAAAATAAGCATAAACGCGTTTCTAAATACTAACCGGACTAGGGTATATTTTCCATATCAACGTTTTTGATTTATTCACTAAAAATGAACCTATTAGAGAATAAGAATAGTCTCGTTCTTACTTGTACACATTATTCGTAAATTTATTGTAACTGGCAATCATGACTATATTTCCATAACCTATCGCCAACGAAAAAAATGACTGCTCGCAGGCTTTGTACCACACCTGGAAGTAAAATGAAATATCAAAATCTTATAAACCTGTTTCACATCAAAATTAATTACAGTTATTCGATAATTTGAGTGCATCAGCTATTTCTTACAAGATATGATTTTAAAACAAAATATTAAAATAATTTCTATAATCATAGAGCAGGTGTTCCCAACCTTTTTCCTACATCGACCTCTTTTAAGAGAATGATTTTCTTCATCGACCCCCTCACATTTTTCTCTATAATATACAGCATACGACATAATTATAATACTAATAATTGCACATAAAACACTTAAATATAACAATTTGACTAAGAATATGAAGAAAAAATTAGAAAAAGTGGTTCATTAGGTTTATGTTTTATCATTTTTGTACTATTTTCATTTTTAGTTTCTCAAATATAAACAAGATTTCAGAAACACAGATTGTAATTGCACAAAAGTTCGATTTCAATAATGTGGTGGTCGTGCTTGATGCATTGATACAATTTTTTTTAATGTTTGACCTGAAATTGCTTATCATCGTATAGTCACAATAGCTAACATAACGAATATAAATATGTATTTTACTAAACAGTTTTACTGACTTATAGGTAATTATAATATAATTTCATTCAACACATATACAAAAGCGTCATGACATTCTACTTTAGATGGGTGGATCACTTCACCCTTTGCAAATCTGTATTTATACACATTGAAACATATATTATTATCTAATAATTTCATTCCTAAAAAATTAAATTAAATTTTAAAACAGAAAAATTCATCGTCGACCCCCAATAGACCCCTTGAATACTATAGACCCTTTTTAAACTTCCATCGACCCCCAAGGCGTCCACCTGGATACCGTTGGGAATCCCTGTCATAGAGCATAATTTAATTGACATCCTTCAATAATTCGAGGACCTATGTTTGGAGAATTTATATTTTTAGAAAATCAAGGCTATCGTATGTTTTTAATGTCATGCTTTTTGTGTGTTATTTAGGATTGAGAATCAAACTTGATGACGAAGAAATGCAACTCAATCCACTAAAGGCCTGTTCACTGTTGTCTCCGGAGCGATGCGTTACTATGGAGCAACTTTACTACGTTGGCTCCGAAATTTCTGACATGACCCGCGACTGGTTTAACATATCACTTGATCAATGAACTGGGTAATTAGATTGGTCAAAATTTATAACGATGACGCTACGTAAGGCTCAGGGTTCAGTGTGAACAGGCCGTAACCCCGTTACCGAAAATTGGGAACGTTAACCTTTAGCTTACGGAACCCATTTATCCGACTCCCTCTATAGAACGTGAAATTTCAAACCCCCTTTGTAAGAACGGCCATTTAGGGGGGTTACATATATATATATATATATATATATATATATATATATATATATATATATATATATATATATATATATATATATATATATATATATATATATATATATATAACCGTTTTCTGCCTTGGCCATTCTGGGATTTCAGCAATTTTGTTTCACCACATCCATATATATAATACAGTGGACGCTCGTTAATGCGAACTCGGTTAAATTGAACTTTCAAATAATTCGAACTAATCCAAAGGCTCCTAAAAACTTGTATTGGGAATAATGTTAAAAATATCTCATTAATTTGAACTAAATTTTTTATCACTTCCATTAATTCGAACTAAAAATTTGACAAAAAATTTCTTTTTCCTCATTTAACGGAGAAAATACACGCTGTATTTATTATTTTGTGTGTCAAAATCATCTGTATTTCTTTTCTGTGTAAAGAGGCACATGCCTGCATTCCTAGGCTATTGCATTTCCGCAAGACATTACATTTTAAAGGGGATGCTTTCGTAGGAGGTAAAAGCAATAAAGAGGGTATTACAGCTTTAGTTTGTGCTAATATGGATGGGAGCGAAAAGCTTAAATTAATAGTGATTGGAAAGTCCAAGAATCCACGAATTCTTAAAGGAATTAAAACAATGCCAGTTGATTATGTATCCAATACAAAATCATGGATGACACAAATCTTCTGTAACTGGTTAAAAGGAATCTTAATTTATACACATTGAAACGTATATTATAGCGTATTTATACACATTGAAACGTATATTATAACGTATTTATACACATTGAAACGTATATTATAACGTATTTATACACATTGAAACGTTTATTAACTGGTTAAAAGGAATCTGCATTTATACACATTGAAACGTATATTATCATCTAATAATTGCATTTCTAAAAAAATTTATAGAAAAGCAGTTTTCGGGGCAAAAGCATAAAATTTTCTTATTTGTGGATAACGCAACCTGCCATAGTAACCTTCCAGAACTGAATTCCATACAGGTTGAATATTAGCCGCCAAACACAACTGCGAAGCTACAAGCAATGGATCAAGGAATCATCCAGAATCTTAAAACAAATTATCGTAAGATTCTCTCAAAACAAATCACTTTTTCTTTAGATTGTGGTGAAAATTACGACATTACTCTGCTGACAGCTATAAATGATCTATACGCCGCATGAGATGATGTTAAAGAAAGCACAATTAGTAATTGCTTTCGTCATGCTAAATTCATGCACGCCGAAGAAAACAATCCTATCGAATAATGTGACGATATTGATACAGATTTTACTGAATTCAAAAAATTTAACCGTGATAACGTTACTTTTTCTGATTATGTAAAGGTAGATGAAGACGTGGAAGTCAGTGGAAAACTGAGCTACGATGACATAATAAAAACTATCCGAGAAAATGAAATATAAGAGAACTTATCGAAATCAGAAGAGAATGCAGAGACTGTTAAGCGTCCTAATGATCAAGCCCTAATGGACTCCATTAAAACTCTGAAAGCATTTATTCAGATGGAACCTTCCTCTGAAAATGAAATGTTTACTTCAAATCTAAAAGCTGGCTGAACAATGTAGGCATCATAAACAAAACCAAACATCCATTTTACAGTTTTTCCCAAAAGTGAAATTCATATTTTTAATTAAAGTTTGCTTTCTACTGCATATCTTCTGCTTCATTTTTGATTAAGGTAAGCATGTATTGCTATTTAATATGTTTAATTTAGGATAGCATAGTATATTATATTTTCTGGGGTTATACATACAAGGAGATTTTTCTTCTTCAGTGATACACTTTTAAAGAACCTTTGAGTTCGAATTAACGAACGTCCTCTCTCTCTCTCTCTCTCTCTATATATATATATATATATATATATATATATATATATATATATATATATTCTTGGAATACATGCTATTCCAAACCGTAAGGAAAAGGTTAAGTGTCGTAATCGCTTCAATTTTCCATGAGGGTAAATGAAATGGATTGTTTTAATCTTTTTGGATCGTTACTTTTAAACATTCCAGCCCGGAAATATCACGAGCACGAGAAATTGAAAGCGAAACCTCATCCGAAATTTTGACGAGAGCGAGAAGGAAGGGGTTAAGACGGGAAATAATCGACAGTAAAAGGCCGTAGAATTTTAAACATAACTATACCATCCTTTAAAGACATTGATAACTTTAGTGGTAATTTTTACTTCACGCATTATCTGCTGAATAGATTTACATTTGCAATTAGATTCCGATTCGAAATCCGTATTGTTTATCTTTTGCACCCATAGTGATTGTCTACTCAGACAAACAGTAAAAAAGCTACAATTCAAACATTTGCTCGTCTGTAGAGTTTATGTAAAATTAATGACGCTTAGAGGTCATTAGTAAGAAGTAGCTACATCTGAGAAACTACTGTCTATTCCGCGATTGTTTTCTAACTTCTAACTTCAGCAGCGACATCAAACATTTACTTACCTTCACTTCCAGAAGTTTTTTTAGATCTGGTTTGAAAAAGAACTTAATACCGTCACCGGAACCCTCCTCCTGTAGAGCTACAATAAGTAATGCCAAAAGAACGACATATGGGAAAACGGCTGTGAAGTACGCCATCTGAAAGGATGAATAGTTTCGAAAATCAGATCGAAGGATTCTTTTATCTTTTAAAAAGGTAACATTTAAAATTAATAAAATGCTTCGATCAATGATCTATATATATAAACAGTTCCGCAACTGACTGACTGACAGATAACGCACAGTCCAAACCACTAGACCTAAAGGGCTGAAATTTTGCATGGCGATTCTTCTTATAGCGTAGGGGTGCACTAAGAAAGAGTTTTGAAAAATTATTCTTAGATTTTTTTAAATTAAAATTTTAAGCTGTTTTTTAAACATTCTTTAAAGTTTGCGTTTAAAATAATAATTTGAGGGTTATAAAATTTAAATCACGAGAAAAGACCATAAAAATTCCTTTAAAATGAAATCTTTTTCGAATCTTTTACTACCATTTTCTGATTTTTGGTGAATTTTTAAAGATTAATTTTTGGAATTTAATTTATTAAATGCTGATCGTGTGGTTTCTTTTCTTTTTGTGATACTTTAAATTCATTTTGCGTCACGTGCATAACAACGAAATAAATTGGCAAAAAAAAATTGTTAAAATACGGTAAAATATAAAATTTAACCTCTAGACTAATTGAGATGGATGTTTTTAAGAATTTAATTCAAATTAGTATGTTTTATGGATATTAAACATACAAATTAATTGCATGTATTGACCGTTGTATTTAATTTGAATATTTTCTTCTACATATTTTGTCTATAAAAATATCCGTTGCGATATTTTTATAAATATATTTTTATTTTTTTTTTACATTAACTGCATACATTGACCATTGAATTTATTATAAATATATTTGTGAGGGGTTTTTTTTGCCATTAATTGCATTGACCTCTGTATTTAATTTGAATGTACTCTGTGGCGAAGCACGGGTATTCAGCTAGTCAAAGCATAAAGTAATCTTTACTATTTAGTTACACTAGTGTTCATCTGAAAGACTCGTAATTGAAAAACTTTTGCTCTCGATACACAATTTCTGATGCTTTTATCGACAACAGCATCAGAAAGCGTAACGAAAAACGAAAGCGTAAAATTATTGACTTTTCACATACAATGTAAACAATGGGAGAGAAATAACAATCAAAGAATGATTGTAGAAGAAGAAAAATAAGGGGGGAAAATGAAAAAGTAGCAGAGGAAGCGAAACAAAACCTCACAAAATGTTAATGAGACACCTGTTCAAATGAATAGGAGTGGGAAAGAAAATCGAAACCATAAAAACAAAAAAATTAAATTAAATGTAACAAAACGCACTAGATTACAAAACATTAATACAGGAACTCAATACAAATTTGCCCTTTCGAAAACTTTATGGTTCAACCATTTCCGACTCGGCGTTGTATTGATTGCTATGAATTTCCTTACACAAAAATTTTAGTAAAAGACTTTAATAAAAATGTCTACCTTGCTTTTAGAAGTCTTTAATATTGCTGAAAATTTTCATTCTTAGATTTTATGTATGTAAAGCAATGTCCCATTCTTGAAGTAAACTTATTCAGTAAGATGTAATTACATTGTACCAGTAAAAATAATAATCCATTTCAGTTTTCAAAATATTTTATTATGCCTCAGAGATTTCATTTGAGTGCCAGATGTACTAGACAATATATGAATTAATACATTTTCGTGTAAATTTGAAATAGGGAGACTATTTGCACAAAACAAAAGAAATGGCTAAAATATGTGTACACATCCAATTAATTATGCCCTCACATTCATTTTATTAACTTCCATTTAAAAAAATTATTTAATTCACCTCGAAAATCATTGTCGAAGTTGAAAACAGAATAAAAAGATATGTTACTCTTGCTTAATTTGGTTCATGTTCCCATGAATAAAACTGGTATTTCTATTTGCAATGTAAATACACTTGAACAGAATGCCTATTGTATCTGAATTTTGGATCAAAATTAGGTCCAGTTTTCATTAACTTTCGGAAAAGAGATTCTAGATTAAGTTAAATGATATTATTTTATCTTGACTTTCCCAGCGTTAAATGTCAAAGATAATAAATTACATTAATGACAGAAATTTCTTTAAAATCGCATTTTTGAGCAAAGTTTTTACACTGTAATTTTTTTTAACTACATTAATGAATGCAAGAGATACAAAATATAATTTGAAATTGAAAACAAATAAATACACCTTGATCTTTTAATAACAAGTTTTGAGCGAAAATACTAAGTCATTCTTAGATCTATGGTCGCCTCTACTCAGGAGTCATTGATCAAATTTTTGCCAGTATCCGATATTGTTTAAAAAGTTGAGAAAACACAATAATTAAACTGTGGATCAATGAAAAGGGTCCTAGGGAGTCATGAATCCCCCATCTGATAAATCATAAGATATATTTGGACTTGACGGATCTCTCTGCCCTGTGTACTAAATGTCTCGTAAAATTTTGAGCTCTCAATAATTTCTGTTTGTTTTGCCTGGTTTGATCTGAGCCCCTATCTTTTAGAACATGGATGAAAAATTGATGGCGCTTACCAATAAAATATCACGTTTCCCACATTGTTGAAACAGTTTGGAGTTAACGCTTATCGCTTCAGTACAACGACAAGTTTATTAAAAAGTGTCAAGCTTCATCGTTTGACGATCTGTATGTAGGAGAATTTGACTATCAGTCCGAAAACATCCACTTCAACCCTACAGAACTTCATTCAGTCAAACTGGAGTATGCTTTGCACACCAGACAAAAAACCACTCGTGAACTGTCCGTCATAATACAAGGTGAATAGATACAAATTCCTCCAATGAACCAGAACAAATTGAAAAACCAACTTTGAAAGTGAACGGTTGTATAAACAGAAAAAGGTGATTAGAGAATTTGTGAATAAAACCTCAGCAGTCTTTGATATCATCAGTCCAGAAACTTTTGGCTTCATGGGTATCAAAATTCCTAATTAACTTAGCATACGAATTTATTTACAGAATACTCATATATCAACACATGTTCATATTCGTTACTTCTGAAAACAATTAAACTGGTTGTGTTCGCTTACTTTTCCAAGGGAATCAGTTCCTTGAACTACCGAAATGTAAACCAGAACCCACGTGATAAAGAGACAAAGAGCCAATTTCCAACTAATGGATGATAGTTCATTTGGAGACGTCGGGTCCTCTTCTAATACTCCATACCTATAAAATTAATGCTCTTTTAAGTTCTCGTGTAAAGTTTAAACAACTAATAAACAACTAGGAGTCAATTTAATTCTGTGTAATATACAGTAACTTACTTCCAGTAATATTCAGCAGATGTCATGTTTTCCTGAGGAGAAAAAATAGTTTTAAAAAAATAACTGTTTAGTGAATGGAAATAAAGAACTCACAAACATATAAGGCTCTAATTCCGATAAAAGTGGATTTGTTTTGGAAAACAAATACACGGTAGAACGTCGATTATACATTTTGCTTAGTTATAAGTAAAGAGTTCTTAATACTAGGCAACGCTAAATATCTTCAGTTATACTTTACTAGACTTATTGTAAATTTCATTCATACGTATTTTACTTAGCTGAGAAGCGAGAAAATTTTAATTTTCCCTGGCATTAATGTTTTTAATACAGATCAGTTGTGAATCTCATCAAATGAAATAACAAAGCGCGATGGCGAACACTATTTAACTATCTATTTTAGGAATATGTTGAGTATGGTTTAAAACTACTAACGTATCTCAAGTAATTGAACACGAAACCCTATAAGACACAAATAAATCAGAAAGTCGTAGTGAAGAGGAAAAAGAAAGCATTCAGTTTTGGAAGCGATGCATTAACTGCTAAGTGCTTGTACTTTAGGTGCCATTACTTTAAAATCAAGAGTGTAAAAAATCAAGAGTGTTCCCAGCTTCTTTAATCATCAGATATTAATGAAAATTCATATTCGTTGTCAATATATGATATTTACTTGGTCAGAACACAGCCAAGCGCATGCGATTTCGACTAACATAATTCTGACAGAAGTCTGACAGAAATCTAAGTTAACTCTATAACCTCCCCTTCCCCTCTCATATCCAAGGAATTCAAAAAGGAAGCTATAGAGAAAAGGGAATTTAAATGTTAGTAATGGAACTGCGAGAGTGAAACATTAAACGCCTTTCGATATTTTTTTCCTATATTATCCTCCAGAGATTGATTCTAGTTGCGCAACTGATGGATTGTACGTTGTTACAGAAGGTCTTTCGCACTTTATGGAAACGATTTTGTAATTTGTTTTTGGCGTTTGCAGTTTGAGATAAATATTTCGCAACTTCAGAATAATTGTCTGCTATTGTTTTGCTTTGGTTGTAATGTAAAATAAAAGATTTATTTTGAAAATGGTGAAAATCCTAGACACACCGGAATTTTAAAACTGGGGAACACGCATGAAGTTACATATAATATTCTTATTTCCGTACGAGTAGCATGTTGTAAAGAAATAAATTTGTGAAAACTCTTGCAACCATTTTAAATTTTTATGACATATTGTATTAGATCTGATTGAAAAAGATAACTTAAGTTAACTGAAACAAGAAAGATCATCCTAATTTAGCCCCCCCCCCCAAAAAAAAAAAACAACTTATTTTTACGTAATTCTGTTCATTTTTTAATGAAATATACTACTTGCTAAGGGCCTTTTTACGGCGTAAGGTATCATTTAAAACTAGTTGCCAATTCGATTAATTTTCACTCAAATTTTCACTAGAGGGAATTTTCCGGCTTATTTGTTTCAATGAGGCAAGGGATAGAATTCATCATGATTCTATTTCCCTCCTTTAGAGTAGTTGCTTTTAAATAGAAATGTTGTTGTTGTTGTTGTTGTTGTTTTTAATGCCCCCTGGCCGGATATTATTTCAGACAATGTTCATATAGGCTAACGGGCTGAAGGGTGTGGTAACGGTTTATGATGGCCCCACAGGGGTCGGAGTCCAATATAGCCAGGTGACACCTCAATTTTGATTGAGAACCTCCAGGGATGGCATCTGGGATCGTACCCTCTCCCACCGTCTCTGATCTCAAACAGGAACTATCCGGTCTACGTATTTAACGTGTCCACATACGGCTTAGTCACTTACGGCTTGGATATATATATATATATGCAAGCACCCTCGGCACCGAAAGCAGACACGGTACCACTAGGCTACCTCGAGCCATAAATATAATTATCTATTCGTTATCATTAATCTTTTAAATAAGAAAGATATAATTATTTTCTCCGTCTACAGCAAAAATGGATTCCTTTTCCATATAATAATTCAGCTCTGTTTCATCTATTCACAAAATTAAGATTTTACGATGGAATTTAAAATTCCAAATTAATTTTTTTTAGTTTAAACATATCATAAATATTTCCTTTTAATAAATTGCTGTATGACAGTGAAATTTAAAGTTTATTTCTGGGAAATAGGATATGAAATTATACTGTATAAACAGGAGAAGAAAATGTTCACTTCGCTACGATAGCAAAATTTTTAAAACTCTAAATGTAATGAACATTTTATTTAGGATTATAGAGCGCTCCTTCAATTTCCACGATTATTATATTTTTTTAATTTTCAAAAGAGATAAATATGAATTTTGACACATACCAAAAGATGAAAATATTACACTGTTAAAAGTATAAAACTTCATTCACATTTGTTCATATTTATATTTCTCTTTCAATAAATTATCATACAATGCTCAGTATAAAGAATAAAACTACTATTTTAGAGAACTTATAATACACTCTGAGAATCAAAGTAAATGCACCGTTCACTTCACTTCAAAATGAAACTGAGAATTTAACTTTTGGATGAATACGATATATTTTTAGACTAACAAAATTTAACATTTCCTTACATCTCTCTTAAAGAGATTAGTATCGAGTTGAAGATTATTGTAGACTATTCATTAACCTTCAGCTTACGCGACCCATTTTTCCGATTCCCTCTTTAGAACGGGAAATTTCTTACCCCCTTTGTAAGAACGGCCATTAAGGGGGTTTTAAATATATACATATATATATGTATATATATATATATATATATATATATATATATATGTGTGTGTGTGTGTGTGTGTGTGTGTGTATATATGTATATATATATATATATATATATATATATATATATATATATATATATATATATATATATATATATATATTATATATGTAAAGAATATTTTTAGAGAAAAGGGAATAGCTGAACAAGTAAAAGGGGCTTCAGAATAGATCTATTTTTGTGGCGCCAAACGTCACTATTTTTCACATTTATTAAAGTAACGCGAAACGTGCAACAGATTCAAAAAGGGAAATTCCCGCATGGAGTTTAAAAATAGAATCAAACCTGATTGACGGATTAACCACGCCCCAGCCACATCTTCGGAAGAACGTCATAAAATATTCTAGAAGCTTTCTGGGGAGTTTGAAACAAAGGATTTTAGCAGATAGAGTTTTGAATTGTCCGCCGCTGGACGTGGTCGCGTCGCGAGCTGAGAGATGGAACTTGGCACGGATTGAATTGGTTTTTAATTAATGTTCGTTAATAAAGCTCTTAGATGTGATTTAATAGTCTTTCTTTTTCACGTGCCTGTAGTTCTTGACTGCTAGTTAGAGTAATTATTTAGGGGAAAAGTTATGCGGGAAGAAACGTGTCAATATTCGACAGGATTCAGAGATCGCACGAGGGATTAACCCCACAGCCGCTTTAAAATAAGTTAAAAGAATTAAAATATGTAATTTTTCAAATTTCTTCATCTCTCTCCTCGCGACAGCGTCGTCCGTTGGCGGAAAAGTAATATATTGGTTTGAAGCTGCAATTTTTTTTTTTCGTGTCGATTCCAACGAGAACAATGAGTGCCGATGCCGATTTTCCACTCCGGATTACATTCAATATGGATGCTGTTTGACATCATCACGACAATTTATCTGCCACCAGTGATGCGGTCGAGTTTGCTGCAGTATGTCCTCTGAAAATAAAATGCGCAGTTGTACCTACCATCGTACTGTTCAACGATGACGCCTTTCGCATCGGGATTATTTTTCTTATGAAAGGAGAGTGCCGTGTGATGCCAGGCTTCCATCTGGGTATAGAAATTTCCCAGAGAATTCAGCGAAATAACGTGATTTATGTAGTGGAGAATCAACTAGATATCTGCGACGTTGCCGTGAGACCTTTAGACGAATAGGTGTAATATGTAAATATGTAATTTTTCATATTACACCTATTATATGTAATTTATATGTTATTTTTATTATTTGCGCATCCGGAAATTATTATTATTTGCGTATCTAAATTATTATTATTTTTATTATTTGCGTATCTTGCGTGTCCGTATTATTTTATTACATGTTATTTTTATTATTTGCGTATCCGGAACAACCAGCTTGGATTGGGCTATTGAAAACAGTAGTGCTGTGTGTGTGAATTTGACGGGCAACGGCATTCCGGAATTCCGTGAAGTGTGTGTTTTAACACAAAACGATATCGCCATG
Source organism: Dolomedes plantarius (assembly GCA_907164885.2). Classification (NCBI taxonomy): domain Eukaryota; kingdom Metazoa; phylum Arthropoda; class Arachnida; order Araneae; family Dolomedidae; genus Dolomedes; species Dolomedes plantarius. Next base: position 57,909,447 of record OU015495.1, on the reverse strand, counting down.
GATCCATCAAACATTAAGAACTGACGGCACAGGAATTCACTAGAAACCGGGAGAAAATAAGAATGTGGTAGAATTTGTATTATCATTAATTTCAATGATGTCAAAAAAATTAAAAGATTTGATTTAAAGAAAATTAAATAAATTATAATGATATGTAAAGTTCTAAAGGTAAGCTCAATTTCATGATTTGACTCTTGTAACTAAGATGGGTCTATGATTTCTGATTTTCTTAATAGCTAGCTTGTTTTCATGTAAAAATAGAATGTTTATTGGAGGTGACATCAGAATCTAAACTAAAATCAGTATGATTTTGGGAGCAATAAACCCATAAATTTTTAAAACTGATGTTACCCATCCCAATTTACTGAAGAGTTTGTAAACTTTAGTAAAACTAAGGACGATTTGAGCACTTAAATTTTTCTGACGGCCCTTCCCAATTGGTTTGCATTGAATATTTTAAATTTCAGTGGAGTTTTGGACTGCCGAATTAAAATTTGCTATTTATGTGTACGGTTTTGCTTGGATTTTGATTAGAAATTTGAGTTTGATAGACTTATTTCATGTATTCCAGATTAATTAATTAATAGTTTGACATTGGAAAAAGCTTTAATATTGTTATGCTACTAAATTAAAATGTTTATCCATTTTTCTTGTTGGTGGGGAAGGGGGGGGAAGCAGAGTAAAAAGTATTAAATTATGAGTAGTTGCAAAAATTTTGAAAATTTGATTTCATTAATTGTTAAATTAAGAGTTTGGAAAGATTTCGTCAAAATTTATGTGAAATTGAGAAAATATTTCGAGTAATTTGCTGCAAATTCTGGTCTCCTGAGCTAATGATGGCCTTTTTCATTTCTTTCAAATGTTTTTGTGTTTATATTTTGATTTTATAAGGTGCCTTTTCAATTAATCTACATTTTTATAAAATTATTATAAGTGTATTTTTATTGTATTGAAATAATTTTTATTGATATTGTGGGATTTTTTAAAAATTGAGGTATGGAATTTTTAGGTTATTTTCATTGATATAAAATGTGAGGGATTATGATATATTTTAATTTTGGTAATGATAGAATTGTGGTAGCATTATTGAATAAAGTGTGAATTATTTTAACATATTTTATCAATTTACAATCAAGAGAATGATTTAACGTTTGACAAGGCATGAGCCTTTTTCACGTGTCTTCTCAATTCATAAGGTCAAGAGTTTTAAGATGGTCACTGAGTGATTATGAAAAGTACAAAATAATAAAATTTGAGAAAGAAAGTTGTTTGGAATATGGCGAAAAGAAATTTAAAAGTTGATAATTTGATTCCATACATTTAAGATCTAATTTACTTTTACTCATTTTAATAATCTCATATTGTGTATTCTTAATTCTATTGAGTAATTTTCATATTTTCTTTTGTTTTGTATCCCCGTGGAAATATTTCTTGTACAAATTTGGACTTCTACATTTATTAATAAGGTTTGAGTATTATTGACTCAGATAGAAAAGTTTATTAATCATAGGACGGACTTTTATATGTAACCTATTGTGTTTTTCCTTTGATAATATTCTAAGATAATTGTGTTTTTTAGTGATTTTCATGATTTTGAGAATTGATATTGTAATGATTAATGTTTCTTCGATGTCAAGTATGTCTCAAATGGAGACTTATGTAACGTATAACCACACCTCAGTTCAATCTGGCTAGGTGCATATAGGGATAAAAATTTATGTCAGGGTTAATTTTCATTTAGTATTCATTTAAGTTTTAAATTTTAATTTTAGTTGTTTTCTCTTCTGGAGACTTGCCGCATGTGAACTGGCCATTCTTTGTGTGCACGCCTTCAGGGAAACGGGGGGGGGAGTTGTTAAGCATTAATTAGAGAGAGGAGAATAGCTAAGTTAATTAACGGGGGCTTCAGGGTAGATTAATTTCGTGGCGTCAAACGTCACTGATTTTCACAATTCTTAAAGTCACTTGAAACGCGCAACAGATCAAAAAAGGGAAATTCCAGCATGGAGTTTAAATATAGAATCAAACCTGATTGACGGGTTAACCACGCCCCAGCCACATCTTCGGTGCAACGTAATAAAAATATTCTAGAAGCTTTCTGAGGAGTTTTAAACAAAGCATTTTAGCAGATATGGTTTAGAATTGTCCGCCGCTGGACGTGATCGCGTTGCGAGCTGAGAGATGAAATTTGGAACGGATTGCATTGGTTTTTAAATAATGTTAGTTAATAAAGCTTTTAGATGTTATATAATGGTCTTTCTTTGCCACAGGCCTATAGTTCTTGACTGCTATTTTAGAGTAATTATTTAGGGGAAAAGTTATGCGGGAAGAAACGTTTCATACATACATATATACATATATATATATATATATATATATATATATATATATATATTCTTGGGCCCGTATTCTTGGGATACTTGCTATCCCACTTGCTATCGTAAGGAAAAGGTTAATGTAAACATACTTTAGTCTAAGGGTTTGAAATCATTGCTATTTTCTACGGTAGTTACCCTCGAGCTCAAAGTGAAATTCTACGCTCATTTAAGCTTTCTTGCCGAAATAAGAATTGCTATGTGTAACGTATACAGAGCTCAGTCATTTTATTTACAGTTTTTCCATACTATTTGAAAGCTAAATATATGTTGCACTATCACTGTATATGTTTATTGAGATGCAAATAACATCCAAAACGTCATAAACAACAATGTATAAAAAAGTCGTAGGGTTGATCAGAAACTTTTTTTTCCTCAGTAAGCCAAGTGTCCTAGAAATAAATTCGTTAATTCAAGGATTTAAAAGCAATTACATGTAACCAATTTTTACGATTAATTAAATCTCTCGAGAAATCTTTAGTGATACAAAGTAAAGATAAGATGCTGTTTCAAGGTGTAATGTTTTTGGATGCGATTGACCTGTTTTGGGTATCACATATTTGTATCTGAAATATGCTTTCGCCCCCATCTAGTTATACTTCCATTTTTGTAATATACCTAAAACAGCATGCCTGCGCTGATACTAAATGATCCAGACGGTTTATCAACATATATATAGAGAGAGGGCTTTTATTTCTGGGGGTTCGCAACTTTCGTTTTTAAGCATTATTTTGGCTTAACTTAATCGAAATTTTAAGAAACTTACGAATCAATTGTTATATATTGTTAACCTTTATGGTCGTGATCCGACAAATCATTATCTTGTAGAAGTAATCATAACTGTAGAACCAACTCTTATTTACATCTGGTTTATTGACACATTAAAATCTTGGTTAAATAAATCATTTACAAAGGTTCGTTCCGACGAACGTTCATACACTCATGAGGGCTCATTCTTCAAAGTCCAAACGAGACCCCCGTCTCTCCGTACGCGTGGCGACCTTTCAACAGTCCAAGTCTATTCTCCCCCTCCATTCGCAACACCGTCGTTATTTATCCATTATTCTCAGCCCTTTTCTCGAACCATCTTGAACCATCTCGAATCATCTCAAATACCCGACCTTTTCCGGTTCCGCCCTCTGCAGACCACCTATGGTGAATTTCTTTCCTGCCCACTTCTCAAAGGGAAAAACGCGCCGCTAATGGGTTTCACAAATCATTCAAAAGGACTCGCGAACTTTTTCCCTTTTGTCGCACCTCTCCAAAGGTGTATATCGTTCGACATCTGTTTGCGTTTATTTTGGGCTTATTGACGACGCTCTTACACACTTTCATCAATTCCACTTAAGAATGGGAGACGAGAGTCTGACATTACGCCCCTTCCTCTAGAAGTGAAAAAAGTATTTTTTTGAGACGTTTTCACGCTTTGATCAGAGGATAACGAGGCAGTCCCCTCGGGTAATACTGTGCTTTCAACTTATAACGGGGGCGCTTTGTAGCCACAACAATAACACATTTTTGCAAGTAATTGATTCCATGTTTTCATCTGCATATGAGATAGCCATAACATTGACAGGTAACAAAAATCACTTTTACACACTTATCCTTAACACAAAATTAATATTATAATTCTTGCTCATTTCTTTACTTTAAACCAAACACTAACAAATTATTTGACTACAAATCACTTATCTTTAAAGCAAGAATTTCTAAGATAATTACACTTTTGATTCCTTTTTTTTCCAAACTCTTTAGGAATTTCCTGGCTTAATCTTGACCAGTTAAACTTACATATTTTAATGAATCTTCCCCAAATCTCTAGGGAATACTTAACATTAACTTAGTTCTTCACTAAAAAAAAAAACATAAACCAAGTGTTCATGCAACAAAACAATCAAAAAAAAAAAATAAATATCACATAACTTATACACTTAAATTCTTAATACCATTATATTTACAAATTTAATCCGTTTTTTTTAGGATTCAACAATATTAGTTATCAATACAATTACCAAAATACACATTTAATTAAATTTTTCCTGAATTCTTTGAGAGCTACTTAAATCAATTTTAGAACATTTATAAAATACACAATTGAGTTTCCCGGAATTCTTTGGGAATTACTTAAGTTTGTGATCCTCTCAGCAATTTTACGGGACCCTAAATAAATACGAATGGGTTTTGGGCTTTATTATTTCACCATCTCTCATTGACTCCTTTGTGAATTTGTGATTTCATGTTTCCCTTTGATTATTTCCAGTCTCATTATTAGTTTCCTCTAACCCTTTATTCCTTAACATATCAATTTGATCTTTCCTCTCTTTTTCCGTTGAAAATCCCATTTCTCGCACGTCATCCAAATTCTCATTGAGACTTAATTCATTACCTCCTCCCTTATAGTACATCTCCTCATCCTTCGTCTCACTTCCCATTTCAAACATATAAAGGGGAATAATCATCTTCTCCTCTGTCTCATCTAAATTCTCATTAGGAATTAATTCACTACCTCCTCCCTTATAGTACATCTCCTCATCCTTCGTCTCACTTCCCATTTCAAACATATACAGGGGAATAATCATCTCCTCCTCTGTGTCCCTTGCGCTTTCAAATCTATTCGGGGGAATAGCCATCTCCTCCTCTGTATCCCTTACAATTTCGAACATATTAGGAGGAATAATCAACTCCTCATCTAATATCTGATCTATACTCTTACTCAAATGCCTTTGAGAATATGTTACCACTCCGAGGACCTCCTTTCCTTGAGTAATTGCATACCTCACTTCCCTTTCCTGTTGGGTTTCAATTTTATTCTCAGGTTGAATAATTTCGCCTCTGTTAAATTCCATCTCAAATTTATTTCCCCTCTGACCCCCTCTATTTCTGAGATTTTGAACTCTTTTGGGGCACTGATATTTCAAATGGTCTTTACTATTACAGACAAAACATCTTTTATTCTCCTTTTTCCGGTCAATTTTGGCAAATACCTTATCTGTTTTAACTAGTGGTTCAAGAATAACCCTTTTTTCATCTCTCAAAACTCCTTCGAAATTATTATTAACCCTTCCAATACTTTCTCTGACCCTTAAACTTGAAAGTCTTTTAGCTGCCCTCAGCCTCAATTCTTCAACTTCTAATTCTTTCAATTTTAACATCATTTTTCTTTGTTTATATCTTTCCTGTCTATCTCTCTCCTCTTTTTCCATTTCCCATTGTCTGTTTGTCTCCTCCTATTGTCTATCTCTCTCCTGTTTTTCAATTTCCCACTGTCTTTTTGTCTCCTCCCATTGTCTATCTTTCTCTTGTTTTTCAATTCGTTCTCTTTCCACTCTCTCATTAATTATGGCAAATAACCGTTCCTTAGTGGACTCTTCCTCATATTTCTCACTTCCCTGAATTATTTCTTTTAGGTCATACATTGTGCTATTCGTAGGGACATCTTCCTTAATCTCTGTAGCCAACGTAATTAAATCGGCCTTACGTCCCTTCCCCAAGAATGCCGTTTTTCGCTTATATCTTTTGATCACAAATGCAGCAAACAAGTACAAATTCACTTTTACAACTATAACAAAATATAACCAACTATACTTATCTTGAACTATTTACCTCAACAATTATGATAATTCTACGAGCATTTAACTACTACAATTATAAATCACTTCCACTAATACACTAGTACATGCACTTATACACTTTTCCCGTTATACAAAATAACACTTTTTCACTTTTAAAATAATAATCCAATTACCAAAAATTCAATAACTCCACAAATTACTTCCATCATTATACACATGAATCAACACTTCAAAACTTATCAAAAATAATTCGATTCCTTCAACTAATTACTACCGCTATCTCATACACAGGGAGAAAAGATAGAATCACTTACCCCTTTTTCACCTCGATGAAAAACTGTCACTCTGATCTTTCTCCGCTGCCGCACTTCACAGTTCCAATTCTTGATCACAGTTCTTCTCTTGATCACAGTTCAAGAGAGTTCACTATATAACCACGTCGCTGATGTACACTTCACTCCGACCTTGAATTTCTCCTGATACAGGTGTCTCTGTTCCCTTTTCTTGACAAGTTACCGAGTAACTATCTGTCGCTGAAGTCGTGCCCAGTAGAAGACTTGTTCGGAATCCAACTTCTCTTGAAACTGCGTCTCCTTAATGATGTATCACCACTCTAGTACTCTAGATCATCTTTTTCTGATACCTTCCGTATCGCTGGGGTCCTCCCACGTTCTTTAATTCGACTACGCCAATGTTAACCTTTATGGTCGTGATCCGACAAATCATTATCTTGTAGAAGTAATCATAACTGTAGAACCAACTCTTATTTACATCTGGTTTATTGACACATTAAAATCTTGGTTAATTAAATCATTTACAAAGGTTCGTTCCGACGAACGTTAATACACTCATGAGCGCAGGGCTCATTCTTCAAAGTCCAAACGAGACCCCCGTCTCTCCGTACGCGTGGCGACCTTTCAACAGTCCAAGTCTATTCTCCCCCTCCATTCGCAACACCGTCGTTATTTATCCATTATTCTGAGCCCTTTTCTCGAACCATCTCGAACCATCTCGAATCATCTCGAATACCCGACCTTTTCCTGTTCCGCCCTCTGCAGACCACCTATGGTGAATTTCTTTGCTGACCACTTCTCAAAGGGAAAAACGCGCCGCTAATGGGTTTCACAAATCATTCAAAATGACTCGCGTACTTTTTCCCCTTTTGTCGCACCTATCCAAAGGTGTATATCGTTCGACACCTGTTTGCATTTATTTTGGGCTTATTGAAGACGCTCTTACACACCTTCATCAATTCCACTTAAGAATGGGAGTCTGACATATATATAAAAAAAAGTATTTTTTATAAATTACGAGTTTTTTGTTCACCTGTGACATGACGTGTGAAAACACGATACTAAAAATACTCACCTTTATTTGAGAAAACACAGTATACCCACCTAGCTTTTTCCACCTTATAAAAAAAGAACTTTATATATATATATATATATATATATATAAAGCAAAAACCTTTCATTTTCATTTAATAAAACGCCTATTCAAAATTATTTCATCTTATCACAATAGCGCATCACCACTTAATCCTAAATTTGACCTAGGAATAACCGAAGTAATTTATTATATTTCCTCCTAAATCCACGCGCGGACAGGAGCTTATATAACAGAGAAAGTTCCAGAAAATCCCAAAGCAGCTCACCTCATCTAACGTGAGAGTCAGGTGTAGTGAACTGACCAATTAAAAGTCTTAACGTGACCGCACCCCCATTCGCAGATAACGTTCTCTGTGGCTTTTGAGAGTCTGCCACCAACCCGACAATATGTAATCTAGTGCGCTGTGTCCCTGTTGAGTTTTTTTCCTGTGCTGTTCTGGCAGACTCCGGACAATGTAAAGGATACATATTAATCTGCTGTATAAGTGTATATTCCAAGTAAGAGATGTCAAGAGGACTGTATTTTGATCGACCGAATCGCCTCTCTCTCGCCACGGACCAGAGTTGTATTGTCTTTCCACGACTGACACTCTCCACGCCTACATAATATGATTCGAGGTTTTCTACCTGATATCTGGAATGCCACGAGTTCGTCATTATACCATCAAGGATCTTATTTACTTACATACACACACACACACACACACACACACACACACACACACATATATATATATATATATATATATATATATATATATATATATATATATATATATATATATATATATATATATACATATATGTACAGGTGGTTATCAAAATAATGGAAACACCTATCAATATTAGTGGTGTTTATGTGCTTCGTATTCCTTAAAAAATAAGTCTGGCCACCGGTATTTTTTTTATATAATATAGTGTATGTATTATTCTACTGTCGGATAGCAGTAATGAAGCTAAGGGCATCGTGCTTTTGGGGGGAACAGTATAAAATGTCAAACCTTGCAGACCTTGTGAAAAGGGAAAATTGTTGGAGCGCGTTTAAATTGGATATCTGTTACTGAAACCCCCAGGTTAAAAGGTGTTTTTCGATCTGTGGTATCGAAAGTCATGATAACATTACAGAGTGCACGGAAAAACATCCTTTGACAAATAGAATAGTGGACGAAAGGGAGAGCTGAAATGATCTGTATAAGAGCTGAATGAAGAGCTGAATGAAAGAGACGGACGACGTATTGAAGAGGATTGTGACACGAAGAAAGAAACAACTTCAACCAAAATGACCGAAGAGCTCAGTCGACATCTGCATGTTCCGGTATCAACCATTAGAGGTAGAAGGGAACTTCACAATCAATACATTTACGGAAGAGTAGTTACTTCAAAGCCACTTGTAATAAATGCCTATACAAAATATCGCCCACAATGGTGCCACGAGGGCAAATCCTGGTTAAGTAATATGTCGAAAAACGGCATTTGGTCCAAAAACCATTGTTCACATTGTTCCTCGCAACAGGACGTGCGTATGTCTGGAGAACACCTACACAAGCGTAAGATTCTGGCTGTCTCATCTCAACTGTCAATCATGGAGATAGTTCTATCAGGGTTTGGGATGACATCTCATGGTTTCCTTCAGGCCCTACTGTAACCCTAAAAGGGGGATTGAATGGGAAGGACTATGTCAAAATTTTAGCTCACTAGTCCATCCTATGGTGCAAACATTGTTTCTTGCAGGAGATGGCATTCTGTGGTAGGAAAATCCCCCTACAGATACAGATAAATCTATCAAATATTGGTTTGAAGAGAATGAAAAAGAAGTCAAATGTCTCATTTTGCCCTATACAATTTCCCCGACTATAAATCATCCAACAACTGTGATCTGTATAAGAGGATGGATAAAGGTATCGATATCCACCACAGCATCTCAACAGGAACTTTTCCCTGAAGAATGGTATAATATATTCTTATCCACTATTTATGACTTGTATAATCAAATTCCAAGGTGAATCAGGTGATATTACATAACAAAGGTGATCCTGGCCCGTATTAATAAAGGTTTTCAGGATGTTTTTTAGTGTTTCCTATATTTTGATAACCACCTATTTATATATAGCTTTCACGATAAAAATACCGTTTGTTACATTCTTCTACAGATCTTTGTTCTCGAGATTTTTCAATTTGAAATCAGGTACTTCTTCGCTGGACACACTTCTTCACGGATGCATGCTGTTTTAGGTATATTACAATAATGGAAGTGTAACTAGAAGGGTACGAAAGCAAGAGATACAAATATGGGATACATAAGATACAAATTTGGAAGCATAAGATACAAATATGTGATACCTAAAACAGGGGAATTCGCTACCCAGAAACATGACACCCTGAAACATTAATTTCATTTTTACAGTGTACATGCGAAACTCAAACCGAGAACAAAAGCATTTCCTTTTACTCAACAATTCAAAAAATATATTACCTCAATTCCACAATTTTCTCCATTTATCCTCATTTTCGCTTGACTTATTCTTAACCACTTCCGACAATTTAACTTTTTTCTTTTTTTAATTTCGTGGCAAAAATATTTGTTGATCACGTGATTAATAATTTTATAATTTTAAATTTCCTTAGGGTCTATCAGTAAACTCTCTCTCTCCTAGGTAAATAGTTTTGTCCGCTGTGTTCAGATCCTTTAAGTATGTATATCCAATTACCGTTTAACTTCCCTCTTAATTCACCCCGACAATCGTATTTATCCTCTCCATCGCTTAGCTAGAGCGCACGATGGTACCACTAGCTGATGTCCTGGCATTTGTAAGTACCGCCCAGGAAATGCAGTTTACCCTCCATCCTGATGGTGGAAGAGGTTTAACGTGTAGTTTACATTGGGGGTAATGGAGAGGGTTGTTTCCAGAATGACGTTTTCCATTCAGCTGCATAAAGAAATCACATCACTAAATTATTTATTGTTCTCAATTACTTTTATGTTAAACTTAAAATGCTCAAACTTATACAAGTATATGCTGTAGGGTCGCAAAAATTGTAGGTAATAATGAAGGAGTATTAAGCGGCATTTCGGATTATTGGGACTCTGCTCTGCTTTATGCTTATGTGCGTGTATATATATATATATATATATATATATATGTGTGTGTGTGTGTGTGTGTGTTTGTGTGTGTGTGTCTGTCTAGTTGACCCACCAATGCTTCGCTATTGCTAGATTTGAGTATATATATGTAGATTAAATGAACCTAATTGAAAGTTTGATATCAATTATTGTATTTAGTTGAAAGTAGATATTTACACACACATTATAATTTTTATGTTTCGGATTACATAAATTGTAATTACTGTTTTATTCAATTTTAAGTTCATTGCAATGCTCTTGAAAATGCAATGCTTTTGGTGATTCCATTTGGGTAATATGAAAACGGATCCCTTGGTTTTCTTACACGGGAGCGTGCAACGTTACCCATCAGGAAAACATGGATTCTCCAAATTCATTCCACATACTTGCAATGCCCACCTTGTGATTTGTTTATCGTTATTCCAAAAGCCAGTTAATTGGAAATTGCAATCATTTGATTGGAATTGCATATCTGTTGGTTTCAATGATATACGTAGTATTAGCACATCCTCTCCTTTGAATTTACTACTTAAAATTGTTGCTTTAATTGCATTGTTTAATAATCTGTTGACTGCTAATCTGGTGTGAGAGCGGACGTAAGTCGAGAAATCTCAAACCTATTTTTGTGCGGTCTTTTTTTGTGCGATTTTTTGTGCAATCTTCTTTGTGCGGTATATTAAAATTTCAATCAAATTAGAACATAATCGACGAAGTTATCAATAAAAAATAGTAGGTTTGATCGTCCATTTAGTTTTTTCCATTTTTGATATTTCATCACATTACATATGTACTGATACTGATTTGCAAATAAAATGCAGTATTGCGTCAGCCAATTACATTACATATGTATTGAATTATATAATCGCATTATTTAATTCATGTCCTTCAAAGTGCCTTCATATTCCTGGACAGTTAAGATTAGATTCATTTCAAAGCGTAAATTGAAGGTAAATTAATTATTTTTTTCTACTTAGATATAAATTTTTAGGATTTTCCTTTTATTTTTAGACATAATTCCTGAAAATGAATAAGGGCAAAAACAAAGCGAAGAGAAAGGCAATTTCCTTAGAAACTAAGACTACGATTTTAAAACGAATAGCAGAAGGTGAAGGATCCACAGCTCTTGGTAAAGAATTTGGATTAGGTGAATTCACTATAAGAGGCATACAAAAACGTGCAGGTGAAATAATGAAATCTAGTAATAGTGCCACAAACGAAAGCGCTGAACGAGCATCGTTTTCAAGAAACAATTTGATAGAGAAAACGGAAAAGGCCCTCATATTGTGGATTCAAAAATTAACTCAAAAACGAATCCCCATTGACGGAGAATTAATTAAAGAGAAAGCTATACGGTTTTATAATCAGCTGAAGGATTTAGAGCCGTCTAGTTCATCGTCTCACATTGGAAGCCCAAAATTTTCTTCAAGCAATGGCTGGTTAGTCGGGTTTTTACAACGACACACACTTCACAATCTGAAGATAAAGGGCGAAGCTGCATCCGCTGATGAAACCGCCGCTAAAAATTATTCTAAAGTGTTAGCAAAAATTATAGAAGATAGTGTATATTGCCCGGATCAAATATTTAATGCTGACTATTTAATTACTAGTTATTTCATAAGGCTTTGAGTTATTTTCTAAGTGAGACCTTTTTTTATGCGGTTCCTATTCACCGCATAAAAAAATACTTTTTAAATATGTTGCGAAAAATATTTTTTATAGCTTCTCGTGAAGTTTTGTGCGATTTTTTTCTATGCGTTTTCTTTTATCCGGTCCTATCCACCGCACAAACACAGGTTTGAGTGTATATATACATACATATATACAGTGGAATCTCGATCGATCGTTCCCTGAATCATCGTTTATTTCATCCGGGCACGATGTTAATATTTCCTTGTTATGTTCCCGTATACCTAGTTTTCCCGCATTTATCGTTCAGAGCAGTCGGTCCCTTGAAAAACGATAGATAGAGGTTCCACTGTATATATATATATATATATATATATATATATATATATATATATATATATATATATATATATATATATATATATATATATATATATATATATATATATATATATATATATATATATATATATATAATTTTACTCTACTCTGCCTTGTATTTCTTTTCTACGCAATAGTTGTCATATAACATCAAATAGAAATAAATAATTACTGTTATGTTCGGATAGTTGCAGTTGGTCCAAGGTAAGCAAGAATGCATCGATCCATAAATGTAGTGAATGCTTAGAGCCATGAGGTAGTTGTAAAATATTACAACGAAAGACACAGAAATCACTTGCGCATATCCAATACCTGGAAATAAAGAACTTGACATGACATTCAGATCGAAACATGCTTGTTTTAGGTATTTTTTTATGCAAACAATTCAGTAGTAACTCAAGAAAAATTTAGGATGCGGCGTTTAGGAAAAAACCGGAAATAGACTACTAATGTACCCTTGATATTTTCTATATAAAATTTGCTATATATCATTGAAATGATAAGCATTCTTTCACAAAATGGAATTTTTATACACTGAGTTCATGATACCAAGACTTTAAATAAAAGATTTTAAATAATAGAGCTAAATAGAGCTAAACACAAGAGATTTTAAATAATAGAGCTAAATATCCCCATTCCCCGATAGTTTCTTTTTCTCTGAAACTTCGAAAATAAAGATACATACACTTGTTTGAAATTTTGTTCTTATTTATATCATTTCAAAATATGTAGATAATTTATTTTTGCCCTAAAACTGACTAAATGTTACCATAAATTATAAGCATACTTTAAAATCTGCCATTAACTCCTTAATATTTTTCTTGAGAAAGTATTTTATTTCGAATTTCTTTCAAACGCTTAAGAGTTTACAATTTCCAAAAATAGATTGCGTCAGTTGCTTTCTTATTTTGGGAGATAAATTTGTTATATAAGGAAAATGAAAATAGATACAAAGTTCTTGGTTTCTTTACTCTCAAATCTGGAAAACTTCCCATTTCAATTTAAAATTACCATATGAATTGATAGACATTGTAAATCATAATTCCTTTTCCACATTGTTTAGTTGCTTTTCAAAACAATTAAAATAAACAGTTTTAAAAATATTTAATAAAAGGGGGAAATTTTGAAGAAAATGTTTATAGACTTAACGCATCCAATTTATTTCTTCACCATGGGTAAAGGGTACAAAAGAGTCATAAGATGTATTTACTTAAGAAAAATCTAGCACGTTTCTCTAATTAAAAAATTGTCAAGCGATAATTGTAGGAAATGTAAATTGTAAAATGTCGGTAATTGTGATGAACTTATTTCAGCATAACCGATCACTAAGACTTATAAACAAAATTCTCAGACAGACTCTCTCTCTCTCTCTCTCTCTCTCTCTCTCTCTCTCTCTCTATATATATATATATATATATATATATATATATATATATATATATATATATATATATATATATATATATATATATATATATATATATATATATATATATATATATATATATATATATATATATATATATATATATATATATATATATATATATATATATATACATATATATATATATATATATATATATATATATATATATATATATGTATGTATGTATGTATATATATATATATATGTTTATATATATATATATATATACATACATACATACATATATATATATATATATATATATATATATATATATATATATATATATGTTTATATATATATATATATATATATATATAAACATATATATATATATACATACATACATACATATATATATATATATATATATATATATATATATAATGTATATATATATATACGTGTGTGTTTGTTTGTGTATGTAAATAAGACCGAAAAACCCTCCTTGACAGACCTGCTAGCATATCCTGCTTTAGGGTTACACACAAAAGATTTCACATTGCACGACAAAAATGAACAGACGTAGAAACTGTCATGTTATTATTACGGCTAACACGGGAGATCTTAATTTACAGTCTTCAGAGTTTTCTAATAAACCAAAACATGGTCAAATAACTTCAAATTGTAATCATTGATGCGCTGCTCCTACTTATAAATATATACAGAAAAAAAAATTTTATCAAAATTTATTCAGTGAAACAGGTGAGCATATTCTAATTAAGTAGAGACATTTGCTTATCGTGTTACCACAAATCTCACCCTTTTGATTTTATCCATCCAAGTTTTCTGAAGCTGTCATAAATCAATGTTATCTTTCGCGAAATTCCTATTTGCGTGATCATTTCGAGCAGGATACTTCACACACTGTCAGTAAAACAAATAGTCCCGCGTGAGGAAAATGGATACCCAATGTTTGGAGATCTAACGTTAACCCTAAAGTGGGAGCTAATTGGCATGTTCGGCATGTTCTGGTATAATCATAAACCAATGTTTGTAGAGTACTATAACATGTGTGGTAATTGAGTAAAACCCTCGTGAAGGCAGAGGGCACTTAATTAGTTATTTTAAGCCTATGAATCAATTCCTACACATGGTAAACTTCCTTTTTAGACCACTCTAATGCTGTGATTATGAGTCGATAAATAAAGACCTTGGTTATGAGACAGTGGAATTATTTATTTATTAGAAAATGATCAACGGACAGAATTGGGTTTGGGAGAGACGTTATCGTATGCCACAATTAAATTGTCTACCTCTTGGAAATTTTAATTGGTCGAAAATATCATTGCTAAGTTCAACTGCATTTATAAGAGCCTTATTCTGTTTTGAATTTTGGAAAACACTTAAGATTTCTGGACACGAAAAGTGGTGGGGAAGTAAACATTACATCCTGAATTATTAATCATAATTCCTCATTATTAATAATTTAACTATGTATATCTGAAATGATTACCTTTAAATGCAGGAACGACCTTCCACAGCTTGATTGGACCTTGGCTGGAAAATTGTCCCAATATCAATTCCAAGTAATAAAGGGGCCGGCCGATGATTACAAGCAAAAGTAAATACGGTATCAAAAATGCACCTGTTATAAAAAGATAAAGGAATTATTTTCTAAAGAAGTCTTATTGGGGATATTGTTGAGGAATATGACAATGTTAAGACTCCATTTCAAAACAAGTAATACGTTCACGCAAAAAATAATGTAGAAAAATCAATAGGAAATACACACTACCTATTTGCTATTTTTCTTGCTTTAAGAGAGTTTGGACGGACTGAAATCGGACATCTTGGAAATAATCTGAATTTATCGCATTAAACTTAGCTTTACACCATGTAAATTTTTCTTAACATTTCATATGGCTGTACATAATTGTCTATGCTATAGTAAGTAAATAAGATTAATATAAAAGTTGCAAAATGAAAAATATATCTTGCATTTTTTAGTTATTTAACTTTCTTCAGTTCTGTTTGAGAATATGAACCATTTTAATTTTTCCACGCATATTTTTAACGAATATAAATGTTTTATTTCTTGTTGATGATGCTAGATGAAATTTTTTTAACAAATTCAACATTCATCTCTTCCTCTAAACTTTTACAATCTCAGATATAAAAGATTTACAGAAGGAATTTTTTTTACAATCATTATGGAAGGAAAATGTCGTTTCGTTTATGAGAAGGTGAATATGCTTTGCTTTTATTTACTACAGTGTTTCAAGGAGCCCAGAATTAGTTCTTAAAACTACATATAAAGAATTTGTTTTGTTAGGAATACAGGCGATGCTGCATAATATTATCGCTACTTAATGCAATTCACAGACATCAATATTGAGTCACAGCATTATTCCTAGTTCATATGCTAAAGTACTCTAAAGCTCTTGGCAAGGACTTCACTGAGCGCTTCCTGTCACAACCTGTCGCTATCATATACATGCTCTGGAATCCTTTGGCAACACGCTTATATGCTTGGCTGGCTCCAAGTGCTTCAATCTTGTGATAACATCATTTGTATTCTGGGAAATCATCTACATATATAAAACAGTTCCGTAACTGACTGACTGACAGATAAAGCACAGACCAATCCGCTGGACCTAAAGGGCTGAAATTTTGCATGGCGACTCTTCTTGTAGTGTAGGTGTGCACTAAGAAAGATTTTTGAAAAATCCTTCTTAGATTTTATTAAATTAAATTTTTAAGATATTTTTGTAATATTCTTTAAAGTTTGCATTTAAAATAATAATTTGAGGGTTATAAAATTTATATCACGAGAAAGATCATAAAATTTCCTTTAAAATGTAATCTTTTTAGAATCTTTACCACCATTTTCTGATTTTTGGTGATTTTTTAAAGATTAATTTTTAGAATTTAATTTATTAAATGCTGATCACGTGGGTTTTTTTACTTTTTGTGATACTTTAAACTAATTTTGCGTCACATGCATAACAACGAAATAAATTGACAAAATTTTTTTTTTCTTTCTAATGCGGCAGACGATTGGACATTATCCAAAAAAAATATTAAGTCAAATATCTGCCCATGTCCTTTATAAGTTGGTATTTTTTCGTAATTAAATATAATTGTCTGTTTTTATTTACGACGAATGAGGAACATTAAATGCCTTAAAGCGTCTATGCTAATATAGTCTGACTGTTTTTTTTCTTATTTCATGTTTTTTTCTCTATTCAAATATGACTTAATCATGACCCATCATATAAAAATAAGCTTACCCTCAATTTTGGGAGTCACTGTATTTCTTTCATCAAATGTGTCTCGATACCTAGAATTAGTTCTTAAAAGACATGACATTTTAGAACGAATTCTTAAACCAGGAACTGAGACTGTATAACAGTGCTGACACGTAGAATGTCAGAATTGGTCAAGGCCATATTCCAAGCTCAAAAACTAAAGTACTTGGGAAGGACTTTAAAACAGGCACTTCCTGGAAAAACCCTTCCCAATCATAAACATGCTCGCGTATTATTTAGCCATTATCTTAAATTGTTAGTTAGCTTCACCCACTTCAATCCCGTAATTAAATAATATGTCCCTGTTTGAAGTCCTAACTGCATCGGAGGCTCAATCTGTTTTTAAGACCAGGATATAGAGCAGGGATTCCCAACGGGATCCAGGTGGAACCCTTGGGGGTCGATGGAAGTTTAAAAAGGGTCTTTAGTATTCCAGGGGTGTATTGGGGTGTCTATGATAATTTTTTTCTGTTTTAAAATTTAATTTAATTTTTTAGGAATGTAATTATTAGATAATAATATCCGTTTTAATATGTACTAGTTGAATACCCGTGCTTCGGTACGGAGAACATTTAAGGATAATTACAATTAAAATCGCACCGGATATTTTTATAGACAAAATAACGTAGAAGAAAATATTCAAATTAAATCTAATAGAACATACTAAAGAGTATAGTACAGTTTGAGGAACATTTTCCCCATCAATAACCAAAATTTCCTCAACCATTTTTTGACGGAGATCCGCACAAAGAAGAGACACCGAGAATAGTCGCAGAGAATACGATTTTCCACACAAACGTATTGGAGTGTCCTAATTTACCCCTTTAGAGTTCGTATTTCAAAAAACACTTTCTTATCGGCTATCCATGTCATTATAGTACTGAAATGTCAAAATTTCGGCCTTTAGATTCAGCGGTTTGGTTAGTGTGAGGTCTGTCAGTCAGTCACGGAACTGTTTTATATATAGGTTTAATTTAACATCCATAAAACATACTAATTTTAATTAAATTCTTAAAAAACTTCCCCCTCAATTAGTCTAGTGGTTAAATTTTATTTTTTACTGTATTTTAATATTTTTTGTCGATTTATTTCGTTGTTATGCACGTGACGCAAAATTAATTTTAAATATCACAAAAAGAAGAAAAATCACGTGATCAGCATTTAGTAAATTAAATTCTAAAAATTAATCTTTAAAAATTCACCAAAACTCAGAAAATGGAGGTAAAGATTCGAAAAAGATTTCATTTTAAAGGAATTTTTACGATCTTTCCTGTGATTTAAATTTTATAACTCTCAAATTATTATTTTAAATGCAAACTTAAAAAAAGTTACAAAAACAGCTTAAAAATTTAATTTTAAAAATCTAAGAAGAACTTTTCAAAAATCTTTCTTAGTGCATCTCTACACTATAAGATGAATGGCCATGCAAAATTTCAGCCCTTTAGATCCATCAGTTTGGTCTGTGCATTATCTGTTAGTCAGTCAGTCAGTCACGGAACTGTTTTATATATTATATAGATAATAGAAAAAGTCAGATTTTTAATAAAAATAGAATAAAGGATTTAATAACTTTTTTTAAATTTAAAATTCAAAAATCCGGCTACGTCAGGCTCTGAATCGTGCCCGGGGCCACCCGCGTGCCGATTTTGGTACGATTCGGCCCCATAGTCTCGCTATCAGCGAGGACAGCCGCGAAAGCTATCGAAATAAGCAACTTTTTGGGGCAAAATCCTAAAAACATTAATTAAAAAAACTCCGGGGCCCGATTTTCAAAAAATAATATGCCTAAGTTTTAAATTGAACTAACAACTATATCTATACAAAATTTCAGCTCAATTGAAGCAATACTTTTTTACTTATAAAGGAACAAACATAGACCTATTCGAAATAATTAATTTCACAGTTTCAATGAAACACACTGATTTTTGAATGAAGTTCAATAATTCAAGTTCGATTTACGCAAATTGTGCATAAAATTGTACATAAATTCAAAACATAAAGTTTGTAAGTTCTGTAATATTATACCAATAAATTTCCAGTTGATAGCCAATAAATTGTAAATCTTTTTTTTACCTTAAATGTCCAATAAAAAGCGTAGTTCCAAATGTAATTTTCTTCAATAAACCCTTAAACGTTGAAGTTTCAAAAATCCTTTTTGTATTCATCAATACCTCCTCCACTTGAATCTTTAAAATATTAAATTTTTTACTGATAATAAATGAAAATGTAGTTTGATGTGTTTCTATGGTTACTTGACTATGGTTGACAAAGAAAATTCAAATGTTAAATGTTTTACTGATAATAAATGAAAATATCATTTGATGTGTTGCTATGGTTACTTGACTATGGTTGACAAAGGAAAAGTTGTAAAGGTGAAGCATCAGCTCAACATTTAGGTCCCTAACTTTCTTTATGCTGATCAGATATACACAATATATAGCCTATGTCCATCTGGAATAATGTACCTTTCAAATAGTGAAAGAATTTTTCAAATAGGTGCAATGGTTCCGGAGATTACCCTCCACATACAAAATCCGCTCTCTCTCTTTATATATTAGTATAGATAAATACAGATATGCATAGAGCGGAGTGATCCACGCATCTTAAGTCGAATTTCATGATGCTTTTGAATATGCCTCGAATGCCGCCGCCGGCTTTTATTTGTGCACCAACACTAGATAGAATTGGGAAAATCCACTGGACCTTAAACAGCACATGGGTTCTCCCGATGCAACCAATCAGAAGCAGTTTCGTTTTACTCTTGGCGATGTTTGTGCAATTACAATCTGTGTTTCTGAAATCTTGTTTATATTTGTGAAATTAAAAATGAAAATAGTACAAAAATAATAAAACATAAACCTAATGAACCACTTTATCTAATTTTTTGTTCATATTCTTAGTTAAATTGTTATCTTTAAGTGTGTTATGTGCAATTATTAGTATTATAATTATGTTGTATGCTGTATATTGTAGAAAAAAATGTGAGGGGGGGGTCTATGAATAAAATCATTCTTTTAAAAGGGGTCTATGCAGGAAAAATGTTGTGAACCCCTGATATCGAGTGTAAGACCGGATACCAGTGAGAGCCTCCTGCTCATCACTGGTATCCGGCCTTGCTCTTTAGAGATCCTAGACCCATACAGTCTGCCCTGGCTCGTCTACGGGGTGGCCATACAAAAAGTATGCGCTTCGAGAACTCTACTAAGGTCTTTCCCCCATGTTCCTGTTCTACTGCTCCTAAAAATCCTTCCCACATTGTGAACTGTTTAGGTATCCCCGTCAGCATGCTTGCAGAAGATCAGGATACTGCTGCCTCGCTTGTGCTCACACGACACAGCCTCGTGGACCTCGACTAGCATTTTCTAGTCCTGGGATCTTAGCAACAACAGCAAATAATGCACTACGGCCCTATAATATTAAAAAATATATTGATCGATTTTTTTTTATTTTTGTTTTATAATGGAACTTTATAATTGCACTCCATCATCTTATTATATTTTCTCTCCTTTACTGATTTAGTTTCATCTTCTTAGGCGGTTCAGATAAACACTTTATATTTTTCAGAAGAAACTAATTTCGGTTCACTTGAATCCCATTTTCCATCATTAGATTAGGAAAAGCGTCTAATTTTAAAATCACCGATTGAGCTATTTTTACCCCGGGAAACATCCAAAAGGTGTATAATAAATTTGAATTTATCCGCGCCTTCGAATTAATGTTTTATTTATATATTTATTTTGATTTAAATTTCATTGCTTATTTTTAAGGTATTTTTGTTTATATTCTAATTTTCTGATTTTCAGTGTAAGTTTAATAATAAATATTTTGTCATAAAGGAAGCAGGAGGGGGGGGGGAGACATAAATAAAAATGCGAATCCCTATTTTGAAATATTAAACTAGGCGCTATCAAACTGTCTTGAAAATGAAATGCGTGAGTGAAAAGTAATAAATTCTCAGTAAATTTTTCATCGTGTCACGGTTGAAAGTGATAAGTAGATTCTAAAGTATAAAGTATGATTCCTTCAGAGATTAAAAAAAATATATTGCTTCTCTCTCTTAATGATGTTTTATCTGGATAGTTCCCAGATTTGTTTTTCTTCGAAAGTTTTTTTATTAAAACTTTTGCTAAATAATATTAAAACCACCGTGAATTTTATTTACTCATTTATTTATTAATTTTGAACTTAAATTGTTCTCTAAACTGCAAAAACAGTTTGAGAGCAAAACCCATTACCAAATGAGTATACATATACTCCTTCCACTAACGATAAGATAGTATCCACACATAATCTGCTTCCACTTATACTGACTGACACACACACACACACACACATATATATATATATATACAGAGGCAGTTCGCACATTTTTTAGACGATTTTGGTAAGCGGTAATAAAAAATCGTTTGCTGCAAAAGAAATAATTGCAATTGTACTATGTTTTTAAAAGTCAAAATTATCGTCTAGGGCTTGAAAGTTTTGTTTTTATTCAAAATGGCGTTTTTAATAAAGCAGTGGCTCGAAGGTTACATTTATGCTCTTTCCGAAGAGAAATATGCATACTCCGTTATCCAAAAACGATGTGAGAGTCATGGTTTTATGATATCTAAAGCGTCGATAGGTAATATCGTCAACAAGAAAGGAAAAAACGTCAAATTGGAGCCTCAAGTGGGACAAAAATTCCAAACAAGTATCCAAGGAAAAAACGGACATCTTCGACTATTGCAAAGGTACGTTGTTTAATGTTAAAAGAAAATCCCCCCAGTCAAAGGACAGTTGCAAAATCATTAAAATACTCGGTGTCCACTGTAAACAAAATGATAAACGTTGATTTAAATCTTAAGAAAGCGAAAAAACGCAATGCGCATCGTCTTCTTCCAAATCATATCGCTGAACGCAGGACACGCTGCAGAATTCTATATGAGAAACACTTATCCAAAGAAAAATGGAAAACAATTGTCACAATAGATGAATCATGGGTGTATTTAAATGATTGCAACAAAAAAAGAGCCGTTTATTATCATAAAAGGGGAGAAAAAAATTTAAGTACATGGTTCAAAGAATCGAAAGAAAGTTTTTCTAAGGGATTCATGATTGTTGCTGGTTTTTCTTATAATGGCAAGTTAAAAATAAAGAGAGTGGGAAAAAATGTCAAGATTAACTCCAAATACTATCAGGAACATATTTTATCGCCAATTTTTCTGAATGAAATACCATCGCTTTACCCACAGTGCCATCAATCTGTGAGACTCCACCAGGACAAAGCTAGCAGTCACACATCAGAATCCACTATAAATTTCCTAAAAGAAATGGAACAAAAAACTGGTATCAAGGCCATACCCTTCACTGATATCCCTACTAAATCTCCCGATGTATCACCTATGGATTTTTGTGCTTTCGGACTTTTAAAATCTGTATTATCCAAACGTCGTCCCAAAACCCTTACAGGACTCTGGAAAGCTGTTCAGGAGGAATGGGATAGAATACCTCTTCTGACACTTCAAAAGGCATTATTATCCTGGAAATTGCGGTGTCGAAAGATAGTTCAGAATAAGGGATGTCAAATAGAACATTTAAAACACAAGAATTTTATGTAATTTAGTTTTGTGAATACAATATACATCGTCTAAAAATGTGTGAACAGCCTCTATATAAACTATATATATATATATATATATATATATATATATATATATATATATATATATATTCATTCTTGGGCCCGTATTCTTGGGATACATGCTATCCCAACCCTGGGCCAAAGGTCCCAAAGGTTAAGTGTATTCTAAATGCATTTTAACGAACAGCATGGACTTATTTTTTACTTATTTACCTACAGCTGTGACTTACTTGTTAAAATGTTTTTTTGGATCTCCTGAAAAACTTGCAATTTTTCAGTTGAAAGGTTTTGGAGTCTAAGTATCGATATGCTGAAATGTGTTCTAAATGGGTTGAATTATAAAAAAATTTTTCAAAAGTATCACTCTGACAAAGCTCTAGCCAGCCGAAATGTGGACTGGTTTGATGATCAAACAATGTCTCACTTTAAAAACATTTTGAAACGTGGGCAGACGCAAGTTTTTCTTGATAGGTTGATATGGATACTTCCTAAATCTGAGTGTAGAACAGGAATCGGAAGTGTTAACCCCTTAACGATCGCATAATTTTCAAGAAAACGGTAATAAAAGTGCCTATTTTTTCCGGAGGATTCCATTTATTTTTTAATCTGCCACACCTAGTTTAAAAAAAAACTCATCCCTAATTGCATTATAAATAGTCTGGTGCTGCCATCTAGTATGTAAAGTAAGAAATAAAAAAATTTCAGGGTAAATGATATGGACTGTTTTAATCTTTTGGTGCGTTACTTTTAAACACTCCAGCCCGGAAATATCACGGGCACGAGAAATGGAAAGCGAAACCTCATCCGAAATTTTGACGAGAGCGAGAAGAAAGGAATTAAGATACAGAAAAGAGGAAGAATCCCTATGCAAATGCCTGAAGTTTTATTGAAAGTAGACAGCCCCCCCCCTTCCAAGCAAAAATCCCTCTTCTCCTCTACTCTGCCACTATCCCATTAGTACATCAACTCCTTTCAGTACAGGTTTAGTAAAGATAAAATTTATTTTATTTCATCTTATTATTTTTTTTAAATTATGTCAGTCTAGTTTAAATATTTTTATTTAAAAAAATCCTATCCATTTATAAATCGCCTGGTGAAATTTCTGGTTTTCAGGAACGAATTAATTAAGGGTCATATACATTACCCCTTATGGAAAAAATTCGGTCGGTACTCGTCTGGAACCAATTAACGGCGAGTACAGAGATACCACTGTACAACATTTTAATAAAAATTTCACTAAATTTGACACTTGGTCGTACGAACCGAAAATGCATGTACGAGAGGACTTTCCTCGAAACGAGAATGCTACAAGTTCGTCAAACTAGCTCGTAGCAGCAGTGGCTTCAAAATTGCTTCAAGCTTAAATAATATTTCGAAGTTGACGGATATGGCACATGCGTCAGTAAAATCTGCATTCCAAGTTGGAAAAATTGGATTGCAATGAGTGGTATGCAGTTGCTGGCATCGCAAGTCACCACAGGAATATCTCGCATAACGTGGATAGGAACTCATGCTGTTCAAGAACATAGCAGCATCTCGATTTGTGAAAAGCAAAGTATGAGTAACTGTTAGTATATTTTACTCCAATGAACCTAAGTGTTTGGTCGTAAATAATTTAGATTCGGTGTGCGTGTTCGCCTAACTTAAGGTTATTATACCGATCACCTAACATTTATTCTAAACCCTTGAAAATACCTACTAGCCCGGTGATCGAAACCAGACCTCTCATTCGGCGATCAGACATACTTCTCCGATACGCGTTTTAACGCAGGATTACGTTCCTCCATAACGGTCCTGCGGAAAGGAAAATTTCAGACGCCAAAACTATTCGTCCATCCGTCCTCGCGAGTTATAATTTTGGCAACGCGCCAAACCCAGTCTATCGCTTGGACAAATTAAACAGAAAAGTACCAAGATGCGTCAAAATTTTGACATACAGATATGTATATATATACATAGTATATATATATATATATATATATATATATATATATATATATATATATACATATATACATACAAAAGAGGTAAGCAACGATAAGTAATCATACATTAATAACCCGCGGTAGTTTCGTTAGAAAAAACTACCTGAAATTTTTTCATACACTTAATGAACCCCACATACTTTTCACATTTGAGCAATAAATATTTTTTTCATTTTACATTACCATCAATTTTTTTAATTGAATTCTTCACTAAAAGTAAAAACGATTAAATATCTTTACAACTGAAAATATTTAGAGCACGTTATTTTCAATCTGTTTAATCTACGCATTTTATTTCTTGGAATGTAGTTTTATACGAAAAAAAAACATAAAACAAAACTGATATATTCGTAATTTTATCGGTACTTGAAATGCGTGATAAATACTTGTTTCTAATTATAGAGTATTCAGACGCCAGTCCGCGCCAACTTCAATTGTTTTTCGGTTTATCATTCTGCCGTTTATCAATTTAGCCTTAAATTTCTCACCATTGTTTTCTTGACGCCTACGTGTAATTTTGATTTCTTCGCTATACTTCTCAGTTTGCTTAACTTATCTCGAATTTTATATCCACGATTTTAATTCAAATGTCAGGTTTGATCTTTCAAACTTCACCCTCTATTTTATTTCCGTATTAGGAGAATCCTACGCAGTAAGCCAAGGAAGATTAAACAGTGATTAGGACATGTTGCCATTCCACAACAGCGAATTGCCGACCCGAGTTGCAGACTACAGTAGATGCTATCATGTAACAATGAAAACGCAAGTTACAGAGAAAGAACCCGAGAATACGTGGCAAAATTTTAAAAGGAGTAGAAAAATAAGCATCCTATGCGCATTTTTGGGACTCACATCTTAACATGCTATGAAAATTCTCAAAACCATTAAACCCCCCCCCCCCGCAAAAAAAAAAAAATATGCATAAATATTAATTCAATTTGATTTTATCAGCTACCTTATTATCATTACAGATTTCATTCTGTTTTTTAGATGTTTATATAATGCTAAAAGGAATAAAATCTTTAAGAGAATACATTAGTTTATAAACTTGTAATTATTGGTGTAAAAGGAAAGGATTTTATAAAATTTCGAATTAGCTATCTAGATAGGTTACCATCTGTTACAAGATATTTATTTTATTTCCTTCTCTCTCATTTACTTACACACAAACACACACTCTCACACATAAATGTAATGTATGGCTGAATTTTAAAAAAAAATGTCAGGTTGTCTCTAAAACGAAACAACAGCGAGTTATTAACGTAGGATTACTTATCGCTGCTTACACCTTTTGTATGTGTATATGTATCTATATGTATATATATATATGCAGTTGGCTCTCTGTTTAACGACTTTCAAGAGACCGGGAAAAATCGTCCTTAAGTAGAGATCGCTCTAAAACAGAATTTGTGAAAAAATAACATTTCCCATAACGTCGGAGGGGCGGGGACTGGGAAATATCGTCTTTAAATAGAGATCGTCGTTCAGTAGAGCGTCGTTAAACCAACTGTATGTATATATATATATATATATATATATATATATATATACAGTCGAACCTCCATATATCGAAGTAGCAAAATACCGGGAAAAAATTCGATATATAGAAATTTCGATATATAGAATTGATATTAGTTTTGTCATAATTCTCCTAAAACATTAAAATTAAAGCTAATTTTTGTATACGAAACTCCATTTCTAATTTATATGCGAATCACATGAAATGAAAGTTAATAACTAAAAAAGGAATTAATATGAAAGATGTATTGAGTACTATATACCTTTAAAAAAAAACAGTAATCCAGACAGTGGTTACAGTGATCACAGCTACATTCTTAAGAAAAAAAAACACTACGAATATCTTGCTGAACAGCCAGTTTTGCGGAAAGTGCATCAAAGAAATGCTCGCATTTATTCAGTCCACTAAAAACTTCATCAGGGACATTTTCTTCGAATTTAAATCCACGACGTATTGTTTCAAACGCCAAAAATTTGGAGATTTTATCCTAAAGTGGAATAAGATCTCCCAAAATGTCGTGAAAAAAAATTTCGATATATAGAGATTTTTTCGATATATAGAAACAGTTTTTCTATGTAATGAACTTGGAGATTTGCTAAAAATTCGATATATAGAAAATTTCGATATGGGGAAGTTCGATATATGGAGGTTCGACTGTATATATATATATATATATATATATATATATATATATATATATATATATATATATGACACAATTTTGACGCATTTTGGTACTTTTCTGTTTAACTGTTTACTGCTTGCCCAAGCGATACAGACTGGGTTTGGCACGCTGCCAAAATTATAACTCGCTACGACGAAAGGTTTTAGCGTCTGAAATTTTGCTTTCCGGAGGACCGTTATGGAGGAACGTAATCCTACGTTAAAATTGATTTCATCCTCTAGTTTATCTATTTTTCTAAATTCGGCGATGCCAAAAGAGTTTATAATTAAATGCTATCGCGAGATGGTATCATCTGCAGATTTGGATTTAGGAATGGACTCGAACTTGAAGTCACAACTTATATATATATACACAAATAGGTAAACATACGTGTAGCATTGCATGAAACAAACTGCATTCTATGACACTCTTTTTGAGTGGTTCTAAGCTTTTTTAAGATATCGATGAGTTATTAATGAAACTTGTAGAAAACGCACAACAGGAAAACACAGCTCATTACATCTACACTAAAAAAAGTTGTCATCACACTAAAAAAAGTTGTCATTTTTTTTATTGTGGATATTAAGAGGCTGTGTGTTCTTGTTGTAACGATAGATGTAAAAAAAATCACTTTTAGAAATCATATTTTTGTGTTTTTATCATTAAAATCTTTTTCTTCATTAAAATTACATTAAACTAAGTGTTTTCTAAGATGACATTATTTAAAAATAATTTTAATACATAATGTTTACGTATTACATACATGCGCACACGCACACAAATGTAAGATTTGCGACATCAAAAACCTAATATCATAATATGCTCAATCCTATACGGCCATATTTCATGTATGAGTTACATGTTACAGATCCAACAGCTTACGCGAGTGTCGTAACTTTAGCAATTACACAACGGTTTCATATTTTTAAAGAATAGTAAATCTTTTGTTATAAGTCCTCGCATTTCTATTCTGTTAAAGTATGCTCTATAATTTGGATTTACGTGAAGGATTATATGAAGCTTTTAATGTTCAAACGATTAAAAATGTACTTACGTGTACTTTAACACGTGCGACACTCCGTTTCGTTTATTAGCGCCATTTCTCTATTTTCACCTAAACAACCGCAAAAGAGCCAAAAAGCTATTACTTCAAAGTACAACTTTCAACCCTCTTTCGAAGAAATTCATCCGTGGCGTGAGTCAAGAAAAGAAAATATCTCATCAACCCACAAACAGGATTCCCAACTCGCTTTGGATTGCTTCATTTAGCGCATTAGATGGGTCTAATAACACATTTGCTTTCAAAAACCCACAGGAAGTGTGTCTGAAAACCTGGAACTTTCGAATTCTGGCTCGCTTTTTTTTTCTCTGTGTTTGTTTGATTTGTCGGTATTAATTCCTATTTTAGAAATGCCTCTTAGTGTTTGTTCTATTATTAAAGTTTATAAATATTAATATGAACTGATGCTTGTGTGATATAAATTCCCCTTAAAACACAATAATGTAAACAATTCAACACGAACTAATACTTATAAAGAGGGCATAGGCTGCCGAACAAATTAACTGAAAACTTACCCTGGCGTTGTAAATTTTAACTTTTCAATAAAAGGTTGAGCAGTTGCAACAGATCCTCATGATGAAAAGGACAAACATAACTAAAATTAAATAATTCAACAGAGCAAGATAATTAAATGTAGACAGAAATAAACAGAAATCACGCACTTAGGACTCAACGCACCTTAAGGCAAGATTCTGTAGCAGTAACGGAACTAAACCATAAATCGAAGTAACCGACTGATCATCAAATCAGTTACCTCAAGGGGGAACTTTTTGAATAGGATTCAGATTTAGACCTGCATGGGAGTCTGCATGGGGACCTAAACACCTGCGGTTGTTTAGGTGGACCCTCAAGGGGGAACTTTCTGAATAGGATGCAGATTTATGACCTGCATCCTATTCATTTAGACCTGCATCCTATTCAGAACATTTTAGACCTGCATCCTATTCAGAAAGTTCCCCCTTGAGGTAACTGATTTGATGACCAGTCGGTCCCTTGATATATGGTTTAGTTCCGTTACTGCTTCAGAATCTTGCCTTATGGTGTATTGAATCCTAAGTGCATGATTTCTGTTTATTTCTGTCTATATTTAATTATCTTGCTCTGTTGAATTATTTAATTTTAGTTATATAAATTCCCCTTATTTATTCAAAAACTTCCATAGAAATCCCACCCTTACAGTTTTCTATAAATGAGATGAATTATACAAAAAAAAACAGAAATTCAATAAACTACTAAAAACATTTTAGTACAAAACTCACCCCCGCCGTTCTTATAAGCGACGTTGGGGAATCTCCAAACATTTCCCAGCCCAACAGACATGGATATGCACAGGAGGAGACTTTGTATGCTTTTTCCCCATTTTCCTCTTTCAGGGACTTCTTCTTTCTGCTCGGTGCTCTGTGATTCCGCTTGTCTCACGATCTGTTCACGAGAGAAGAAGAAAAAAAAGTCAATGAAATAAAAAAAATGTGTAAATTGTATTATCTATATATAAAAAAAACAGTTCCGTGACTGACTGACTGACAAATAAAGCACAGACCAAACCGCTGGACATAAAGGGTTGAAATTTTGCATGGCGATTCTTCTTATAGTGTAGGGGTGCACAAAAAAAGATTTTTGAAAAATTCTTCTTAGATTTTTTTAAAATCAAATTTTTAAGCTCTTTTTTAGCATTCTTTAAAGTTTCATTTAAAACAATAATCTGAGTGTTATAAAATTTATATCACGAGAAAGATCATAAAAATTCATTTAAAAATGAAATATTTTTCAAATCTTTACCTCCATTTTCTGATTTTTGGGGAATTTTTAAAGATTAATTTTTAGAATTTAATTTATTAAATGCCGATCACTTGGTTTATATTTTTTTGTGATACTTTAAATTAATTTTGCATCGCGTGCATAACAATGAAATAAATTGTCAAAACAAAATATTAAAATATGGTAAAAGATGAGTTGAATCACTAGACTAATTGAGATGGAAGTTTTTTAAGAATTTAATTCGAATTAGTATGTTTTATGGATATTAAACATACAAATTAATTGCATATATTGACCGTTGTATTGATTATAAATAAATATATATATATATATTGGCATTAATTGCATACATTGACCGTTGTACTTAACTTGAATGTACTCCGTAGCGAAGCACAGGTATTCAGCTAGTTCTAGATGTAGAAAAAAAAAAGTTGTTCAGTGAACCCACTTCTCAGAGTTCAAATCCACTGCTCAGGGGAATTCGCTTTTGGTGAGCCGTACAGCCCATGTGGGAAAGTGGATTCTAGAACCCAGATCCCAAGCGGGTTTGGCGGGTTAATTTACACGCCACCAACTCATTAAAATGGGTTATACAACTCACTTTAAAGTATTTCGAAAATCACACTAACATGAGCAGACGAAGTCTTCTTTGGAGTTCGATATCTTACTTTATTTTGAGTTATGAAACCTATGTATAATGAGCTCTTTTAAGTAAATGAGTTTATGCTATAGTACTCGAAAGTTCCCTATTTTCAATCGTAGTTCATTATTCGTTGTTATATGTATTTATTATCTCAATTCCCTCATATTCTTTCTTGTAAAAAGAAAAAAACCTGCGCAATACACCCATATTTGGAATATAATTGGTATTAAAATTTAAGGATATTTTTTCAAAGTCTCATAAAAACAAAGCTAAATATCAGTTATAAAATCTTGCAAACTTATATCATAAGTGATGAAAGGCTGTCTGACAGTTGTAAGGATATCAGAAATTTAAATTGTTAATCAAGCATCCATTATTTTTTTAAATCAGTTTTCTTCATAGGAGTAACAGTGAGGAACAAAAACCCTCCAAATTAAAAACAACTTTTAACTGAATTTTATGCTGAGATTTAGTGGTCGTGCTTCTATATACCAGTGAAATAAAATTTACAGGAAACTTATGAATATTATAATATATAAAACCTTAAAATTTCGTAGGATAAAAAGTTTTCCTTTACAAATTTTAGTTTGATAAAACTGAGATACAAATATTTGATCAAGAAAGTTTCAGATCTTATCTTTTACATAGGAGAGATATTGATATTTTTTTTTAAATGAAACAAAAATTAATTACATTGATTTCAGTAATAAATATTTCTAAATTGGTAGAGATGCCATGATCCAACACAACTAGTTCAGAAACAATTACAATAATTCAAATTGCAACAACAAAGACTTCGGGACATATAGACAATTATTTTCTAAGACACAAGTTTTTCACCAGTATATACTCGCTCTGTTCGACAAATTTTCCCTTTATACTTACCTGGTTTGCAGACTTCATAATTTGTTAATATACTTACCTAGTTGCTCTAAATAAAATAGCTCCAGGCACATGGTCTGAAAATTTTATAATGTGCTAATATATATTTACTATATACTTTTCTACACAGAAAGGAAATACAGAGGCTGTTCGCACATTTTTTAGACGATTTTGGTAAGCGGTAATAAAAAATCGTTTGCTGCAAAAGAAATAATTGCAATTGTACTATGTTTTTAAAAGTCAAAATTATCGTCTGCGGCTTGAAAGTTTTTTTTTATTCAAAATGGCATTTTTAACAAAGCAGTGGTTCGAAGGCTACATTTATGCTCTTTCCGAAGAGAAATATGCATACTCCGTTATCCAAAAAAGATGTGAGAGTCATGGTTTTGTGATATCTAAAGCGTCGATAGGTAATATCGTCAACAAGAAAGGAAAAAAACGTCAAATTGGAGCCTCAAGTGGGACAAAAATTCCAAACAAGTATCCAAGGAAAAACGGACATCTTCGACTATTGCAAAGGTACGTTGTTTAATGTTAAAAGAAAATCCCCCCAGTCAAAGGACAGTTGCAAAATCATTAAAATGCTCGGTGTCCACTGTAAACAAAATGATAAACGTTGATTTAAATCTTAAGAAAGCGAAAAAACGCAATAAGCATCGTCTTCTTCCAAATCATATCGCTGAACGCAGGACACGCTGCAGAATTCTATATGAGAAACACTTATCCAAAGAAAAATGGAAAGCAATTGTCACAATAGATGAATCATGGGTGTATTTAAATGATTGCAACAAAAAAAGAGCCATTTATTATCATAAACGGGAAGAAAAAAATTTAAGTACATGGTTCAAAGAATCGAAAGAAAGTTTTTCTAAGGGATTCATGATTGTTGCTGGTTTTTCTTATAATGGCAAGTTAAAAATAAAGAGAGTGGAAAAAAATGTCAAGATTAACTCCAAATACTATGAGGAACATATTTTATCGCCAATTTTTCTGAATGAAATACCATCGCTTTACCCACAGTGCCATCAATCTGTGAGACTCCATCAGGACAAAGCTAGGAGTCACACATCAAAATCCACTGTAAATTTCCTAAGAGAAATGGAACAAAAAACTGGTATCAAGGCCATACCCTTCACTGATACCCCTACTAAATCTCCCGATGTATCACCTATGGATTTTTGTGCTTTCGGACTTTTAAAAACTGCATTATCCAAACGTCGTCCCAAATCCCTTACAGGACTCTGGAAAGCTGTTCAGGAGGAATGGGATAGAATACCTCTTCTGACACTTCAAAAGGCATTATTATCCTGGAAATTGCGGTGTCGAAAGATAGTTCGGAATAAGGGATGTCAAATAGAACATTTAAAACACAATAATTTTATGTAATTTAGTTTTATGAATACAATATACATCGTCTAAAAAATGTGTGAACAGCCTCTGTAACTCATACAAAATGCATTCACCCTTCCTCCTAAATCTTATAGTTTCAAATGCACACTTTAATGATAACGAATATAAACTCACATTTAAAACAAAAAAACCCGGCAAACAAAATTACAAATACAAAGAAACTTTATTATCATATAATATACATATCTTTATGTTTAAACAACTATGCACAATTTTATAAAAAAAAATTTGTTTTTAAATCAAAATCTTCAAAACCCTTCAGATAGTCAAGCTTTCTTTAGAATGTGGAGGATTATTCACCTGAAATATAAAATAAACTTCATAAATGTTATGCATTTCAGGATCAAAGTTAATTTTAATGTTCATGTAGTTAAACTTTTAAAGTGCCCCCTGACAGCTTCCAAATAAATGGACATTGTTTTGCCCGATTTATACTGCAATGTTTGAAAAATCATGACATTAGGATTTTAAATTTTGAAATAACAGCTAGCAAGAAATGACGCACAGGAGCAAACATTTTTTTTTCCATATTAAGCTAAAAAGTTCGTGAGAGTGAGTGAATTTATCTGTCATTACCAGTCCATAACAAAATTTTAACTGCAGTTGCAGCATAGAGAACTGATTCTCCATGTTTCAGGAAAGTAACTGATACATTAATAGACTAGTCTCTCCAAAGTATAAATCTTAATGTTTGCATTATTGCTATTATTATTATTTTAAGGATGAATCTCATACAGGTACTACTAATACATTAATTTAAAAATGCGCAAAACAAAAACTTTATAATTCATGATGTTGAAGATAAATTTATTTTAATGCGTGAATTGGAATTAGATACAGATGCAAAATGCATATACTGTGACATATGTTTCAAATACAGCAAAAGACAATTTTTAAATAAAAGATCCTTATTGTTACCATTTCAAGTTCCTCTTGAGTCAATAGTTTTGGAATCTGATGAAATATGAAAAGCCAAGTAGGTCTAAAGAAGCTCCTAGTATATGCAAATAGAGAACAAAACTTAAAGAAGTGCAGGTGTCAAAGAAATTGTTTCCCTACAATAATTGATTCTAGACTAAGTAGCTGTTAAATCAACAGAAAAAATATTTTAATTAATCCTAAAAACTAGTGACTATTTAGCAACATTTTATACATGTTCACATCTATTCAGCGCTTATGATAAAGTATTTTTCAAATTGTTTAAAAAGGGATGTTAAAGTGCATAATACATTTACGTATACAAACTTGCTTGGGAAAAGTTAAAAGTAATTTTGCTTCAAGGTTTTAACAAATCTTCAATTATGTCTGCAGTAAAATGATATAGAAAAAATGATATAGAAAAAAAAGATATAGATATGTTATTCTTAACCTGTATTGATATTTGTTTTCAAAAAAGGAAAAGAAGGAATTTGTCTTAACGCATTATTTCCAATGGTCAAAAATCCTAATAAACTTATGGCAAGATTTATATTTTTTAATTCTTTTGAAAATGCAGATCCATATTTTTTCAGACTATTAATAAACTCAACTATATTTCTCCACACCATCTTTAAAATACATCCAAGCTTTAAAAAATACAAAAGGTATGTCATATATTCCGAAATTAAAATTCATGATTTTTTTAACTTTTTTAACAGACATTTCTTTTAAAATCAGAATACACGTGAACTATAATTTTTACATAGGTATAAGATAAAATATAGAGCAGAATATAAATGTTTCATCAGCTGAATACAAAAACTGCATATCGATTCATTATTATATATTGCTAAATTCCTCTTCCTATAAATAAGTAAATAAATATATACTTATATATATATATATATATATATATATATATATATATATATATATATATATATATATATATATATATATATATATATATTTGTGTGTGTGTGTGTGTGTGTGTGCGTAGATATGGATATAAATAGATATAGATGTACTATATATAGCTGTAGATATAGATAATGATAAGTAGAAAGATAGAAATTACTTAAAATTGCATTTTTAAACTTATTTGAATAAAAATATGTTAACATAAAAAATTTATTACACTGTCACTTTCTTTAATAGTTTAATAATAAAGTTTTAATTAGTTCAATAGTAAAGTGCCGAAGATCTTATTTCATAGCATGCCTAGTTAATTTAATTAACAGACAGAAAAAATTATCTGAGTACTATATGCAAGATGAAAATGTTAAAATGACAATATGGATACAGAATATGTAAAATCAGACGCCACAAATATATATCTGAGCCCAATAAAATAAAGCAAATCTATATCAAAGATAGCATCGACTTATTAAAATTATAGGCCTCAGGAGCATTGGTCTTTAATACTTGTATCCTTATAATCATCTATAATAATTTTTTAAACAGACAAAACATACTAATTTTATATATTTACACATACAGTATGCGTGAAAACAATAGCTTTTCCATACAATTTCTACTACTACATATTACTGATAAATTTTAAAAAGTAAAACAGATAAGGTTTACATTCATTGACATAGAATCAGTTTCAATAATAAAAGTATAAAATAACGAAATTGTACTCACCTTAGTTAACTCAGAAAAGGGATGATTTTGAAGCTGCTTCATGGGCTTAATTTAAATCATATTTTTTTAAAAAGAAAAAATCTGTAATCATCATAATATTTTTGTGTAAATAAACGATCCCTTGTGTCGTTCTCTGGCATTCTTGTGACTTTTCTGAATTTTGTTTGCGGTTTCTCTGTATTTTACGTACACATGAATATCCGATATGAAAAGTGAGAAATTTTCTTAAACCAAACATTTTAAAATACGCATATAGAGGGAAATAATACTATGTACGCGTTAAAAACTATGTTTTAAAAATACTGGCAGCCATTGACAACTTGCGTCAGTCTGGTACTGAAGTACGAGCTGACAGTGCCCTGAAAACTTATTCTTCCTTCCCCATATAAATATACATATGTGTGTCAGGCACATCTTAGAAATTATGCTGCCAATTTAGCACTTGTTAGGTGGTACACCAGTGTTTACGACATCTTAGATAAGATTAATTTAAGAGTTCGTTCCTTCAATTCCTAAAGAGGTTCCCGCCACGATTACTGGCACGTTTTAACACATGGCGGACAGTCCGTCCGCACACGGAGCGACTCAAAGGAAACTGAACTGGTTAGCGACTGAAATTGCTTATCGGTTGCAAACTCGTTAGTGATGCGGCTCCGCACACGGGCCGACTCAAAAGTGATTCAAATCAATAGTTTGCGACCTGTCATGGAAGGAAGAACATCATTATTCCGGCCATTATTTTTAGTTAAATTATTATCAGAAATTAATTTATTTTAAAAAATCGTCACAATAGATTGTCTTTGATCAATCGCTTAAATATAGACTGTATATATGGGCGCACATATTTCATACAACAAAAAACGTTAGAATTTCATTTCATCGCTAGGCAGAAGTCACGTGACTCGTGTACGTCATTTGGCAGCTTGCCAAAAGAGCGGCTGTAACATAGATTGTGTAATAACACGCACAACGCAAGAGAAACTGGCGACTGAATTTGCTAGCGACTCGACACGTTGAGTTGCCTGCGACTGATTACAAACGCGTTGCTGACGGGTTTGTAACCAGTTGCGCCGTGTGCGTGGCTCCATTCAATTACATAGGTTACGACTCATCACGGACTGGTTTGTGATTGGAGTCGGTTATCAGTTTCTTTTGAGTTGCTCCGTGTGCGGATGGCCTTAAAGACCCTAATTATTAAAACTTCGGCGGGAGAAAAAATACCGATTTCCTGTCCTCTGGCGAACACATGTAAAAAGAGTTTCTCACGGATAACTCAAATGATAGAATGCAAAAAGGAGAGATGGCCTCTATTTGCTAATGACAATTCTTAACAGCTGTTAAAATAATCATTTTCAGCATTATAAATTTCATATTTTAAAAGTTATGAAACCAAGATATACATTTTAAACTATTATTAACGACAAACATCAATGTTCTGTGAATGTAAGAGGCTATTAGTGGCTAGATTTTGGCCGGAAAATTATAATAAAAAAGGTGTGAAAAAACATATTGGAGAAAAATATAGTATACATTTAATTATCGTAAACATTTTAAAATAAGAAGCTTTAGTGTCGCAAAGTCTGAAAAATGAAAATAATTATAGTCTTTGTTTGGGTTGTATATATAGATGTATATAATGTATCCTATATATGTGTGTGTAAGGGTGGGTAAACATAACTTTTTGGTAGCTGTGCGATAGATATTCTATACCGATAAATTTTACATGATTTTTAATAAGTGATGTCCCAAATTAATGACTTCTTTTTTTTAATATTGTCACAAGTATTCCTTATGATACACGTGCGAATCGTAAGTAGGCTATTAAGTTAACCATTCGAAAATTTAGGAGTAAATTATGAAAACGCAAACCTGCGAATCCCAACCTTTTATTATCGACCTCTAAGAGTCTGCCTTACAGATCAAGACGTAATATATTAACAACATATGCAAAAAAACTTCAGCTCCTTTTCGTAAAAGAATGTTAATTTTGATACAAAATTTATCTGAAACTGATAGTTGCTTTGTACATTTATTACGTTATAAAAAATTTACAAAATTTTTCAATAACTTGGATTTAAAAGATACTCTTTTAAATGAAAACATTTCTACATAAAGGATATAATTTCTATGTTGAGAACAATAGTCATTAGGCAAAAACTAAATATAAACAAAAAATTGATTTGGAATAACAGAAAAGAATTTTTGTTAATCTCGTCTAAAAAAGTAGACATCGTATCCCAAAAATTAAATTCCTTATGAAAAATAATCGATAAAAATTTAAGTGCATTCAAAAATTTTTATCCCGAATACTTCATTTCAGCCTTTCAAGCTGCATAACATTTACGGCCTAATACTTAAAGTTGGTTTTTCAGCTCAGTAAACTCACATAACATGTTATTTAACACAGTTGTGATAACTCAGCAGTATTTTAACTCACGTCCGCGTTCAAAAACACGGGTAGAGGTTTGTTTAACTCACCTCTCACAATAACCCACGTGAAGTGGGTTGCAGAACCCACTTATTCCGGCTACTGACCGACTTTTTTTTCTCTGTGAATTCATATGAATTGATATGATCTTCAGAACTGAAACTGGATGAATTTCACGAGTAATCCCAAGAAAGAACGAAACTGTTTACCTGAATAATGGGAGTAGCTTCTGCTCACAGTGAGATCCCTGAAAGAAATCCCGATCGACATTTAGAACCATTTCATGAATAAGCCGGTAGTAAATACTCCACAGAGAAAAACAAACACGGTTCACGCGTTCATAAAAATCAATAATTAATGCGCAGTTCTACGTCTCTACTATTATAATCTCTACTGTTATAATAACTTATTCATCTCAATAAATATTTAATTTATAATAATGGAATTGTTCATACATTTTTGGAATACCCAGAGCTGTTATTTATTGTTTTTGTTTCTTATTAAGACATTGTGAGGTATAATGCTCATAAGGGAAAGTATTTTTTTGTTTTACTTTTATCAGATGTTTGTTTACTTAGTTTTATGCAATTCAGGTATTTCGCTTTGATTTGCTTCAAACGTCTAAAATTTATATATATTTATTCAGAGTTTATGACAAGAATAGTTCACTTTGGGAGTAACCTATTTCAATTACACTCTTGGACAAAAAAAAACGACGCACCAAGAAGGGGTAATGCAAATTGGAAACAAATTTATATGCATACAGGTTTCGACGGAAAATGGAAAATTTTAAAGTTTGGCGGCCAATGAATGAACATGTGACGCTGCAGAGCATCTTAACTGCGCAACTGGCAGGATATTAAAGAGGAGAAATTTCGATTCCAGGTCATAAATTCTTTGAGAATTTCATTCCGTGTACTCAGGTAGACAGTAACTAGGCCTCTCATACAGGTGTGAGAACAATGTGCGCAGATGTCAGCATTTGAGAGAGGACGTGTAGTTGGGCTCAAAGAAGCCGGTTGGTCTAATCGACGAAGCGCTCGACATTTGGATAGGAGCGCACAATGAATGAACATGTGACGCCTGATCTCTCCACCATTGAGCACGTTTGGAGCATTATGGGCAGGGCTCTCCAACCAGCTTTTTACGATCTAGCGCGCCAGTTGGACAGAATTGGCACGATATCCCGCAGGAGGACATCCGCCACCTTTATCAATCAATGCCAAGATTAATAACTGTTTAAATAAGCGCCAGAGGTGGACCAACGCGTTATTGACTTTTTCACTTTGTGAAGCTCTTTCTCTTGAATAAATCATCCAATTTTTCTCAAATTGTAATTATTTGTTTTTCTGTATATGTACATCGCATCTACCGATTTTCGTCCCATTCGGATAACTCCTTCTTGGTGCGTCTTTTTTTTTTTTTTTTCCTTTTGGGTCTAAGAATATAAAAGCTAAAGCTTTAATAACAAAACACATGATTCTTGCTTAAAACAAGAATTCTGTGGTTTTTATATTTGAAATTTTAATTAATTTTTGTTTGCTGCCAAAATTCAGTGACATAATTAATACCCTTACCAACGATAAGTTCTCCATCACAGCTGCATGGTAATCTTATCGACAAAAACTGAGTGAACGTTACAGGTTACTTCTATAGAAAACAATTCTTAACTTAAACTTGAAATAAATAAATAAATTTACGAAGTGCGAAGCAAAGCAAACCCCTCCCTTCCCCCCCCCAAAAAAAAAAAAAAACTGAACTTTGTAATAATAAAGTAACAAATTTATCATAAAATCAAAAAAAAATGTTTTGTTGTTTGAACACTAACCATCTCAATGCTTAAAAAGAAAATAAAAACAATAAACAAAAGAAGTGTATCCTAAAAATGTTTACTCTCTTTGAATTATTATAAATTTGAGGTTTATCAAAACAAATTTAAGTTTATAACAATATAAATTAATGTAGTTAAATGTAAAGTTGAGTTAATCATTGATTTTCATTATTATTGTATTTTTTGTTTATGTTAACAGAATTTAATTAGACAAAAAACTGAACATGTTATTTTGGACACCTTGTGTATGATATATGTGAAAAAAAAACTACGTAAATTTTGAAGTTGAAATTCTAAACTTTCAACAAACGGTTCTACAAATTTACGTTGATTAATGTTAATTTAAATCCTCTCATTCGAAAAGGCTGTGACCAAAGGGAAAAACTTAGAAAACAATTTCTAAAAATGTTATAACGACATAAACTTCTAAGAGCAAACAATCGTGGTGACAAAGAAACCTAATATGATAACCGATTTCCTTCTCGATCACAAATAATTTTGGCTCATTAATTATTTTATGTTGAACTTGTTAGTATTTGTTACAATATAACTTTTTCTTTGGATTACTTATCTCTTATGCTCTTCTTTTACAGGTTTATATGCTTTAAGAGGGGTTTTCTTCGTTGAATTTTTCAGCAATATATAGGGAATTAAGAGACTGCTTAATCCTAATTAGATTATGCAATGCAATCTTGGAGTACATTTCTCCAATCAAGGTTTAAGTTCACTTCTTTTTCTTGGTTTTTCACCGTAAATTACTTTTAATTTTACCCTTGATTTTTAAGTGTGTTATTTGATATAAGCATTGCTATTTTTTTCAAAAAAGTTTGATCACTGAAATTTTGTCATCGGATTTTTAGCAGTCTTTAATTATTATATATTTATCTAATTTAAAAACCGTTTCCACTATAATAAAGCTGATAGAGTCAGATAATTGAAAATCTACAATAATGAGATCCAAGTACCTACAGGTATTTTGGATTCCATAATATGCAAGCAACCGCCACCCCGCCTGGTTGTTAGCCAGTGATTAATTTTCATCGCACTGTATATATACACTGAAGTGCCACTGAATTAGGGATACCTACCAAGTAACGAGTTGAGCCTCCTCTGGCCTTGATAACGGCTGCCACACGACGAGGCATAGATTCAACAAGTTTCTGGAAACGTTCCACGGGAATGGCTTGCCAAATATTGGCTAAAGCTGTCCATAATTCAGTAAGGTTCTTTGGTTCTGTGTGATGGCCTTTCACGCCTTGTTCCAAAACATCCCAAAGATGCTCAATAGGATTTAAGTCTGGGCTTCTAGGTGGCCAATTCATGACAGAGAAGTCAGAGGAATGCTCATCCAACCAGCCAGTAGCCAACCGTGACTTGTGAGAGGTACAGTTGTCTTGCTGGAAAACTCCATTACCGTGCGGATAACAGAACAGCATAAACGGATGGAGGTGATCACCCAGCAACTCTACGTACCGAATTGCATTGAGGGAGGTTGGTACACGCACCAAAGATCCCAAACTGTGCCACGAAAAAACACCCCAGACCATGATTGAGCCACCATGCCCTTGTACAGTTCCAGCCAGGCATGCAGGTTCCATGGCTTCATGAGCCTGACGCCATATTTTCAGCCTCCCGTCGGCGTTAAGTAGTCGGAATCGAGACTCATCACTCCATGCTACTCGTTTCCAGTCCTCTACAATCGAGTCTGTCTCTGTGCTCTCTTTCCCAGGCAAGACGTGCAGCCCGATGGCGAGTATAGAGCAATGGTACTCTCGTAGGTCGACGGCTCCTGAAACCCATACGGTGAAGCGAGCGTTGCACAGTCCGTTTACTGACTGTACGACTGGCACCGTCATTAAACTGGGTGGTAATTTGAGCTAATGTTTGGCTTCGCTGGCTACGTACAATACACCTGAGCCGTCTCTCACCACGCACTGTCAAGGCTAATTGTCCTTTGCAGTTTGCCCGATCGCTAGTTTTTTTCCACCATCCATGTATTCTTGGTATACTCTTGACACTGTCGACCTTGAAAATCCTAGCTGTCTGACGATTTTGGAAATTGAATGGCCCATGCGTCGCGCACCTACGATTTGTCCGCGATCGAAGGCGTCTAAATCAGGCAGTTTACCCATACTGGCAATTCCGACAACTAATTCAGAACAACCACAGTACGCGCTATATATGCAGTTACCACAGCACCCTCACTTGCGCATACATGATGCGCAGCGCTACACAATTTGCACAGGCTTTGCTATCCCTAATTCAGTGTCACTTCAGTGTACATGGAAGGGGAGCCCAAAATGTTGTATTTGTTTTATTAATCACCCAAACCTTATTAAATAAGGGGCCAAAATGCAAATTCTTGCCAAGGGCACAGGGAGGGCTAGTTACGGCACTGTATATATATATATATATATATATATATATATATATATATATATATATATATATATATATATATATATATATATATATATATATATATATATATATATATATATATATATATATGCATGCATATATATATACATACACACACACATACATATATATATATATATATATATATAAATTTCTGTGAACTTCAACAAACGTCAAATTTTTTTAAAACCCTAAAATTAATTCTTACCTGGTTTCTAATTTTAAAATTAATTCTTACGTGGTACTCTAATTTTAAAATGTCAAATAACAGTTCATGTAAACTACTACTATGATCGTTCAACTGTTTTTAAACCTTAAATAGGTGTTATTTGTTTTGTTTCGTTAAAAAAAAGTGAAAGTTTCGAGACATCTTAAATATCCGCTGCCTTAGTCATATAAATGTTAAATCATATTGCTGCTTTGTTAAATGTTCCTTTAATATAACAGATAAAAAGATGTGATTTCTCAAAAATGGGAAACATTAATCCTGTTATTGGTTGTGATTAAAACCACGCTCCGATGATCGAAAATTTTTCGCTCTCGTGTAGCAGCAGTAAACATCAAACATTATGAAAGTCAAAAGATAAATATTATCTTTTCCAATTATATTTATTTTTCATCCAAAGGTTCAAACAAACTACTACTCTAAAACCATCAACAGGTATCAAACCTTATTTTACGTGTGGGAGTAATTGGTAAAAAGAGGGAAGACATTATAAATATCTGAAGCCACGACAATCCAAATGGTTAAATCATTAAGATATTTTTTAAAAAGTTAATTTGAGCTGGATATATGAGGATATGTTTACGGAAAAACGCATATAAAAGACCAATCTCAGTTTATTTGTTTGTTTTTCAATTTCTAAAACCGAATGGCCGAACAGTTTTTTGCCCTTCAAAAGATAGCCGTACTTTTAAAAAAAACACAACCACATAAAAATTAAAATTTCTTAACGCTATCTATTTCTTGATAAGAGTATTATTATATTTTTTAATTTTATTTATTTATTTATTTATTTGCAAAGGACAAATCCCTTTTATCACATTGCATATATTTCCTTTCAGTTGTGAAATGATATGAATGAATTGCCAGTTACCGAAAAATATTTTATCTTCCTTTATTGATAATAGAATGACATTACCTTTCTTTCTAAAACTAATCTTTAAAAGATTGAGTATAGTGGAATTGCATCCCAAGGAACAAAAGTGGAAAACAATAGTGAAGGCCATTTTGATATATCTTGATAACGACTTAATATTTGCGGTTATATAGGGGGGGAAAGTATTACGTCATTACGTTAATGATCTGTGCAATGCTTCCGACGTAGTAGGTGCAAATCGAGGCAGCTTCGATATGTATTTACCCATGTATATCTTTATATTCCTCAGGTCCAGGGTTCGATCCTGCGACTGAGCAAGGTCGACTCAGCCTTTCATCCCTTGAGTGGGTCGCTAAAATGAGGACTAAGCATGCTTGGAAACTAACTCTGATATATATATATTAAACTAGTAAAAATAATACTTTTTTTAGTTATTACAAAGAATTAAATTTTGCAGTTTTATATAAATACTTACACAACAAGGCACAGATGACAGAACTTTCAAGTATAATAAGATGAAAAATACAAACAGTTGACAAAGAATTGTTGTCAAAGAGACCTAATGATTAAATAGCTAATTTCAAGTACAGGTAGCCCTCCTATACAGCACGGCATCTTACAACACGGTTTCGCTCTAACACGATAAGATAAATTGCGGGAACCCTCGTATAACACTGCAACCTGTAACACGCTTTGCTCTAACACGATAAAAAAAATTGCGAAAACCTTTGTACAACACTATTTCTATAGCACTAGATAACATGATTTTTGTTTAACACATTTAAAAACTGAATTACCTTAAAATAATGACGGGAAGGAATAATGAACTATAGTGGCTTTACATTAAAATGTATAAATAAATTATATTTATTCATTTATAATTCTATAAAATTACAAGAAGGCCTAAGCTTAGCTGATAATCTTGAATCATTTTTCCTGAATGCGGACCCTTCCGCTGAAAGAAGTCGTAAATCC
The DNA here is from genome assembly GCA_907164885.2 of Dolomedes plantarius. Lineage (NCBI taxonomy): Eukaryota > Metazoa > Arthropoda > Arachnida > Araneae > Dolomedidae > Dolomedes > Dolomedes plantarius. Next base: position 57,865,443 of record OU015495.1, on the reverse strand, counting down.
AAAAGGGAGCTGCAAAATTGTCTATCTCCATACCGTGAATCTACAATGACCTTGTAAGAAACAGCAAACAAAACAAAATTTCAGATTTTTTTTTAAAGAGGATAGAGGGTACAAAAAATCTAAATGAAGAAAAAGGGTCTGAAAGTGAAGGTGATATCGTTCAATCGAAAAAAACGTTCTCGTTTGATTATACTGAGCAGTGAGGAGTAAGAAATTTATTAATTTAGGTCGCATTAAATGAAAATAATATTTTTTGTTTCTTTTCGTTTTGTGTTATACATACATTGACATTTTTAATAAAAATTAAGTTGCTTATATGGAATTTTAAAAAAAGTTTGTTTTTAATATGTAAGTTTTCGGAACGTAATCCCCCTTTTTGTACTGGCTCTGGGTCTCATATAACACAGTTTCACACAATACGGCATTTTTTAGGAACCTATCTACCGTGTTATGGGAGTGTTACCTGTACTCTTGTTTTGACTCCCTATTGCAACGTCACATATATACGTGTATATATATATATATATAGCCTCAATCAAATAATTTTCATAGGGTAGAATTCTTTGACATAATAAAAAATATAGATTAAAAAAAATACTGGGAAGTTAGTTGTCAGGACTTTTCCCTCATGCTTTTCAGATGATAGCACAAAGATTATTCCGTTTAAAAAATAGTATACCTTCAAGCGTAAATGGAGCAAGAATATGAGCTTGGTGAAATATTAAATAAATAGATGACCAATTAGATGATAAGCATAAAAGAAAAAAATCAGACGAACAAATTTAAGTATAAAATCAGAAATCTAAAAAATGTGTATTTCAAATGATATTTGACAGAGTTAATTTTCTAACTGAGGAAGAAATTATCTAATTTTAAATATGATGTTGAGAGTAATATTGAATATCAACACGCAACACTTCTGTATACCGAGCTATGTAGCCATAGGCCTCTTGAACTGACCTCAATGGCTCCCGTTAAACAATCAGAAACCTCACTATTGGATGTCGTAAGTGTACTTCACAACAATGGATGATAGTGAACTTGTCCAAAACATTACCATTTTTTACTGTCTCATGTAAGAGTCTTTTTCTTATAATTAATAGGATTATAAAAATTTTCCCTATATTTACCCTCTAACGGTACGGCGCGGGTCGGATCCGACCCAAGGGTGTGTCTTCCCCCCTCCTGTACTCTCCCCTCTCATTGCAAGACATCGAGTTGAAAAGTTACCCTACCAGATATACCTACTAGACCACCTTACTAGATATAGGAATAAGTAAATGCTAGTATCTTTGTTGAAAACCATTATTCATGATCAATGGTAATTTTTTAAATTTCTTTATTTTAGATTTTTTTTTTTTTTCGATTTTGAAGGCCAAAAATGTCAGTATATATTATTTTTTAACATTTCTGTGCTCGGAAAGTTGGTTTTACTAACTTCTAAAACTAGGTAAATTACACATTAGACCTAATATATACAACATTCTATGTAAATGCCAGAGACATTTTTTTTGTTTAGCAAAATTACAATTCGTTGTTCATTTTTTCTATGAAAAGGGTTTTATTTCATGTAAAATATTATCAATAAATGTTATTATACAACAAAAATGCTTATTGTGTACTTATTTCTATCGAAAACCTCATCAAAAAACTGATCGGATCGAATCCGACCCGACCGTATCATCTATTTCATCTCAAACCACCGTACCGTTAGAGGGTGAGTAAAATTATGTTTAATAAGAATTAGACAATTTGAACTAATAGTACTAGATAACAAAATTATAATAACAAAAGTACAGTATCAACAAATTAATAATTAAATTTTATTTATTAACAGAAATTATGATGTTTGCACTGGCACGGGATCCAAATTCCCAAGAAAAGATAATCAGAGAATCTGATAATGTGAGAATTTTAGTGGAAGAGGTAAATAAAGTACTTTACTCAGTGCTCAATTTCTAGAAACAGAAGTGCTGGAACTCATGTAACCTTCTGGGATGTGTGTGGGGTATTCCAATATCAATCAATATATATATATATATATATATATATATATATATATATATATATATATATATATATATATATATATATATATATATATATGTATATATATATATATATATATATATATATATGTATATATATATATATATATATATATATATATATATATATATATATATATATATATATATATACCTAATTCTGTTTTTGCACGAACTTTTTTTTACACGAATTTGATTTAACACGAATTCCAAAAAATATTTCATTCTCTTTTTACGCGAGTCATTTTGATTTAACACGAGCGGTCCAATCCAATGTCTCAATTTTTCTTTTGCCTAAATTCTAAAAAAACAAAATTTTATTTATGGAGTATTATTTTTGTCGATAGTGTATCCAGTTCTGTTTTGATTCAAGAATTCAGTCCACAAAAATTTTTTTTCTTTTATTCTATCAAAAAAGGGAGAAAATGAAAGAAAATGATCCTGTTCTAAATGGAGATTTAATAAAAGAAGTTCTGGAACTGGCCAAAAAATTGGGTTATCATTTTGTCAAACATGACCCTAATGAGAAACGCGCTGGGAAATTTCACCGTGAACTGAAATTGTTGACAGCGTCTTACAGATTATATAATGGTCTAACCACGAACACAACGGTCAATAACTGAATTCGTTCGTAAAACCCGCGAATCATCAGCACCAGAGGAAACTCGTGCCGATTCTGCACAAGAGATCACAGAAAGAATTTCATTAATAGAGGAAGAAGATGATGTCCACGACATTTCTAGTGATAGCAGTGATATTCCAGTAATACGCAAAAGTATGTGCCATTTATTGTCAGAAAGTGAAAATGAATAAAAAAATGTTATGTGTAAAATATATATTTCTTTTGTTCCTGACGAATTTTTTCAATTTCCATTACATATTATTACATGTGTATTTTGTTGAAATAAAATAATAAGCTTAAAACGAATACTTTCATATGGTTTTTTAAAATTATCTTTACTGATTTTTTAGATCCGGAACCATTCTTCTTTTCTTCCATAGATACAATGTCTTTTTTGCACGAATTTTTTTTTTTTACAAGTATTCTTGAGGAACATATCTATCGTATAAAAGCGGAATTAGGTGTATATATATATATACACTCAAGAGCCAAAACATTATGACCACCCCTACATTTTGCAATGAATTCGCCTGGATGACGTGGAAGGCACGTGATCAGGTGGAAGCGGTATTTAACTGCTGCTGGAGAGTCTGAAGAATCATTCTTTCACTTACTTCTGTGTGTGATGGGAAAGGCTGCAGATCTAAGCGACTTTGATAGAGGGCAGATTGTAATGGCTCGAAGGCTCGGAACAAGTATTTCCGTAACTGCACGACTCGTGGGTTGTTCGCGACCTACAGTTGTTAGTACTTATGCAAAGTGGATGAATGACGGTGAAACCAGCAGTAGACGACATGGTGTTGGACGTCCACACGCTATCAAAGAAAAAGGTCGTCGGAGACTGTCTCGCATGGTGAAGCAAAACCGGAGCCAGACAGTGGCTCAGCTGACAGCCCAATGCAATGCAGGGCCAAGTAGAATAGTATCGCAGCACACTGTTCAGCGGACACTGTTGGATATGGGGCTACGCAGCAAACGTCCCACTCGTGTGCCTTTGCTGACCAAACGTCATCGCCAACTGCGCCTGCGCTGGGCCCGGGAACATCGCGACTGGTGAATGGATCAGTGGGAGAGAGTTGCCTGGTCAGATGAATCACGGTTTGTCATTCATCACGCCGATGGCCGTGTCAGGATACGCCGTCTTCCAGGCGAACTGTTGCTCCCTCAATGTACAGTACGGTGGAACGAAAAAAACTTTTTTTTGAATTTCAATATGCTCTAGTTTTCAAAAGTTGCCTTTTAACAAAATAAAGACGGAAATTAAATATTAGCGTAATTGGTGCATGTTTTCAGTTAGCGCAAGAAGGGCAAACTTTTGGTTTTTATTAAATTATTGACAAATTTCGCAATTATTTTGAAATTGAATGCACTTGTAGTACAAAAAAGTAGCAAAATATGTAATTTAAACATTCCTTTTAGTCAGGAGATCTGCTAAACAGATTATATAATACGTTTTACTTCATAAAAATAGTACACATAAAGGCACTTAAGGACAAGGCACTTAAAAGACACTCGGACATCACGGTGGAACGAAATTTTTTTTTTTTTTGGAATTTCAATATGCTCTAGTTTTCAAAAGTTGCCTTTTAAAATTAAAATTAAGAATATAAAATTTTTTTGCTCTACTAAAATATTTTCAAGTGCCGCAAAGGGCTTCAAAATGGATATTTTTATGAAAAAGTGATTATATTTGTATTTTTTGTTAATTTCTTTTATAGTATATTAAAATAATGTATATTTTCTGTAAATAAAATATTCAAAATATGATGTTTTGACAGAAAACTTGCATATTCTAAGTATTTCTAATTTTTAGATGCCATAACAGAACAACTGATTTTGTGGAATTTCGCGATTTTCATCATATTAATTTTACATTAGCATATTCTTATAATACACATTGGAATGAAAGAAAAACAATTTTTAATTGACGGACCTTAGTTAAAATAAACAAATACACTTATTAAAAAAAATTTTTAATGTAATGTCCATTAAGGCAAAACATTATTTTGAAAAAAATATTCATGTTTTTCAAAAGTCCATATTAATCACACATGGTTTCCATTACTTATTTCACTGACACATTGAATTGTTTTTTTGTTTCAAATTTTGGCATTATTTTTTGAAAATGTATTTTTGTTTTTATCAATGCATCTCTTGGAGAAGTACCACGAACGAACAAGGATGACCAGGTAACTAATTTAACAATCCTTTCTACTACTTGTGTGTGACATGGAATGTTGTTGAAGTCAATAATTTAAATGAACTGCCCCTACGTCACCTATTTTGTTTCCTAGATGGATAAACTAAAGGCCCAAATGAATTTGGAGGAGAAATTCTTAAACAGCTAGAAAACTGCTCTGAACTTCCATTGATTGAATTTTCACCTATTGAAAATAACATTACATTACTAGAAATTAAGGATGATTTAAGTGTGGACCCAAAATATTTGTTAGAAACGTGTAATGCAATCTCTGTTGGAAAGTGCTCTTCTGATTTCTCCATGAGAAAACCAGGAAAATTTTGTCATTCACGATGGCTTACATTAGCAAACCGAATACTTCGCTTGTATGTGGGAACAGAATGTCCTGCAAAAAATCTCCGAATACTGACTGAGTACATTTTGAAAGTTTATGCACCAATTTGGTTTAACATAAAGCTGAAACCATCTTGTATCCGTGGATCGAAGCACTTGTGGAAACTTGTAAGCTATTCACGTTACCTCAATTAGACTCTTAAAAATGTAATTGACCCTGTCATTCAAAGAAATGCATACTTTGCCGCTTCGGAAAATCTCCTCCTTTGTATGATATTAGACGATCGCAGTCATGTAAGAGAGCTTGGATTACGCCGGATTCTAAAAGCAAGGGCGGAAAATGAAGGAGGCATCAGAAAGAATTTAGTTCCATGTGTAAACTTTGATGCCAAGGATTATATTGATATGATTGAATGGAATGATGTTAAAGTAACAGAACCTCCTATGACGAGGGATGTTTCTGATGACAAACTAAAACTGTTTATAAAGGAAGCAAAAGAATCTGATCACGAGAAACAAATTATTGACTTCAACTACATTCCATGTCACACACAAGTAGTAGAAAGGATTGTTAAATTAGTTACCTGGTCATCCTTGTTCGTTCATGGTACTTTTCCAAGATATGCATTGATAAAAACAAAAATACATTCTCAAAAAATAATGCCAAAATTTGAAACAAAAAAACAATTCAATGTGTCAGTGAAATAAGTAATGGAAACCATGTGTGATTAATATGGACTTTTGAAAAACATGAATATTTTTTTCAAAATAATGTTTTGCCTTAATGGACATTACATTAAAAAAATTTTTTAATAAGTGTGATTTGTTTATTTTAACTAAGGTCCGTCAATTAAAAATTGTTTTTCTTTCATTCCAATGTGTATTATAAGAATATGCTAATGTAAAATTAACATGATGAAAATCGCGAAATTCCACAAAATCAGTTGTTCTGTTATGGCATCTAAAAATTAGAAATACTTAGAATATGCAAGTTTTCTGTCAAAATATCCTATTTTGAATAGTTTATTTACAGAAAATATACATTATTTTAATATACTATAAAAGAAATTAACAAAAAATACAAATATAATCACTTTTTCATAAAAATATCCATTTTGAAGCCCTTTGCGGCACTTGAAAATATTTTAGTAGAGCAAAACAATTTTATATTCTTAATTTTAATTTTAAAAGACAACTTTTGAAAACTAGAGCATATTGAAATTCTGAAAAAAAAAATTTTGTTCCATCGTGATGTCCGAGTGTCTTTTAAGTGCCTCGTCCTTAAGTGCCTTTATGTGTACTATTTTTATAAAGTAAAACGTATTATATAATCTGTTTAGCAGATCTCCTGACTAAAAGGAATGTTTAAATTACATATTTTGCTACTTTTTTGTACTACAAGTGTATTCAATTTCAAAATAATTGCGAAATTTGTCAAAAATTTAATAAAAACCAAAAGTTTGCCCTTCTTGCGCTAACTGAAAACATGCACCAATTGCGCTAATATTTAATTTCCGTCTTTATTTTGTTAAAGGGCAACTTTTAAAAACTAGAGCATATTGAAATTCAAAAAAAAGTTTTTTTCGTTCCACCCTAATGTACAGTAGGTCATACACAGGCCGGTGGTGGCGGTATTATGCTTTGGGGGACGTTCTCTTGGGCGTCTCTGGGACCCGTGGTTGTGGTAGAGCAGACCATGAATGGTACAGGGTATCTGAACATCATTGCGGACCAGTTGCACCCTTACATGGCCTCTGTTTTTCCAGCTGGAAATGGAATGTTCCAACAGGACAACGCCTCGTGTCACAAGGCTAAAATTGTGTTGGAGTGGTTCCCGGAACATGATGCTGAATTCCAGTTAATGTCCTGGCCGCCTAACTCACCGGATCTCAATCCGATAGAACACATTTGGGATGTCATGGGACGGCAGCTCAGAGTTCAAAGACCACCAATTCGCAATATCTCGGATTTGCGTGACCGTTGCTTAAACATCTGGTACAATCTGTCTCCGGCCATCTACCAAGGACTTGTGGCCTCCATGCCAAGGCGGGTTGAAGCTGTGTTGCGCGCCAAAGGTGAGCCAACTCGTTATTGACAGGTGGTCATAATGTTTTGGCTCTTGAGTATATATATATATATATATATATATATATATATATAAGACAAAGTTGAAAGTGAAAAACAAGTATATGCTCAAAACCACAAGAGCCAGGAACTAAAAACATGAAATGATAAGTGAAAAATAGGTTTTTGACAGCATCTTTTCATCAGCGGTACCGATACTGTCTAAAAACCAATGGATTGTTTCTAATAAGTATGATCTGAGCAATAAACATACTTAGACACCGTACAATCCATAAGAAACAGAAGAAGGAATAATCAGTCGCTTTACCATAGAACACCAAGCCCGGCGCCAGAGAAAGTGGAAGTTAAGTTAAGGAGACCACAAGAAGACTGACGTCACAAAAATTTCAACCATGGAGCAAATGGAAACACAGAAGCAGACTTACTAAGGATACTGTGTTATAGAACAAAATAACCTAAGTTAACTTAGACATTTATTATGTCTAAGAGTTAATATTATTTATTATTATATTTAAACTAGTTTTTATTATTTTTTATTTTACTTTTTTAGTAGTTATTTACTATCATTAATCATTTAGTTTTGTATTACTATTTATTAGCAACAGAACATGCTATTCATTAAATCTAAAACAACCAATTATGTGCTTGGAAAGACTATCAGGGTAATAATTACGTTTTAGCACTACTAACAATTCTATAATATGCTTATGCCTATTGTCCTTAGAACAAAGCCTACCTATTCTTACTAGTTGATTGACAATAATATTATTAAAAACAGATTTGTGTAAGCATGTTAAGCAATTTTGAAATTTAACAATATTAAAGTCATATTCTGATCTTTTATCATATAGATCAAAAGTAAAATTGCTATGAGAATTTATTTTTACGTTTATATCTAAAAAGTTTACATTTAGTTTATCGTGGCTACTTTGTATTATATATATATATATATATATATATATATATATATGTATGTATGTATATATAATAGGCCAGGCTCAATCAACAGAGTAATATGAGGTTAAATAAATGTTTTAAACTATAGTAATTTCTTTTTTTCTTAAAGAGAAGTACCGGAGAGGTACCGGCGCGTTCCGCCTCAAATCGAGCCCTGACTTTACTTCTGGGTCCCCGTGCAATTTGCTATTGTTAATAGTTATAATCGAGAACCTGTAAAAACGTTCAGTTATTGTAGAATAGTTAGAATACTGACCCTACATAAGGATTATCTGGAATCAGTTATCTAGTCAGAAAAATTTATTTATTTAACCCTTCAGCGGGAGCGGCCGTGTACAAAGTGCAACATTTTCGTAATTTTGAATGGTTTGTTTTTACATGTAAGGATTGGATGTTCTAAGTAGTTTCTATTTATAGCTACACCCTTTCTTAGGCAGGTCTGATTTTCTGTCCCTTGTATTCCTTTCAATTCATTGTTAGTCGTGATTTAACCGTGGTAAACCAGCGATTGTACTGGATTACAATACGACTAAAGCAGGAGTTGATGGAGTCAATCCAATGTGCAACTATTACATGGTATCCCGCATATCACGAAGACGGACAATCTGATTGTTTTTTTTTTTTTGTTTTTTTTGACATAATAGGAATCTATTCACAAGTTGTCCTTAGATCCAATATCCCGGACAATTTCGAAATAAGGCGATTGTATCTGCATTCTTTGGCCTTTAATTATAAATATATCTAGTGCTATCAACATTTTATATCTTGTCATAAAACGTAGAATTATTATTTTCAATTTTTTTTAAGTTTATTACAAAAGGAATAATCAAGCCTGAAAGAGGCGTTGCACTTTGTGCCACGCGCGCCTGCTGGTGTTTCAAAAATTAGCACGCCCGCTGAAGGGTTAAGGTAACCAACCACGTTCAAATAGCGATTTTCGTGAAAAAAATCGAAAAAAATTTTATTTGTTTATTTTAAAGATCAGATCTTTAGCTTTCGAAAACAGTTTTTAGTTTGTTTCTAAAGTCATTAGAAGTCGAGATACAGCTGTTTAATCATTAGCTGTAACACCGGAAGTGCGCAGTTAAAGGGCCGGAGTTTGACTGTTAGCTTAAAAAAAGTAGTAAATAGCATATTATAGCTTTTAATTAAAGAAATAAATTACTGCAATATATTTCTGAATATTTATCAAATTATAAAATACATCTGGCAAGAGTTTATTTAGAATATTTTAGCAGTTTTATGTGGCAACTTTGACAAAGTTATTTGCTTTTGTTTACGTTTCGCTCATCGCTTGCTTGCTGTTTATTTCTTCATTTTTTATAATTATTTTCACGGTTTTTACGAGTGTATTTTGTTTTTGTAAAGTTAATACATTATATAATGCCAAAATATCGTTCTAAGCGCACAAATAAGCGCAGATTTAACGGCAATCAGCATACCTACAAAACTGTTGATTCAGATCCTAAGCCTGTCAACGATGAAACATTCAGTGCATCAAAAACAGCTAGTGCAGCAAAGCTATCGATGTCCAGTGATTTATATGATGACCCACATGCTGAAGAATTAAGTGGTAACAGAATAATTGACATCGATTCTCTAAGAAATATATTTTCATTAGTTTGTTGTCCTGCATGTTTGTCTAACAGCTTATGTTTCTCAGAAGAATCAAGATTTGGTTTGTTTTCCTATTTTACTCTGTGCTGCCAAAAATGTGATTTTGTTGAGAAATTTTCATCTGGAAAAAAATCAAAAAGATTATTGAATATTAATTCTAGATTAGTTTTTGGCATGAGAATAATTGGCAAGGGAATTTCAAGTGCTAAAAAGTTATGTGCGACTTTGAATTTGCCACCACCACCTCATAACACAGCATATAAACGCCATGAGAAATCACTTCTTCTGTCTGCTACTACTGTAGCTCAAGATAGTATGAATAGGGCTACTGATGAAGTGAAGCATATTAAAAATTCTCAGCAAGTTATTACGAAGTGTGGTGTATCAGTAGATGGAACATGGCAACGACGAGGCTATTCATCTCTAAATGGATGTGTAACTGTAATATCCATTGATACGGGAAAAGTTCTGGATGCTGAATTTCTTTCTCAATACTGTGCAGTGTGTTCTAAATTGAGTAAAATGAATAACACTCTTAATTGTGCAATAATTAAAGCAGAACATACATGTTCTAACTATAAGGGTTCATCATCAGGTATGGAACCGGTTGGAGTATACCGAATATTTGAGAGATCCATTCCACGATATAATCTACAATATATGGAATATTATGGTGATGGGGACTCAAAAAGCTTTCTGAGTGTCAAAAATGTGTATGAAAATGAAGATGTTGAAAAATTAGAATGTATAGGGCACATACAAAAAAGAGTTGGGAGTCGCCTTCGTAAATTAAAGAACTGTACACCTAGATTAGGTGGTAAAGGCAAACTTACCGATAAATTTATTGATAAGCTACAAAACTATTACGGCATTGCCATACGCAGCAATGTGGGCAATTTGAAAAATATGCAACAAGCTGTAGTAGCTGCTCTGTTTCATTGCAGCTCTAATGCAAATCATCCCATGCATGGTCAGTGCCCTCCAGGAATAATGAGTTGGTGCAAATACCAAAGAGCTGTAGCTTGAGGGAAAGCTTATAAAGAAAAATCAGTTGGATTGCCACAAAACATTTTAAACATTATAAAACCAGTATATATGGAACTATGTGATGCAAAATTATTGATGAAATGCCTTCACGGAAGGACTCAAAATGCAAATGAGTCCTTTAACGGCAGTCTGTGGGAGTTAGTCCCAAAAAATACTTTTGTTGCACTTGAAACATTGCGTTTTGGGGGGTATGTTGCTGTGACAAAATTTAATGATGGTTTCACGGGATTACTTTCAGTTTTTAACGAATTAAATATTGATCCTGGGTACTTCACTACGAAGGGATATGAGAAATTAGATATTACTCGTATAAACGATTCAGTGAGATTCTCTACACCTGTTGCAAAATTGCACAGGAAAAAACTTAGAGCTCTCAGAAAGAAAAAAATCACTGTTAATGAACTGAAGGAAGGTATAAGTTATAAAGCGGGTGAATTTTAGGTAGCTATTCCTTTATTAAGCTAATGAATTCATCCAATAAAAGTTTTAAATTGAATTTCTGAAAAACTGTGATTTTTGCTTCACCGCCACATATTAACAGTCATAAATGTTATAATAATTATCAGAATTTAATGAAATTTTAACTGTATATTTTTAATGGTGTTATGTATGCATTGAACCAAAAGGTTATAAATATATACATTTAGAGAGGAATTATTGACATTTATGTTAGAAACTTTAATTTTTTTTCTTGAATTTTTGCTCTAAATTACTCGATTGGCTATAACTCATTTATACTTTACAATATTTTTATTCTTCTGGTTCAATGCATATATAATGCATATATGTCTACATTTATCCAAGTAAAAGTGATATGTTTTACATATTTTTTTAGTTAGGAGTGTTAGCGTAAAGTAAAAAAATGCTTATTTTTTTTCAATTTTTGCCAAATTTTAACAAAATAATACATACAATTATTTTAATTTTACTATTTCTCAATGTTTTGTAGCCTAATATTGCAAAAACTATAAGAAACATTTCCTTAAAAACTTATTTAAAAATTTTGGCTCCGAACGTGGTCGGTTACCTTAAGTCAGAAAAAATTTAAGTTGTCTCTGCCTTAAAAAATTTATTTATTGAAACAAAAATTTTCTTAGTATTAAAACAAAACTTTGTAAATAATTACTTTAAAAAATAATAATTATTTACAAAGTTTTAATAGTAATAAAATGTTTTAAATAATTACTTTAAAACATTTAGGTTTTGTACACGTAATTATGAAACGACAAAAAGGAGATACCTTGATATTACTTTTATGAACTTTAAAGCTCATAAAAACAATTTGCATGTAACGTTAAAGACTATCTTATTTTAAGATTCTCTTTCGCTAAACCGTATCTTTTTTTCTTACTACTTTTTTTGTTTACTTTGAATCGTTAGAGTACTTTTCCGATGTAAAGATTAACTAGATTAAATTCTCGAGACAGCGAGAATTTACGTCTTACACAAGTATCTAAAGAATAAAATTGTACTGTCATGTTATTCGCATTTTTAACTTACCTCATATAAAGGAATTTCTGGCCAGTCATGTGTATCTTTCCGCTCGTAGGCATAAGCGTGACAGTTCTCTCGCAAATTGTATTTCTAAAAAATAAATTGGAAAATTGTTTCATTTTCAAACTAAGAAAAATGACATTTCACATTGTGCGATTCTTCAGTTCGCTATTGTATTATATACTGTCCTAGAACATCATTTCAAATTCTTATCTGTTACGTGAATTTCTGCGCTATGACATTTCATGTTTATTTAAGTGCAGTGCAACTTAGCTTTTTAGTTTAAATTTATTCCAAAGAGTCCTTTTTGAAACAGAAACTCATATCTCATTTTTATTCTCGAAATTTTCAACTTTTAACGTAGGATTACGTTCCTCCATAACGGTCCTCCGGAAAGGAAAATTTCAGACGCTAAAACATCCGTCCGCACCTCGTGAGTTATCATTTTAGCAGCGCGCCAAACCCAGTCTGTATCGCTTGGACAAGCAGTAAACATTTAAACAGAAAAGTACCAAAATGCGTCAAAATTTTGACATGCATATATGTATATATATATGCATGCATACATATATATAGATACATATATAAATAACACATACATACATATATCTTTTTGTATACATATATGTATACAAAAAGATGTAAGCAAACGATAAGTAATCCTACGTTAATAACCCGCGGTAGTTTCGTTAGAAGGGACTACCTGAAATCTTTTAAAATTATTTTTTAGTTTTATTTCTAATAAAATGAAATCGTTACTTATAATAAACAAGTTGATTTCTATTTTAATTATTATCAAGTTTAAATGGTATTTTTATTGTAATATAACACATTAGGATATATGTGAAATTGGCAATATCACTGCAAAATCTGTACAGTATTTTTCGGATCATAAGCCACACTTTTTTACGTAAAAAAATGGACTTAAAATTGGGGTGCGTCTTGTGGTCCGAAGGTAACATTAAAATAAAATGAATATTTTATTAAATTTATTATATTTATTTATTTTATATATATTATATATATTTTACATATATATATTAATTCCATTAACTTCGAGACAAACATTCTAGCTTAGCGAACAGCACGTGTCACGACCACACACCAAGTAGTACCAAGCAAAACTCATCTCCCTATACTAGGATTGCCACCCCAGGACAGTAAAAACGTGTCCAGCAGGTCATTCGGTGAGAAACTGGTTCCCCTACAAACTCCTGACTCTGATTCGTCGTGAGTCGTACTCGACGTAAGTGAGGGACGAGTCATTAAAAATAATAATTACTAGATCTGATTCTTACATATATATATATACAGTGGAATCTCTATCGATCGTTTTTCAAGGGACCGACTGAATTGAACGATAAATGCTGGAAAACGATAGTTGCGGGAACGTAACAAAGCAATATGATCGTCGGGACTAGGTGAAATAAACGACACATATCGGAAAACGATGATTCGGGGGACGATCGATCGAGATTCCACTGTGTATGTATATATATATATATATATATAAATATATATAGTATATATATATATATATTGTATATATATATATATATATATATATATATATATATATATATATATATTGTATATATATATATATATATATATATATATATATATATATATATATATATATATATATATATATATATATATATATATATATATATATATATTATATTTATTATATATTTCTTATCTTTATTAAGTAAGAAATTGAAAATAATCTTTATATACCTAATGAAATACAAAATATTCTTTTCTAAAATTCTCCCATAAATTTGAGGGGCCTCTTATGGTTTCAAAAATACGGTAAATAATTAATAAATAATTCTATATATAAGTGTGAGTGCATGAAAAGAAATTCGCAAGTACAATACCCAAATTCATCAAAATGGGGTTGTAAGCGAAACACTCGCAATGTCACTACATGAATCCTAAATATTTAATAAAGGATTCAGTAAACGCGTTGATGTGCTTGAAAAGAAACATGCAATGCAGTAATGAAACTCATCAAATTAGTGCTCGAAGGAAGGAACCCAAACAGTTTTAGAAGGTGAATAAATAGCAAAGTTTACTTCGGAGTTTCATTTACCCTATATTGTATGGAAATAATTGAAGAAATATAAGCTAGCTTACATACGCAAATGAAGCTTTAAGGCTGGCATGTACGATCCCTGTTGGATTCGCTCACCTCAATGTTAACCTATAGAAAAAATCCGTCCAAGGATTGCCGACTTGGATTTAAAGATTTTTTTAAAATTTGTACTCCGTAATACAGAAAGAAATTTTACACCTCAGAGCATTTTTCTTTTTAAAAAAAATTGCAAATAATATTTTAGAATTTAAATTATTCGGGCGAAAAAATCTTGTCTAGTGTGTTTTAAACTTTCCTAAATTCCTTTGGACGAAATTTATAAAAATGAATCCCGTTGTAAGGTGCAGAAAATTTCAGGCTATCTGAAAATATCATTTTTATTGGATTACAAGCATTTATGTAGCTGCCAATAGAAGACACATTTTCTCCATAGGTTAACATTGACGTGAGCGAATCCAATAGGGTTAGAACACAGCAGCCTTAGGTGTTAATTTATTTTAATATTAACTTTATAGGTATATATTATTAGATTTTTCTTCATTAAAATTTTTGTTCATTCATATTGTTATCGATAGTTATAGTAGTATACAGTACAATCAATATTTCTTTGAATTTTTCCTTCAATTTCTGTTATTGAGTTCGTGTTTGTTGGTACGTACATGAATTAATGCCTTTTAGGCCAGGCGCCCACTGGCAACTTTTAATTTGGGCAACTAAACAGTTTAGTCACTTGAAAGTTGCCGGATACCTTCGACAAGCGCCCACTGGCAACTAAATAGTTGCTTTGCACTCAGTTTGAAAATGGATTTCGTGGAAGCTGCATGTGTTTGTGCCCTCGCTCTACGGCGATTACGTAAAGAAAACAACAGAAGATTTTGGGTCCATCCAATAATAAGTAGGAGATTATTTGACGGGCAGTTTTATAAATTATTTGAAGATTTAAGAGTACACCCTACAAAATTTTTCAACTACTTTCGGATGAGCGGTGAAAGTTTCGAGAACCTGTTGTTATTAGTGGGGCCCAGTATTTCTTACCAAAATACAAGATTGCGTTTGGCTATACCACCGCAGGAAAGATTAGCTGTGACTTGAAGGTAAGAAAAAAGATTTTCTTTATAAATTTGCAAGTTTATTGTAATAAAATGCATATTACAAGCATTTTTGTAAAAAAAAATTTCGACTGTGCTTCTAGCAATAGTGGATTGCGATTACAAGTTCATTTATGTAGAAGTTGGAGCATACGGTTCATCAAGTGATTCTAATATTTTTAAACAGTCAGCATTTTCAAGGTTGCTTGAAAGAAACCAATTAAAAATTCCAGAACAAAGTTGTCTCCCTTATGACGACAATGGAACGGCAATGCCATTTACTCTAGTAGGGGATGAGGAATTTGCTCTTTCACAGTTTGTATTACGACCATATCCCAGCAGAAATCTGTCCGTAAAACAACGTATCTTTAATTACAGATTAACAAGAGTCCGCAGACTGGTAGAATGTACATTTTGGAATTTTAGCAAACAAATGGAGAATATCTCACAGGCCTCTCGATACCAGTATTGAATTCAGTGAATCTGTTATTAAAGCATGCTGCATTCTACACAATTTTGTTAGAAAACATGATGGAATATGTTTTGAAGACACTCTCATTGACTGTTCATTGGAAAGAATCTCTTCAGTTGGAGTAAGAAGCAACAATCAAGGTTTTGCGATAAGAAATTATTTTACATATTATTTCATTTCTCCTCAAAAAAGTCTTTCTTGGCAGTATGACAAAATTTAATATAAAAGCTGTATATGGTAAATGAAAATAGTTAATATTAAAAAATTATCAACTTACTCTTTTAGTTCTTTTGTTTTTCCTCCAACTTATCCCAATTTTCAATGAATTGTTGACACAATTCCTCCCATAAAGTCTTCTTTAAATTTTTCTCAGAATATTTTTTTGATTTTATGTTGTATAAAGCTGGCCGTTTTTCAATTTCACTTATAAATAGTTCAGTGTCGAGCGACATGTTTACACCGAGTACTGAAGCAAACTGGTGATCTTCAACTTTGCCAACTCCTCGTGAATCGGACTAGCCAAACACACCCTCGATGATTTGCCTCGATCAGATCCATAGGCGTAGCGGGGGGGGGGGGGGGGAGGGCATGTGCCCCACAACTTAACTTGAAATAAATTAAAACATTAATAGAAGTTCAGCTAAAATCGGAAAATTGTAGTAAAACTTTTAAGAAAGTTGTTTTATTTTTCCGCTTTTTCAAACTATGAAACTAAAGATTCCGATTATGTCTTTAGCCTTAACATAGGTTTTAACAATAATATGATCCATAACAAAAATTCGATACTTTTTTTCTCATTTTATTTATATTATATTTATTTTTCTCATTGTATAACTTTTGAATACTACTCAAACATCAATTCCGTTGTTCTTTAATTTCAAAAATATCATATTTCATATTTTAAGGACCGTCTGTCAGTCATTGCGCGGAAGAGGACCCTAACTGAATTCAATTCGTGCAGCCCCCAAAAAAAGTTAGAAGCACGCTACGCCTATGATCAGATGTATTGCAAGCAACTAAATAATCACCAGTGGGCACAGTCCTATCTAAACCAACGTGATCTATTTTCCCCGGCAACAGTTTCATCCCCCAAAGAATCGAACATGTTGGAATTTTTTAATTGCCGCAACTAAAAATTCGCCAGTGGGCGCATTACCAAAGGAATCAATGTATTTCATTTTTGTGATTAAAAAGTTGCTTTGAAATTATCGCCACTGGGCGCCTAGCCTTACGTACGGAATTCATAGATACAGGTATTCCTCGACATGCGACTGTTCAAATTACGACCGCTCGCACATACGACCGAAATTTTAAATTTAAAAAAAATTTAAAAAATACTGTTCCTCGAATGTACAGTACATACCTATATGTATTACATAATTTTTAAAAATATATGATGCAATATTCTACAATACTGCAAAACTTTATGACGCAATAATAAAAATGTATGATACAATAGTTTCGATATCCATCCGATAAATCAAACAAACTTTCATTGGCTTCAAAAATGGCTTCAGTTTTTTATTATATTAATAAAGGACTACAGCAATTAGAAGCAGTGGATCCAAATGAAGAAAGATTTTCAAGTGTAAATCGTCGTATTCGGGAAAATTCGGCTTGCTACCAGACAATATACAAGGAAAAGAAGACGCAAACTGTTCAAACTACCTTGAATAACTTTGTTAAGGGGACACAGTACCCTCAAAATGATCAAAATATCGATTTTTTATTTTTTTATTTATTTTTTATTGACTCAAATTATTGTCCCCATCCTTCTATATATGATCCCCAAATTTCAAAGCTGTATCTTCAATACTTTAAGAGTTATTTAGATTTTTATAATGTTGTCAGAAAATTAAAGGTACAAGTGACCATTTAAAGTGGGCGTGGCATTTTTTCCACTAGCCTAAAAACTGAAATTAATATTGAATTAATTATTTTTTTTTTGCTCACCAGAGTGAAATAAGTAACCGTTAAAAGTAACTGATTGGATTGTTTACACATGGTAACCGTAGTTCTGCACGTTTCTATTTATTTTTGTTTGAAAAAATTGTAATCAGCGTTCTTTTTTCCTCCTGAAGTGTATATTTTTATGCTTTTACTTGAACTTTACGCTATATATCTATTCGTTACATTTGTTACCTATAAACCTAGGGGGTTTTAATTTAGTAAAATAAGTATGTTTTTAAAATTTTCTCCGAAAATATGTGGTAGTAAATGGTATGTTTCATGAATGAAAATTACATCTCGATATTTCTTATTTGTTTTTTTAATTTTCATGCTTTTACAACCATACAGGAAATTTTTGATGTTAAAACATGGTTGAAATGTTTTACATATGCATTATTTTGTACATCAAATCTAGTTCCACATTAATTTATGAAAATTTCAGGTATGACTTTCTCAAGTAGCATGATTTATTTTTTCTTGAAGGTATCTTTTTCTTAACTGTCATATATTGAGAAGGTTATAACTTTTTTAATAATTTAGATAGAGATATAAAAAATTTTATACAGATTCTTAATTATATGCTTAGAAAAATTTATCATGGAATCAATATTAAGATTTATTTGTTGAATTTAAAAAAAAATTAAACCAAGAGCAGTTTTTGTCGACTCTATTTTCTACAGTTCACTGGCATGTTTTTAAAATTGCATAAAATATTTTATATTGAAGTTGGATGGATAAAATATTTTATATATGCTTTATTTTATATGATTATTATAAATACCCACAAAATTTGAATATCATTTCATTTAAAGGGACTTTCTTTAACAAATGAAAACTTTAAATGGCTTTTTCTCCATGTTTGTTTTTTCTTGACATTCATGCAGCAAAAGTGCTTTAACTTTTTTAGTATTTAAAACACAAGTATTAAACTTTTTATACAAGGTTTTTATAATGTATGGAACAAAACTTGGCATGGAATTATGCAATTACATGCTTATTTCTTTTTTTATATTCAAAAATATACAACAAGCTGCCAGTTTTCATCGTTTTTCACTGCAAATGATAGAAAAAAATTTATATAAAATGTAATTTTAAAGGTATCTAAAAAACCCATGCCAAGTTTTATGTAGTAGACTTAGATACATTATCTAAAAAATTGGAGCAAAAATATTAATATTTGAAATAATTATAAGAATTTTTAAAAATTGAAAAAACAATTAAAAAATTAAAATTTTAATTAAATTTATTGTTAAAATAAATTTTACTTTTCAGAATATGTTTTAAATTGACTGCTAAAATGCAATACAATTGCAATGTTTATTGAAATACTTAAAATTTAAAAAAATTTTGAAAGGGTACCGTGTCCCCTTCAAAAAAAAATTTGCAACGTATCTTTTGTCGCAAATTCTGAACCAATGGATTGTACCAACATAATAAGCAGTGATGACGAAGAATAATTTATGTCTTCTAAATACAGTGTATTTTAAATTACGTATGTATGTAAGAAGGTAAAAAAATACATGTATGTACATATACAACAAAAAAATGGTTTGAAGCTCGACTTACGACCAATGTCTCGGTCCCTATCTCGGTCTTAAGTCGAGGAATATCGGCATGTCTTATATCTTAAACTCATTAAACACGTAAACCGAAAACACTTAGTGCTTTGCATATTAACACTAGATTACTTATCTACGTATTTGTGTAGAAAAGATTTTTTCCGGATCTCCTATGTTTTGAGTTGGATGAATTCGTCTCGGATGGATAATATTACGCCCAAAGCAGAGATATCGCAGGCACTTTTCGCATTATGGGAAATATGAGCAGTAACACATAAAAGTAACAGAAAGTTGCGTAATCATACAGAAAACATATTTAATAAGAAATTCATCACTTAAAATTTAAGAGTGAAAATTTTAAATTTTATGCATAAATATTTTAAATATGTTAAGTGAATTATTTTAACTAGTTTATTTTCCAGCGAAAGTTTTGCATAATTCAAAATTTTTAAATTATATTTCTTGCTAAAATTTCTTCATTCGAATTCATTGAAAATTTAAATAAAATGTTTCAGACTTTTACTTAAGTTTAAAATTTTATGCTTGGTGAAAATTTAAAAATAAGAATAATTTTAAAATAAAAAATTCTAAAAATAAATCTCATAAAAAAAACCTTACAACGTTCTATTTTATGCAAATTACTCACCTTTGATGGCATTCTTATATTCCGTTTATAAGGGGAAAACTAAAATACCTTAAGCCTAAAAAATATTCTCTCTCTTTCTTTCTAAGTTCACATCGATGGACTGAAAATCCTTTTATTTGGAATACCCAGATATCATCTCAGAACGTTTTACATTTCTAATCCTTTCAGTATGAGATAAAAACAAGATATTAAAGGGGGATTGTTTTTGCTCTGCGATTAATTTCAGATAACATTGTATTCGAAAGACCAGCGGTTGCTCTATTTTTTAGTTGTATAAAACTGAAATAAAAAAAATTGCCTATTTAGTACGAAAGTTTCGTTTTGGACTCGAACGTAAAAGAATTTGACGGAAATACCAGAAATTTAACTTCATACTAAGAGGAACATATAATGGGGTGTATACTGTAAGAAAATATTTGGCAAATGTGTAACCAGATAGACGAAGACAAACTTAAAATTCGGCCAGAGGTAACCAAGTGGTAGCATGTTGGCTTACGGAGCAGAGGGTGCTCAGATCAAATCCCGACACGCGCCATTAAATACCTTGGTGTCTAGGCCGGATATGGGCACTTTAAATTCGTATACCAGAAAGACCTTCTTTTAAGTCAGTGGGTGAGGAAGGTACGTCCCCCCCCCCCAGATGTCACCCCCCTGGGAGGGTTGCTCGGTCAAAATTGAGGGGGCACCTAACTAAGTTGTATTCCGACCTTTGGGGTAACATTATAAATGGGAGCCGCACCCCTCAGGCCTATATGAACCTGGTCTGGGGTACATTCCGGACAGGGGGCTTAAGCAACAACAACAACTTAAAATTTCCCCCTCTCAGAAAATCGCAAATAGTACTGTATACCTGCATGTACTGTATACCTTAAAATTTCCTCGAAGTTGTCACACAGAAAAAGTCTTCAGATATCGATGTTATAATTTTGAAACTTTTTCTGTTCTCTCAGAATGCACCATTTTTTTTAAAATTTTTTTTATTTTTTATTTTAACTGGCTACTTTATTATGGGAGCACCCTATAGGTGAGCCAGCGTTGCTTCCTATGAGGGGGACGACATGGAAACAACCAAGCCTTATTCGGGATTTGAACTCAAGCCCACTGCGTGGCAGCTCATCATGGGGGCGGCCAAATGTACCAGTATTATTTCATATACACGTGTTCTATGACAAAGAGACATCATTTGACTGCGTGTTCAATTTCCCCAAAAAAAAAACTGCAAATCAATCGGCTTATACCTCAATCACTCAAATCTAACGCTAATTTTTTATCCAGAAACACAGAGTCAACACTCGTGCGAAAATTGCGTGTGAAAATCGAATACAGATGATACTTTGTGTGAGTACAGCACAAGAAGTCATCCATAAGGAATAAGCTCGAAAAAAAGGAGCTCTGGACTAACACGTAGGGATGCGACATCGATGTCGATGTTTTTATAAAAACTTCGGTGTTCTAAACATCCATTTATTGAAGCCGATGTTTTTAACATCGATGTTTTGTGCTCAATGTTTTTATAAATGAAAAAGTACCATAATAAAAAAAACCATAATAAAAATTTAACCACGTAGCATAATTTTCACGCTCAGTAAATATAAATCTGAATTCTGAAAAGGACGAATACAAAAGGGGGGAATGATTCCCCAGCAACGAGACAAATGGCAATCAACAAACAATGAACCAGTCAGAGCGCTTGGAATGTTCTTGACACTCCAGAACCTTCCATGGAGATTTATTTTATAAATAGTATAAACACGAGAACGGCCATTTAAGTTTTTGTTTTGTTCTGGTTTTATATAAGTTAACGTTAATATTATTATTAAGATACCTTCCAAAAGTACCGTTTGGAAATATTTTTGCAAAACCTCTGACAAATTGGCAAAATACAATATTTGCCTAAGTCCCTCAAAACTTCTGGCAATACCACGACTTTATCTGGAGATTTGAAGACAAAAAAGGGCGATATTTACAACAAGTATTTTGAGTCATCAATGAAGCCCAAGGCAATAAGTAAACCACTCAATTTGAAAATCGGGTACTCGAGTCTGTAACTCTCGGAGTTCATGAGCTACATGAAAATCAGACATCACAAAATCTGGTTCGTCATCTCACAGATACTTGCTCAGAATGGGGATTCACATCAAAGAAAGTTACAGCCGTCGTTACAGATGGGGGAAGTAACATTGTAAGTGCGGTGGGAAAAGCATTTGGGAAAAAAAACACAGCTACTGTTTTGCTTACTTTCTAAACTTAATGGCACAATAATTTCAAGATAAAAAGAACTTTTTATATACCATGTTTTTAAATTTTCTGTTGAAACATATAAACTTGACAATTCTATGTATTAATAAATACTTTTTTAAAATTTTTTTGATGAATTATCCCATCAACTTGAAATAAAATGAAGTTAATTGGAAGTTAACTTGCGTTTAACTTTTCGTTCCCGTCCCGGCCAATAGATGGCTGCACCAGTCTACAAAAAAAAATTAACTGAAAATAACTGAAAATTAATTTAATTCTGCTTAAAGATGGCTAAAGGTATTAAAATATTGCATTGTCATCGTGTTCTGAGCTATTCTAAAAGTTTCAAATGTCTAGCTAGTCGGGAAGTTAGTTAAAAATCAATTGCAAGATTTGTACGGGACAAACACACAAACACACAAGAAAGCGAGTTAATAAAAACATGGTAATAATAATAAACATCATATGAATCCCTACCAGACACTGTTTCAATTATAGATAGAGTGAAAACCATTGTGAAATGGTTCTAGCATAGCGTGGTAGGAAGTGATGAACTTAGGAGAAAAAAACAGCTTATGCTGATTCAGAATATATTGACAAGGTAGAATTCCATTTTTTACATGTTAGAACGATTCCTTCAGTTGGGGGAGGTTGTTGGAAGTATTTTTAACTTCAGTAAATCGGCTCCGCCAATGCTCTCAGCCACGGACATGGAGTTTTTACAAGAATTTGTACATTATTCAAATGTACAGAACTCACAACAACACAAGCATTAAGAGAAAAGTTCGTGAAAGCAAGCTGTGTTATACTGATAGTAAAAATGATGCGCAATAAAATAAATGCAGTGTCGTGCGGTTCAGAGCTAGGGAAAAAAAGCTGAAGGAAAGTGTTCTAGCTCAATGCAATAAGAGATTTGGTGGCATTGAGAACTGTCAATTTGTTTCAAGGGCATCTTTATTGGGTCCGCGGTTTTAAAATCTTCTCTTCCAAGACAAGATTGTATTGGGTACTTGGATCAGAAAGCTTAAGATCAAGGAAGAGAGTGAATCATCGGATTCTGGGGACGGACGATTGTCTCCAACACCAGCTTCCTCTCAAATGGCCGAATGGCTAAGGCACTGGCATTCGATTCAGATCCTGTGGGTTCGAGTCCGACTGTTGGCATGGATGTTTGTAGCCTTTCAGAATCGGCTTTAAACTGTAGGTCCCGATCTAATTAGCCCTCGTGTAGCAAAAAGTTGACTGTAGCGCTCCAAACCAAACCTCAAAGTAAACCAATTTTTCTAAAATTGTGACAAATAAATTTTAAAACTTAACGATATTATTTACTTGTATGTATTTATTATTCTGTGCAGAACATGATTTTTGGGAGAATCACCACAAGATGGTAGATGATAAATGGGGTGTAAGAAAGAGGTCGAAGCTGTTGGGGGAACTTGACACAGGTAGTTTGTGCCCGAACTTGCAGTTTACTTCAAAGCTCCTCTTTTTAAACTAAATGACAACCCACTCACATTTTACTCTGATAACTATAATTATAAGAATTCTACATTGGTTTAAAGTTGCAATTAAGTATTTGTCAGTAATGGCGACATCCATCCCGTCAGAAAGAGTTTTTCCCTAGCTGGTGGGATAGTTAGCGAAAAAAAGAAGTCGACGCAAGGGGGGGGGGGGAGTTAACAAACTTCTTTTTTAAAAAAACTGTAAATAATAAATATAGGGCATATAATAATTATATGCCCCAATAAGTGTTATTTACAGTAAAGAAAAAATAAGCTTGTTCAGTTTCCACCATACCCTGGTTTTGCATCAGTACTTCAAATTGGTGTAAATATATGTAATTTTCTTTTGTATTATTTAACTTGAAAATAAAATGTGTTAATAAATTGTTCTTCTTATTTTTTATATTAAACTCTGTTGAACCAAACTCAAAAATTCTTTTAAATGATTTTGCCTTATATTCTATTCATATGAAACCAATCCTTTTGTATTGTGATACAGTCATGAACTATTTTTTTTTTTTACTAAATTATTTAAGTCTTCAGTGTCCATGGGCTGATACGCGAAAGCGGGAGAGCCGAGGTGTCAACTGAGATTACTAAATTATTTAAGCCTCTTGGAAGTAAATTATTCTCCAACATGTAAATAAATATGACAATAATTTTTCACATTCAACCAATTTAAATTAGAAAACATCACGAATTTTCTTTGTGGCTTTCGTCCCGTCAATTGTTTTTATATAAATAATTTCTTCCTCGATTTTCTGGTAAAAGTAATAAAATCCATCATGGAAATTCTGTGATTTGCGCTGACTCTAACAACCAAGTTTTTTTTCATTTGTGTCAACCCAATCAGAGAGTAAAATTAAATCTCCCCCCCCCCCCCTACGACTAACTGAAGTAACATTAATGTCAGAGGTTACTAAACCAATTTTAAGAAATGTGTGTTCTAAAACATCGATGTTTAAAAAGATCGATGGTTTGGGGGCTATGTTTTACTAGCATCGATGTTTTAATATTGAATATCGATGTTTCAAAACATCGATATTTTGTTGTCGATGTCGCATCTCTATTAGCACGGGGGTTAGGAGTTGCATTGGAATAAATAGGGTCTATAGCCAGAAGTCGGCGCAGAGGCTAAAGACATCATCGGTGGCGATAGCGTCCAATAGCACTCAGGCTAATCGCACCACCTACAATAGAGCATGGCAGATCTATGGTGCTGCCATCTATATCAAGAAATTTGAACGATTTGCATAATGTAATATAAATTTTATTTTTTAATAATTTACTACATTAAAAAATAAAATTAATATTTATTCGGGTTGCCTTTATTAAGAAATTTTATTATACTTTCATTATTCTAATTCCATCTCTATCATTCTCATTATTATTATTTAATTACGATAAAACAATCATTAAATAAATTAAATTAAACTTATTTTTATTCAGGCCAGAGTACGCCGATTTAAATCCGCTTGATTAAAATCAAAATTTCATTTTCATTCTTTTAACAATGTAATTTTGTATTGAATTAAAATCAGAAGTCGGATAAACGTGAGGCCTCTCATGTTATTAATTCTTAAAAAAGGGGGAGAACTGAGAACTGTTTCATATTATAGCTGGAAATACATAATTAATCAATAATTGGTAAATTCCCCCCCCCCTGTTATCCTGAAACATACTTCTCTCACAACGAGAAAATTCGTTAAAATCTAAGAAAAAGCGATTTTTTTTTCATTTTCGTTTTCAACTTTCGCAGTTCTCAGTCATTACATAACATAAGTATGGATAAAGAGGTATAAAATAATGAACACGATTAGATGTAAATTTTCTAGCATATAAATATGTCTCTATTCTTTTCTTCTTCTATCTATCTACAAACATGTGCTTGCAAGTATATGTATTAATATATCAAAGCTGAATAACGGCTAACCAAGCCTGGCACCCGAGAGGACCACAAGCATCTCCAGTTCCATTCTATACTCTCCAGTTAATACGAGGTTCAATTTTCTCAAAAACTAAGAGTGATGCGTGAGTAGAAATTTTGAAATTCAGGGAGAGTCGGATATTTTATTTATACATAATAATGGAAAAGCTTCTCTGGGAACAAGGAAATTATATAGATATTATTAGATTCCACTATTTAATTTTAAAGAAAATTAAGTTTAGTTCTGATGATGTTGATTACCAATGCAAAGCTGATATCATTTCAACGCTTTGAGGGCATTCTTAAAATATGGCTATTGAAACTATTCTTCAAATATGACTATGAACTACTTGAAACTTTGTTTTAAAAAAATAAAATTAAAATTTTTAGCATGTTTGGTTTTTTGATAGACCTACCAGATCACTGACCATATTGTTTCTCTCTTCTGTGCTGCCAGAACCTTCCAATTGACCAGACCGGAATGAAGCGATAAGCTGAAAGAATATCCGAATGTGACGAACGGAAGTGAAGTGAGGAAAGATAAGAGGTTCTTTCGAACGAATTGAAGTTTAATAATTTTTTTCTACTGAGCACATATACATTGATTATAAGCATCTTGCGACAGGAGTTAAAGTCAATAGACCAGGAACTCTACTCTTCAAATACAATTCTGCTCACGAGCGAGGAGCGGTCGGAAGGTGTCGAACGAGTTGACAAGGGGTCAGTCAAGTGAAGTTCACTCCGAGTGCGCATGACCCCGTTTCAGGACCGTCCACATGTATTTTATGTGCAAGTAATTTTTCGTGCTAGTGAATATTCGTCCAAGAAATGACCTACCTTCACGAAAACGTTCTGTTGTGATATACGTCTGTGCTAATGAAGTGTTGTCTCTCGTAGTTTCAATGTGAATAAAAAAAATTTCTTCGTGATGAATAGCTGTGTTATTTCGTCACAGTGCTTAGAAGAGAATTAAAAAGAATGTGCCACAAGAATTTATAAAAAGTTTCATTTAGCAATTTTTAATTTTTTGAAGAGAAAAAATCCTTTTTTGCGGGGAGTGGGGGTAATTTTGGCCTCAGGGGAAATATTTTTATATTTTTTACTCTAAATTTAAAATCTTAGAGATTGTTTATTGAGAACAGGAAAAAGGAACACTGTGAATAATTTCGTAGAGATTCCTCGTGAGGAATTTCGTATATATATTTTTAAAGTCGTGAATCTTGAAAAATTCCGTTCCATAAAAAATATGTATCTAGCTATAAAAACTCTTAAATTCAGTCGCGGAAGTTATTATTCTTGATATCCATCATTTATAAATTTTCAAATATAAGATGCATGCATATTAGAATCACGGCAAGTATAACATCTGCTGCAAAAACCCTCATCTAGTTAATATTCAACAATACAGATTCATAAAATTCTGGTTTTGCATTATTTTTTCGACTAAATATTCGTGGCATTTGTTGGCATAAGAGTGGCAATGACACTTATGCATTTGTTACGTACGCTACAGACTGCTGAAAACAACAGCTAAATAGCAAATTACAAAAATATACATCTCCGACATACCAGGTGACTAAGACTTATGTACAGCTCATGTTATGGGCTCCTCATATATTTGACCCTTGATATAGGCTCCTCCTGAAGTAATCTAGCAGTTAAATTATTTTTTCTGAGCGAAAATTTGTAAAACTTACTTTAAAAAAAACGAACCCCAAAAACTTTTGTAGATTTGATTTTTTTTATTATTTCTCATTGATGAAGAAGCTGAAATAAAGAGTCAATCTAAAAAGGTTGTATAAAAATTATTTTCAAAATTGTATTGAAATGAGCAATAAATAGCATTGCCGAGCCAACATAAAATTTTGTTTATAAAGTAGCCGATAGATGGCGACACCACCTGTCTACATTTAAGATTCAGTTTGGGTTTTATGAATAAGAAAAAAATGAAGAAAATCCAGGTTTTATGGGAGTGAGATCCTGTATTTTAACTTTTAATCTTTTAATTCAGTTTGGGTTTTAAGAATTAGAAAAAAAGTGAAAAAAATCCAGGTTTCACGGGAGGGAGATCCTGTATTTTAACTTTTAATCTTGTTATTACACGATTGGCTTACTGAAGAAGTTAATTGAAATAAGAAACTCACATTTAAAAAAGCTCTCATATTAAGGGAGAAAGGCGGTAGAGGAGATGTTAATTGTGTTGCGAATGATAATAGCGATCTCTACTTCCTGGTTCCTTATTTTGATTTACCTGTTGTGAAACTGTATTATTTTAATACAGATTTTACAATCATTCAATCTAGTTTAAAGAAATAATGGAACGACTCCAGTTTTTGGGTTAATGTTTGTCATTCATAATCTCTTTTTCGCCCCTTCGTTCGACAATAGTGTGTCTAAAATCGAACGTTTTTCACTGTCGGGATGTGTACAAGAATGCTTTCAAAAAATAAAAAATTGATATCTTGCTATGTATGTACTAAATTTCTCTTCCCCCCCCCCCCCCATTTCCTGAACGCATCTGAAGCCCTTAAGGGACTTAAGATTACATTTTAAGAAAAAATGTTTTAAACGGGAATTTAAAAACCCATAGGATACGTTGTGCACAAAAAATGTATTGTTAATATAGTAAAAGTTTTCAACGGTGAATAGAACATATTTTTAATAGATAATTTTGATAAAGTATAAATTTCACGAAAAAGCGAAACTCATTAAAAAATGAATAGATTAAAATATTTTATAATTTTAAAAATGTCTTATTTATTATTTTTTTAATTATATTTCAACAGTTTTAGAATGAAGTATGGTCTGGTCTCCTTAAAATTTGGGATTCTACTACCTGTGAAAAAATAATTTTGCGGTAATTATCCAAACTTACGCTATAAAAAATAATATTGAGCAACTATAGTATTTTGTTTCCAGAAAAAAAATTTCTTAGAAGCCCTACTCTTTTTTTTTCCAAGTGCCCATTTTACTTCGAGAATGAATTTCATATTTGAGTTCTTGAAATTAATTAAGAATATCCATTATCTACTGCGTTCTTCATTTACTCAAAAGTGTCAGATACCTTCTTCTCAGCTCCCATCTCGCAAATTTTATTTCTGGGCATTATTACTCTCATCAAATATTTCATAATTTCGTAACCTCTTTTTTCTTGTAATACAATGAATTTATATTTCTTATATTGTGGTTTATATACATCCAAATGAAATTCTTTTAATTTTCACAGTGAATTTTAGATCCTACTGATGTGCAAGGTGCGCCCATAAAGTAACCGGACAATTTTTTTATAAATAAGAAAAATATTACTCACCTTCAAATAAATTTATCTCCTTCAAAATAATCGTCAAAGGAGTCTATACAAATTTTCCAACGTTTCTTCAAGTCATCGAAACATTGTTTATAGGCGTTGGAACTAACCGTTCGCAAAATACGAGTAACATTTGATTTAATATCCGAGACGTTTTCAAATCTATGTCCTTTCATGGCCATCTTAAGCTTTTGAAAAAAGGAAAAAATCATCTGGCGATAAGTTGGGAGAATAAGGTGGGTGATTTATCACAGTAATTGAATGCTTAGCAAGATATTGTTGTAGAGAAATTGCTGTACGGAGCCTAGCATTATTGTGTAAAAGAAACCATTGCCCAGAATCAAACAGTTCCTCCCTAACTCGCCTTATCCTGTTTCTCCATCGAAAAAGCACCTCCTTGTAAAAATACTCATTAATTGCTTGATTTTCAGGAATAAATTCGGGATGAATAAGTCCTTTGTAACCAAAAAAATGCAATCAGCATCACCTTTGTCTTTGATTTCGACATCCGTGCTTTTTTTTTTTTTTTTTTTGTATGTAAGAAGACGGTCTTTTCCACTGTGCACTTTGTCTTTTTGTTTCTGGTTCCTATTGAAGACACCAGGTCTCATCTCCTGCTATAATACACTTTAAGAAATTGTTTTCCTGTTGTGCAGTAGTCAGTAAGCTTTTCTGTCTTCGTTTTGCTGTTCTGTCAAAATCCGAGGTACAAATCGAGCACAAACTTTTTTCATTTTCAGATTTTCAATTAAAATTAATCTACAGCTTTCTTTGCTTATCCCAAGCATGTCTGAAAGTTTCTGAGTTGTTACACGTCTATCAGCTTTCACCAATGAACGAATTTTCTCCACATTTTCCCCATTCTTTGAAGTTGAAGGGCGCCGTCTCTGGTTCATCTTCAATGCTTTCTCGCCGACATTTAAAGCGGTTGTACCACTTATACACTTGTGTTCTTGATAACGATGCAACACTATATACCAGGGGTCGGCAAGTAATTTTAAGTGGGGTTCGGATACTATTGAAAATTTTTATCGAGGTCCAGAAAAAAAAAAAAAAAAACTCATAATACTTACTAGTTTTAAATTTTTATTTTGAGTCATTTAAGTAATTATATAAAACACAATAGGTAAGTATTCTTAAAAATTAATGCGAGAAATTACACCTGCGGTTTTGAGTCAGTTTTTTATAGTTTGGTTCACGCGGGGAAAAGTTAATGCGAAGAGTGTCTTCAAGGTGGGCGTCCGTTAATCTCGAACGATATTTATTCTTCAAAAAATTCCTTTTTGAAAAAGATGATTCACATACACATGTGGAGCCAAACATAGTAACCAGGTTGATAGCTAGTTTTTTGCAATTTTCATACTTTTCTGAAACATGCTTACCCAAAAATTCTTCAGTGGATGCAGTTTTATACATTTGAAAGGAAATATCTTCTTGCAAGTCAATTATCTCCATTTGAAGTAAAGGCTCTGAAAGACTGAATAACTTCGCAGCCCCGTTAGTCCATTCTGCTGCTGCAGCAACTTCATAAGGCGATTTAAGGAATTGAGACAGCTACCCTGTCTCTGCAAAGTCTTGGAATCTTGCAGCAAATTCCTTCCCAAGATCTCATATAAACCTTAAAAATACTGCAATGTCTTCTTCAGAGTTCTTCTTTTTATATTTAAGAATTGTTGGGAAATGAATAAATTCTTGACTCGCAATATCTTTTTCAAAGATATCCAGCTTGCGATGGAAAGCAGACACACTTTGTATCAGATCACATATTAATTTTCCATTTCCTTGTAACTCTGTGTTGAGCACATTTAAATATTTCAGAATGTCTTTCAGGAAAGCCACAGCTAGTATATTGCGCTCGTTTGTTATGAACTCTAAGTGATTCCTTGCTTCCTGCGTATCCAAGTTTTGCAAGAAGAAGGTTGTTTCTTTTATTTGCCAGAAACGTTCAATAACTTGACCTTTACTTAGCCAACGAACATTGTTGTGTTGCAGTAAGTCAGAATACGCCGAATCACATTCAGAAAGAAACTCCTTTAAGTGTCGGTGCTGAAGAGCAGAACGAAACCTCATAAAATTGATCAACTTGACCAAGCTGTCCATTACTTCTTTCACAGTAGCACTAAGTTTTCCACAAAGGACTGTCTGGTGAATTATGCACTGATAAGATATTTGGCCTGCATTCTAATCCCTGATTATCTTTACTAATCCTTATTCTTTGAAAATGATCGCTGGAGCCCCGTAACTTGAAAGGGACACATTTTATCATAACTAATATTTGATTTTGTTATAAATTCATCAAAAGTCTTGAATAAATCTTCTCCCCGAGTCTTACCTTTAAACGGCAATATTGCTAGCAATTCTTCCCTGAACGCTTTACTTTCAATGTCGAAAAATCTCACGAAAATAGACATTTGTTCATCAACAATGTCACATGATTCATCAAGTGCTATGGCGAAGCAAGGTGCCTTCTGCAGAAGTTCGAGCAAACTACTTTTGTTGTCAGCAGCTAAAATTTCGGTTCTTCTTGTATTACTTCTTGCCGACAATAGAATACCTTGAATTGAGGCGACAATATCCCTTTTCTCTTCAAAAAGTGCCGTGTCCACTTCCAACATTCTTTTACTATCTCAGATACTTTTACTATTATAAGATTTCCATGCATTCTTTTACTATCTCAGAATCTGAAAATGGCTTCTGTAGTTTATTAAGCGTCCAGCACACACGCAATGCTGCTTCTGCGGATTTTTCTTTCTCGTGCAGCGAACTAGTAAGACCGTGCTTTTTTTGTAAGAAGTTAGATATGCTTGGAGTTTTTCTTTGCAAGCTTCACTGCCAAGAGGAAAGTTTTTGTGGAACTGCTGATGAGCTGTTTCGTAGTGCCGCTTTAAATTAGCACTTTTAACAATAGCGGCAGTTTTATTGCATATGAGGCAAACTGGAACCGGTTTAGGCCTACCAGGCAGCGTAAAACAATATTGTTCAGTCCACTCAGTCAGAAACTTCCTATTTTCCCTGCCAACTTTTCGCTTTTTAGGATACATATTGATGTCGGTACGATACATTTTAGTACACAACAAATTATAGCACAAATGTACGAATGCTCCTCACAAGATCGCAACGCAACTACCTAATAACTGACGACGTGTCGAAACATGCCGGCCAGTTCGCTCCCACCCGCCCGCACCCTCGCACTCCAACGCACTCTTTCGTACAGCATAGCACAGCATTGAACAGCTATGTATCTACCTACTAAAACTAGTTATATAAAAATATTTATTAAATTGAATAGGTAAGTAAGTTATTTAACAATATTTGGCGGTTCAAGTTTCTACCTTCCGCGGTCCGTATCCGGACCACGGTCCGCCTGTTGCCGACCGCTGCAATATACTGTTCGAATCATCTCTAAAGTTTCGGTACCAGATTTACCTAATTTGTAACAAAATTTAATGTTACAACGTTGTTCCATTCCGAAGCAAATTTTTTTATACAATGCCTTCTCAGTAAATGAAAATTACTACGGCGTTTTGATATACAAACGACTAAATTACCAGTTTAAACTGGCTTTAACAAGCGTTGAGATGTCACTCTTTCTAGGCAGGCGATTATTCTTTCACTTTTTTATTTTATCGTTTGATTTTTAATTTTTCCGGTTACTTTATGGGCGCACCTTGTATATTAGAATCTTTTTCTACAAGTATAGCTTTATACACCGGTCACAAATATACCAGACCGCTGATGATCAAATTTTTGTTCAAGTACAAAACAGTTACTTATTAACATGAAGCTTTAAGCTCCATGGTTATGAGCTAGAGAACGCTAACAAGTTTTTTAGATTATTCTAGTTTGAAACAAAACAACCAGTGTTGTCACTGAAAAAATATATAAACATTTAAAAGAATTCAAATTTGTATTATTCATAAACGAGAAAAATGTGTCGATTCCCAGAATAGAATCAAAAATTTCACAAAAAGTTTGCTTAGAATATTACATAAAGCAGTACATCAGAGGCAAATAAGCATATCAAGATCTCTTATCTCTTGAATGAAATGTGATAAAATAAAATTATCGACAGTGTTTAGAAGTCAATAGGGCATTTTACTACATTAATATCTAGCAGCCATATATAAAGATCTAATTCCCTTTAACATGCCTAATGCCACTAAAAACGTTTAGAAAATTTAATTCTTGATGAAATCTGCCATTATTTACTGTTCAATAGAAATAAAAATAAACAAAAATGTAAAAGGGCTTTTCTGAAAGAAAGGCCATTTCCGTCTTAAAATCTATTTGATCACAAAAATAAAAAGCATTAAAAATCATTTTGAAAATTTCTGTAAACAAGAAAACAGATAATACGTCGACTTAGCAACAAAATAACGATATATTAAATACAGATGAAAAATAATGCAGGTGCATCTTTTTTACAGACTTCATAATGACTTCAGAAAACGGGTCGTTTTTGTAAGTTTGGTTCCCACATGAAGATACCGTGGATAATACGCACTTTTTCCGCTTGGTTTGCTTTCATAACGTTCCAATATGTATACAGTGATGGATCATTTTGCCCCAACTTTTCTGACTCTAAATAAGCATAATGCTTAACGTTCTACATCAGATGCATAACCTAATTTCTTTGATCAATGAATGATTAATAGATGCATACTACATTTCTGAGGCCACATAATTAGCTGCTTCAGATGCTATTGCGATTCTTCGAAGGTAGTACTTTAAAAATAACACATGGCAGAGTGCAATTTAGATATCCCTGCTGTGTCTGTTTTATTAACTAAACAATCTCACAACCTGAAAATAAATAAAATTCGGGGAGGACATTGATCAGTTGGTTTTGGGGTTATCGTTTGCAACACGGCCGCTAACTATCCATCCTCCATTTGGAAGCTAGCTTCGGTAGTAATGTGAGGACATTGTAACTCAAGCTCCAGAATGAAAGTGATATTAAACGATTGCAATCGATAATTAAAAGAGACGAAATAGTGCTTCTAGCAGAAATTTCTCCAACTTGATTATGGTCGATAATTTTAACTTCTTAGTAAAGGCGAGGTTCAATTGATGACTGCTGCCTCGATGAACTCTCCCCTAGCAGCTGTCTGAGATTGTTACGTTGTCTTGCGAATGAGTTAGATAAAGAAGAGATCAGTGGCGTTGCGAGAAGGGGGGAGGGTGTTTATCATGCCCCAGGCGTCACTCGCAGAGGGGCACCAAATGGTCCTTTTCACTAATTCTATATAGTATATTACTATATGTTTTTCGGAAGGGGGGGGGAGTCAAAAAGGTATCGTGCCCCGGGCGCCAGTTATGCTCGCTACGTCACTGAGAGAGTCACCGCTGTTATGGTTCTTTTTGGAGTACCTGGGCCAAAGGCTTTAACTCCGGTGATGACTGTGAATAATTTGAATAAGGGTGCTCGTAAAAATGGTTAGTAGAGGTTTTAAGATAAAATTACGTTAAAATGGATTATTGTGCTGAGTTAAGCACAATAAAATGGATTATTGTGCTGAGTTAAGAGAAGTTAAATTTAAATGAACTATTAATTAGCAGTAGTTAAGGTTGCTGTATACTAACAGCAGCCTTAACTACTGGACCGAAACCCTGCTTGATTCGCTCACCTCAATGTTAACCTATGGAGAAATATGGCTTTTTAAATATTTCAATGGTTATTTACATTTTTGTCTATTTAACTTTCGTTCAAATCATTGTGAATAATTGATAAGAAAGTATGTACAAATGTTTCCCCTTCAGTTTATTTAATTCTGTCTTAATTCCAGCATCCGAATTTTGACTTTTATGGATTAAAAGTGTTGTTAGAACATTCTCATTATAAGGAATAGCGCAACTTATCGAAAGCCTGGAGGAGAAACGAAGACATTCTCAAAATGTGAAAAGTGTTTCCATATCTTACTAAAGTCACTTGTTTCAATCAAGGATATATTTCATGAACGTGGATAATCAACAAGACGATTAGAGAGTATTCGGGAAAAAAAGGGTGAAGACAGTCAGTTGCATTTAATTTTGAATCGATGGAGTCAAGTTTGCTTCTATAAAACTTTTCTGTTCCCTCCTCTGTACTGCAACTGCTTCACTGAATCTATTTTTCTCATAAAAGACTAAATGTACTATTGGTTTAGAGAAAGGAATGTAGTGCAAGTAATATTATTAAAAAATTATCTAGAGTGTTTATAAGTTTATAATTTTTGTTGATTTTTCAATGAATCTCCAAAACTAATAATTCTATGAAACTGTTATAATCTATAAATGGTCTATCTAGATCCCTTGCTACGTTTTGTTTGACATCTTCTACCTATATCTCAATAAATCCTTTGCAGTAGGAATCAGAGTGTATGTACTCTGGAGGTTGCGTGGGAAAATTATGATGCGAAATTGGTCAAAGCTAAGTATTTCTCACACTCAGAGACCAATAAACAATAAGTGACGTTCCGCCTGAAAAAGAAAACGCAATGGGCCCATTTTCCAGTTCGTATCCAAGATATAGACCACGTGGAAGAGCTTTCATTGTTTCGAAATAAGTATTTCTAAATGGAGTTTATTTATTACTTAAATGCGATAGGTTCCTCATAGAGCTCCGAAAATAACTCAATAAGACTATGAGTCCTTAATGAATCTTAGAATATTTTAACAGCATTTATGCAAATGGCACTTTTTAGTTAAATGTATAATTTAAACTACAGTGGGGAAGCAAGGTTGGCCGTTTCAATTTATTTCCAGTGTGTGAACACAGCTTCAGCCACAGTCATTATGTTCTCTTTCTAAGGGAATCAACAGGATCAAATTTTCTTTCGCTTACTATCCTGGCATTGTCCACCTCTGGAGAGAACAGCCCTGAGATGGTCTTTGATATTACCTCCTTGGGGAAGTTGATTCTCGAAATTAGTATGTGGGGGGGGGGGGGGTCAGTCAATGAGTAGCCAATAGTGTAGTAGTATTTACAGCTCTTTAGACTTTATGATAACAATGAATTTCACGTTTTGCTTTTTCCTTTTCATGTAATCAACGTATTTTACGACTTAGTATAACTCTGCACCATGCTACTTCTTATTTCCCAAGGTAACGTAAGGTATTTTCAGAAATCCTCGATAAAATTTAGATTCATGTTTGTTTTTATGAATAGTGGATGTCCGAAATTTATTTCATTATAGATCCAGAAGATTTTCAGAAATTTGTGTTTGTGCGGTTCTTAGCATCTTTTACAAAAGAAACCGCGATTTTTTTTTCTTTTACGCGGATATGTTTTCATTTAAAATAATAAGTGGAGGCAGTTATCTTAAAAAAAAAAAAAAAAAAAAAAGGGGGGGGGGGCTTTAAGAAATTGATGACAGCTCGAGTAAATAATAATAATTGCACTTCTAAAGTGGTGAAATATAGTTTTTATTTTTCATTGTATTCATTGTAGAGAGTCTATTACTATTATTATTATCAGAGTTTCGGCAATTTAAGTGTTTAGATCTATGCAAGGCATTTCTGATAACCTTAGAGTGAAAAGTTTATATGATGTTAATATTTTACTCCTGAAAAAAATTAATGCAACAGCTGGTTTGAGGATAATTTCTGAAAGCAAAACTAAATTTTCGAAAATCGAATGATTTTTAATTATTGATAGGTAAATAAGACAGTGCAAGGGAATTATAATTTCTCTTTTGTTCATCAGATTTAGATTATAGCTTACTCAGAATATTATAAATTTTGGAATCATTCTCACAAATAAAATTATCTAAATACGCATTTTCCTTTCTTTTTTTTTTGGGGGGGGGGGGGATGTTAGGGGGTTATCGAAGTACTATGATAATTAATCAATATTTACATTTATATTCAGCACTATGAAAATATAGAAGTACAGCCAAAACTATGATGAATATTTTTAATATCTCTCCCTACATACAAACTTATAGCAATAAAGATACAACTTCAGTGTTATTTTCCCCCTTATTCCTCCCTCCAAATATCGTTGAAATAGAACTCCGCCTTGAAATGTTATGATGACTACATTAATGACTTCTTCTACTGGAAAATCACATGCACCTTTATAAATTTTTTGAACTACTTATAGAAATTTCACATTTTTTCGTAATTTAAATTGGAAAGAATTTCGTCAAACTACAGTTTCATCCATTGTCAAATAGCAGTTTGACGAAATGCTTTCAAATCTCATAACTTGGTTTTCGTTAGCAATATTTTTTCCTAGTTCAAAAGTTTGATAAAAACTAAAGCGATGCTTCTTTAGATGTTTGCAAATTTAAAACTTAAAAAATAAACATAAATAACCAACATTTAAAAATTTTATATTTATAGAGCAAATCCAGAAAATATAATATTCTAATTGACAAAGAGTTGAAAATTTCTCTTCAGTTATTAGTAACAGATGTTTTCCGTTTGTCTCTTGTAAACACTACCTTCTCTTCAGCCAAACCATCATCAACTGCCCCCCCTCCCCCCCCCCACAAAAAAAAGACACCTGTTGCATTCGACAATTGACTGCTGTTTATTTGCTATTTATTGTTTTGTCGATATTTGGCGAAGAGTGGGGGATGATTGACGACAATCTCCTCTTCACCATACCCTAGGCTTTGGCCAGGGGAAGGGGGAGGAGATGCGTCGACCCTCACTTTTGTCTCTTTCCATCCCTCCTGAAAAATGAACCTTTCTGAAGTGATTGCTCGGCGATCTTATCCTGAGAGGAGGCCTATACCCATACAATTAAGCTATATGAATATCCAGATTCCAGATTTTATTTGAAACTCCAATCGCCCAAGTCCGAATTTATTCGGCAATCCTTGCCTGTTGAAATTATTAACCCCGAATGCATTCGGACAGCCCTATGCAAGAAACATACTTTTGTGCGTATCACAAATATTAAACAAAGTTTATGATTCTGAAATTTTAAAATGCATCTTGTTTCAACATTATTACTATTATTATTTTTTTTTCAAACGACACATTCTCTTCAAATGGAGCCAAAAACCGACGCATTTGTACGCAAAATCAGACTTATCCTTAAAAAATTGTGATTTCATGATTTTTATAATTGCTCCTGTTTTTTTATGCTTTATATTCTTTTTTGTTATTGTTGTTGTCTGTTATCAGCTGTCTGTTTCGAAAAAAGTTAAAATAATATGAATTGTGGGAATAACCAACATCAAAATATTCTTCTTCTAAACCCATATCTTTACCCTTTTTATAGCAAAATATCAGTCAAAGGAATACCAAATAGCATATCTGTTACGAATATGATAGAAAAATTCAGCCGAAATGTAGAATATAACATCAATTTTTGAAACATCAAGTTAAGACATGTCAAAGACACGTCATTTCAGCACAACACGTCGATTTACACATCGGCATGAACAGCACGTCAATTTATACGTCGACACGCACAACACGTCGATTAATCAAATTCTTTCACTTTTATCAACGGCTCATAAAAAGGAAATGAAACAGGAAAACTGATACAAAAAAGTATCCTCAAACGAATAATTTTACTCTTACGTGAAAATTGAGTGAACTGTTTAGAGCTACTTGATCTGTGTTGAAATACGATAGGTAAAGTAGATTTTAAAGTGTTCTTGTAGATAATATTTTTCTTAGGTCTACACCATTTTATTTAATTTTCCACAATAATTTTTTTTCTATAGTTGGTTAATAATCTTTTATAAAATTATTTTTGAACAAAACTCTTCCTATTTCATTTTACCAATATCTGTAACTGATGCGTCACTACCATCCCACCACTGACTAGACGTGGCATAAGCCTGTCAACTCCTTTCGATGCCCGCCATTTTCTGCTCACAGCTTTTACCGGTGAGTGGGTCGGTTCTTGTCCATAAATAGCGTTTAATATTGCTATTTCAAACTCAGATTATTTTATTAGGTTGATATTTTTTGTAGTTATTCTTAAGTAATTGTATATTTTATCAGTTATTTGGTTTTAATGTCGTAAATATAGGAAAAATTTCTTGGAACCTCCAGATATCTCGTGATTTAACTCTTCCACATACTCGTACCTAGGCGTACTTTCCTTTCTAAACATTTTGTGATAATATTCGCCTTACTGCTGTCAAAAGCGTAAAATTACGTTACTTAATTTCTGTTGGTAAAATTATATAAAATTTTCTAAATCCTAAATTGCTCTTTAAACTTTGGCCCGAAGAACCTATCGTGCAAGTATTTAATTTTCATTGCAGTTGTTTAAATCGTCAATGTTACGTTGTTAGAAATGTCTTCTATTTTGGGAACTTAAAATTTTGTAGCGCTGTCATTTAATGTTGTTAGATTAGACAGTAACATTTGATATGAAATTTGTGTGCATAAATATAGTAGTTAGTTTTAGTTTTGTTTTTCATGTGACCCATTTATAAGATAAATTTCATCTCACAATACTCTGATGTACATATTAAAGAACTTTTAAATCATTTGATTGATATTTACTATGAGTTTCGTGTTATTCAAATTAAAGAGGTACAGATAGATGATATAAAATATATTAATGTCATTTAAAATCGATATGTGTTTGTATCTGTCAAAAGTCTTTGTTCATTTCCTAATGTCAATTCATATGTTTCTTTTCAATGGTATTTAAATTTGCTTGGAAATAAACAAACATGTAAACCTTTTCATTGGTGTCATTTTTCACTCTATAGTATTTAGTTTCAATTTTACTGTATCATCAAATGTATCCACCCTTTGATATGTATTTAATTTTTTTTTCAGAAATTCTTTAATGTATTCTAATTTAAAGGTCTTTTTTTTTTAATCTGCTCAGAAATAAACAAACCTGTTAACCTTTTAATTTGACATTTCACTCTGTAGTTGTTTAGATTCAGCTTTACTGTATCATGAAAGGTATCCACCCTTTGATATACATTTATTTCTTTTTGAGTTATGTAGTATCTTAAATGTATTCTGTTATTAGTCTTTTTTTGGAGGGGGATGGGGAGAAGCTGGTCTAGTTCACTATGCAAGTACTTTTTAATTGAATCATAGCAAGAAATTTTAAAATATTGTGACATTAAAAATACAGTTCTCATACTGGCAGTTATTAAGGTAATTTTAAGAAGTGAATGTTTGAATTACATCTGTGTTTGAGTAATTTAGACATTTTATTATTGCTACATAGTAAATTAATTTAATATGGAATCAACAGGTGAAAAATATTGCCTCTTATACGTGGAACTGTAAATGGCAGGAATTTGAGCCCGTATATTAGTATTTTCTTTTCTATACTAGTGTATCTATGGTAAAATTGTTGCTGCATAGTTAAAAATGGTCTGGTATAAATTTTTATTCCATTAATATTTTGTTAACACTGAATGATCTTTATGTTTTATGTCAATTTTTTTTCTTATATATGCTTTACAAATGATCTCAAAAGTAATAATGTTGTAATTATTTCCTTTATCAAAATAGAATAAAATATCTCCTTTTAAGAAAAAAAAATCTGTAGTTAGCAATTAGTTTATTCTTTTGCATACAAGTACAAATAATATACTTGAAGATTATTAAAGATTCTTCAGTATGTGAAATTAACTTCCTAAGCAATCTTACACTGTTTTGTCATGGTCTATCATAAATTTTAGTTAAATGATACTATTAAATGTGATATTGTAGAGATCTAAAAATAGCCAAACAATATATAAAGAAATTTGGTAAGTGTACCCCATAAAATTGTATGGGTTAACTGAAAAACCACACCATTCACAGAGTGGTAATGCTTCTGGTGATAACTGAAAAACTTTGGGGTTTTTTTGTATGCATTTTAAATGTAAATGGTTAATGTGACTGAATAGTTTTCTAAATTGCTATGTTAGCATAAATGTGTATTGACTCATTGATATGCAAGCCCTATTACTCAATGGCTGCAGTATTAGCTGTCAATACTGATAAGGCCTTGGCAGCTATGACCCATCTGGTACAGTGTAGCTGTCAATACTGAGAATCTTGTGGTTTGCATGGATATTTGAATTCTTTTTGAGCAAGCTTTGACTGATGGACTGTAGTACATAAAGTATATGAATGGTAGCTTTTTTTCCCCATCTAATTCAGTTTGCAAGACTATTTGCATATATATTTATATTAGGTATTACAATTTGGAGATTTATGTATTCATATAGTTCAGCTGTCAGGGGTTAAGCCAGAAATATCAACTATTAAAAATACTTAAGGTAGAAATTTCCAAGCTTAAAAATTTTTAATAATTTCTTTGAAAGATTAGTTTAATTTATAGAATTATCTGTGACATCAAATACAATGTTTATGTGGTCAGATGTTATTGAAGAATGTTTTATGTATGACGTCTATAAATTTAAATTATATTAAATGTTTAATATATATTTTGCTGTGCATAAAAATGTTAATGGTGGTATTCTTAT
The DNA here is from genome assembly GCA_907164885.2 of Dolomedes plantarius. NCBI lineage: Eukaryota > Metazoa > Arthropoda > Arachnida > Araneae > Dolomedidae > Dolomedes > Dolomedes plantarius. The sequence goes on along the minus strand of OU015495.1, from coordinate 57,823,849 downwards.
ATTTTTTTAACTAATGGGAACTTGGTGATAATTATGTCATGTTATTTATTCATAAATTGAGCCATATTGTTTTTTTTTTCCCGCAGAACTAGTTACTTTTGGTTTCTAAACTCTTTGTCTTTTAAAATTGTTAAATGAAAAGTTTGGCAAAAAACATCGCTGGTTTATGCTTAATTTCATGTTTAATTTTAAGTGACAGTGTGACATAATTCTGAGCTCATGAAAATAATGCTGCATTTCTTCCTTTGTGACTTAATCATTCATTACATTGTGATGCAGCAGCAATTCTTTTTTTAAATATGAATTTTGGTTCATTCTTAGCAAAATTAAATAAATTAAGAGTTTTACCATTTGCCTCTACAATACATGTATGTTCTAATATTTCCCAAAGTTTCTGCCAACCCTTTTTAGTTGACTGAATAATTCATTATAATTTCATGTTTACTTTGTAGATAGGCTGAGTAGTAATTTACAAAGTTATTATAGTTTATTTTATTTCTTATTTTAAATCTTTTAAATTTTAGTGTCTCAACATCTGAATCCAACATGGGAAACATATTTGCTAACTTATTTAAAGGCCTTTTTGGCAAGAAGGAAATGAGAATATTGATGGTTGGACTTGATGCTGCTGGTAAAACAACTATCCTATACAAACTGAAGTTGGGGGAAATAGTTACTACAATTCCAACTATAGGTATTGTTTGAAATTCCATAATTTTTTAAAGCTTCTGGTTGATTTTCATATTTTCAGAAATTGATTTGAGTATTTGTTATGATATAATGTAAAACTCTTCTAGATTTTTATTTCAACAATTTTTAGTGCTTATAAATTCTAAAAGAATTTAATAAAAATTGAAGGTCATTGTTTTTTAGCTGTAGTTTTATAAGTTAATTTTCTCATGTTTGTATATTAGAAAATATTATGCTTGTTGGACTGATTATTTTGACTTTCCGTGGTTTTGTAAATGTAATATTATGTATTTGGGGTAGTTTATGAAAAAATTCTTTTTTTTATTTTTAAATCTAAATGGTAAAAAAACAGATCTGCACCTGTGTAGAGTCCATCTAATAATAGTGAGTGCACTATATGTGAAGGTCTTTCCTAATCCAATATCTTACGAGATTTGGTTTTAAAACATTGATCTAACAAAATTATCTATTAGTTTATAAATTGCCAAATATTTTATTTCATTATAACTGAAAAAATTTATGCAACTGTATTGAGATTAGTCTCTAAGAGTAGTTGGAAGCCAACTCTGGATAAATATTCATAATGATTAAAAATCAGATCTTAAAACAAAGCACTATCAGTTTTTCAAGTTTTAAGTTTTTATTGTAGTTTTATGATTGATTTACATATTCTTTTGTAGAATTTAGCAGGTCTGAAAATTTATTTAGATAAGCTGTCGTTGAGGCTTTTGTTTTGCTTGAGAATGCAGCGGGAAAGATGGGTCTAACCATCATTGAGGATAAAACTAAATTTTTGATTGCAACAAATAAAAAAAATAGATACAGCCCCTCTGGAGATCAATAACTACACATTTGAGAATGTAAAGCAATTTAAATTAAAAGCAGACTAGCCATGGCTAATAGATGTTTCTATGGCCTTAGGAACCAACTAAAATCTAAATTCATCAGCATTAAAGCAAAAATAAGTCTATAAGACCCTGATAAGACCTGTTGTCTTATACAGGAGTGAATGCTGGGCCCTGAACAGATTAGAAGATAGTTTATTGATTTTTGAAAGAGAAATTTTGAGGAAGATTTTTAGACCAATTATGCAAAATGTTTGGAGAATCGCCTATAATCACGAAATATATAAAAAGTATGGCGAACCCGACATCTTAAAGGTGGCAAAAGAATCTCGCATTAGGTGGCTAGGTCATATATTCAGATATGACACGTTTCCCCAAAAGAAGTCACCTTTTCAATTAATTGGAGGGAAGGTGACGAAGGGGAAGACCCTCAACCAGATGGTTGGATGAGGTAGAAAAGGACCTAAGAATAATTGGAGTGAACCGATGGGGGGCCATTGTACAGGATCGAGCTAGGTGGGGGAAAATTGGCGAGACATCCTTGGCCTGTAACAGGCTGTAGTGCTAGCAAAGAAGAAAATTTTCAAAAAGGTTACCAGGTTTCAGAACCAGTGACCAATGTTTTACTTTATAAACCTTAATTCTGGTTTAGACATTTTGACTTAAAATATTTTACTGTGACTTAAGCAGAGTTTGTGCTAACTGTGATTTGAAACTTCATTTTAAGTCATTTTCAGAATTTTTAAGCAGGAATGATAGAATAAAACTTTAGATTCTTAATTTTCATAATTTTAAATTGTCATAATTAATTTTAAATAACTTTTATGGGGCTTTTTAAGCTGTCACAAACTTATGTATGTATAACAGTACATTTGAATATTATCAATCACATCTTCACTGTGGTATAAAATTTTCCCATACATGCATTGTTTTAGTTACTAGACAGGGAGAATAAAATAATTACTAAGAATTGTACTTGTTTGGGGATGAGTTGCTGTTTGTAGTTCTTGAGATTGTTTTATAATTAAAAAAAATAATAAATATTTATTCAAAAGTGGCTGTTTTTAATTACCTACAAAAGAATAAAAAACTCGCAGTTGAGAATATTTATTTAGCAAATATGTTCAAATTCATAATGTAAATGTCTGTTATGTGTTAACATGAACACTAAAGACCCATCGACAAATTTTTTCAGTGTAATTTTTTTCAAGTTGGAATTTTATGGTGAATTATCAGAAGCTCAAACTTTGATGGAAATATGGTATTAAATATGGTCATTAATATAGTATTTTTGTTAAGTTGAAAACTTAAAAGTGGTTTAAACAAAAATTTAGATTTTTTATTTTATCTATTTGTAGCATAGCTATAGCTAGGATTGCCCAAATTAGAACTACATATTGTATATTTTTGAAAGCAAGATTTTGTGTGTATAAAATATCTGCAGGTTGAATAAATGAAAATAATCATTTAATGAACTTTCCCCATGTATGTGCATTGTAATTAAAAGCTGATAGATTAAATTAAAATAACCTATTTCAAATTTTTCACTGTCCAAATATTTAATTTGCTTAAATTCTGTAGTGTGGGGTCTTTCTTGTTAATGAACGCTGTCAACTTTTACTGTACTAAAAATTGTAATATTGGACATTTATTAAAATTATAATTTATCTTAACCTTAAATTTTCATTTTCTGTAAAATTATTTTTTACTCTAAGGAATATTTGTCTCATAATTGTTTCTGCAATATATTTCATTATTTAAAAATGTTTGATATTGATCAATGTTTTTCATAAATGCTACTGAACTAAATCATTTAAAGTTTATTTTCTGTATGTGTGCTTATGTATGTGCTCCTGTGTTAAAAAAAAATTGTACGTTTTCTGCAACTTTTGTTACTTATTTAAAAAAAAAAAAAAACCTGAATCATATATCAGTTTAAGAAATTTATGGGTGAACTTTTTATTGATCTCTTGGATTTGGTTTTAGTCCTTAAATGCTTCTATTACTATTAACTGGTATTGTTATTTTATTAAATGTATTCAACTACTACTTGGAAATTTCATTGAAGGTTTTGAACTAAAGGTGAATGTCAAGCAAAACAAGCTCTTTATTTCATTTTAATATAATTATTTAAGTATAACATACATTTAATGGTAAAATTTATTTCTTCATTTACAAAATATTCAAAATATGTGTAAAACTTTTCTAAAGGTATTAATTGCTTTTGTTGGTTTAAATTTCTTCTAATGTCATTTAGAATAGTTTTAAAACCCTTTTGAATGTTTTAGTTGTTATATGGAATAAGGAATAATGCATAGATAAATATATTAAGTGTATGCAGACCATGAAATGGCAATCATTCTACCTTAAATAATTAACTGTTGAATATTGTTTTAAACATCATTAATTTTAGCTTGAGGTTCAGATTTGAAATTTGTCTCGTGTGCATCAATGTTCAATTTTATTGAATTTTGTCATTGTTTCGCATTTACAGGTTTTAATGTAGAAACAGTGGAGTACAAGAACATAAGTTTCACAGTATGGGATGTTGGAGGTCAGGATAAAATCAGACCATTATGGCGACACTACTTCCAGAATACCCAAGGTAATAAAAATTTTATTTTGTAATGTAATACTCTATATTCTTATAGTACAGTTATTTGTTTAATATGACAAAAAAATAGTATGAAGTTCATTTCAATTTCATATCTGCCACAGTAGCATATTTTTCTGTTGAATTTAAGTAGTAAGAAAATGTTGCTCTGTACAGTTTTTATATATTTAATATGCTTAGAATTCTTAAATTCTTGTTAGTATCCTGGGAAAAACTAAGATGCATTTAAAAATTGCTCAGTCAAATTCTTATGAAAATTTGCAATAATGTATAAATGGTTACTCTAAAATTTATGGTATTCTTTTTTTACTAATTGCGGCATAAGTGGTACAAAACAATATAGACCAGCTTGTAACTTTTTCATAAATATGTATTTAAAAAAAAAGTGTGTATATTACCTTTGATTTCTACAACCAGAGAGGAATATAGTCATTTATTTTAATACTTGAATAAATGCATGTAATGTCGGAAAAGCTTTTCCTTATTAAACTCTGGAATGTCATTTGAACTGTACTCGCCTTTTAGATTGTGAAGGACAGAATAGTTCTTTATAGCAATAATTATTAAGTTTTAGTATATAGGGTAAATGACTACGGTTATCTTTCATTATAATTTCTTACCCTTTCTAATTTTCAAAGAATTCTCGCAATGGATGTCAAAAACAGCATGATGATTTCTGAGCAAAGAGTACCAAGAAATTCATGTCAAAAAATATTTGTTCCATCAACAGTGCCTATGTCAGTTTTTTTATATGGATACAGTTAAAATGTAGTCCAAATTATTTCACTGTAAATTGAAAGCATCATGCCTTTTCATAATGGAATTCAATAATCTAGTCTTCATTAGCATGTCTTCAATAAATTAAAAACTGAACCATAAATGCAATTTGGATCCTAATTTTTTGTTATTGTAAACTATTTATAATTAAAAAACCTCATATTTTCCTGTTTTTTCCTCATTACAACAAATTTCATTTCATGTATACTTAAAAGTTAAAATGTTTTGAAAGCTTGTTTTCATACATAGTGACATATGACCATAGTAGGTCTTGGAACGTCTTGATGAAATTTATCTATAGTGTAGGTCTTGATCATTTATTTAGTGATATACATAAATATTTAATATGAAATACTAATGAGTTTTCATGTGTCTTTAAATTTGAAAATAACTTCTATGTACAATAGGAATAATACCAATTCATAATTGGTATATTTTCAAGATGTCTGCTTTGATCTTGAGTATTTTTGGTCTTTTTAGACTTCCTTTTGAGTCCTTGTGTATTTTTTATTGTTTTCTTAAATTTGGATGATCAGGGTTAGGTTTTCATTGTTCTAGTTTTAATGGGTAAAAGTACATATTTTTGTTATTTAGGTCTGATCTTCGTAGTCGACAGCAATGATAGAGAACGTATAGGAGAAGCAAGGGAAGAATTAATGCGAATGTTAGCTGAAGATGAACTTAGAGATGCAGTTCTTCTGATATTTGCTAACAAACAAGTATGTATCAGTAATTATTTCTTGTAGTTGTGAAATGCAGAAAGCATTAATCTAGCTTACTGAGCTGTCATGGAGTTTTTCTCATTTGGCAGCTTGGTTACATAGTGCATTTGTAATTTTTTTTATTATGTGTATATTTATATTACTTGACTACTGGTTTAGCATATCAGTTGCTCAGTTAAAAAAATACCTTTGTTTCCTTTTAAAAATTGTTAAATTTTATTCCTCAATATGAAATGTAATAAACTAATTTCATAAAGACCTGAAATGAATAGAAATTTTCTGAATCTGTATATTAAATTTTATGAAGTGTTCAGCATGATATTGTATTTAAATCCAGTGTTTTTAATTTGTGGAGTGATTTTAAGGGTTTTTAAAACTTTTTTCCTTTTTTCTTTCTCATGGGGGAGGTATAGATAAGATATGCTGTTAATTTACTTAGCTGAGTACCACAAATCTGAATTTGGTGTATAAAATTTTCACTTTATGTGGAGGAAATTTCTTCATAGGCAGATTTAATTCTTTTTCTGTTTCTTTTAGAGAGGATATTGAATATTTAAATAAATGCTTTATACCCATTTTCTATTTGTCATCTTTAGCAATAGCTAGTGATATTTAAGAAAAACTACCTTTTTGATTTTACTTAGAGAAATGATTTTATGTGAATAATTGCTACAATCAACTGAATTACAAAACAGGGAACTCTTAAAAAGCTTTGTATAAATGCTGCATTTTATGAAATATATATATATTGGGGAAAAGTTGATATATCCCATAATATGAAGGAAAAGAAATTACAAGCAAAACTTGATGAAAAATTTAAATATTTTTCATCTATTATTCCTATGTTATTAAAGTACTGTCTCTGAAAGATGGGATTTTTCAGGTCAAGTAATTTAAACACATCTCAGTTCTGAACAATGTCAAAAAATATAAAAGAGGGTGGGGATAAAAGCAGGTTGAACAGAGACTTTTAGCTAGATGAATTGGTTAGCTTATTAATAGTTTGTTAGCTTTGACAAAGGATTTTCCCCACTGGTGATTATCTTTAAAGTCTCACATGTCCAAAATCAATCCTACATTTAATGGTTCAGCTATAATTTTTTTCATGAGTTATTGTTTGTGTTCGGTTCTTAAATTTGGGTTTAGTTTCAAGTTATATGTGAATACACACTCACACATTTTAATTTAACCTTAGTTTCTCTCAATTGTGTATTACTGTCTCTGATTTTTCATTCATATTTGCTTCACTTTTCATAGATAAACTTTAGCTAAATCATTTTGGATCCTCTTTGATTCTCTTGTATATTACCCCAATCTCAGGAACTGTTGTGTAGGCCATATAAGGAGTAATCATGAATTTTGTTTTATTCAAAAATTATAACCTAAGCTTTTATTTTATCCCCTTCACTTTGTTACCAGTGCCTCGATGTGAACAGAATAAGGAATTCACTATTAAATATGTTTGTAAATTTGGGGGATATGTCAGGTTGTTTGTTTTCTGTCCATTTGTTTGGTTCCTGCATTCTGTATCGTCATATACATAGTTTACTCTTGTTTGCCGTAACATCAGGAGTTTCACTCTGAGTGACTCATGTGTACTATAGCAATTTCATAGTATCAGCCTAATACTCCTAATGCTAATATCTTTACTAAGTGGTACTAATCAAGTTTGCTTTTTTAATCATTGTAAAGAATTATTCTAGTGAATTTGTGAATTTGCTTCTTGTTATAAAGACTGCTGGGATGTTTTCTGAATGGTGGTAAAGTAATTTCGTTAAGTAAAAATGGAAATTTGTTATACTGTTTAAAAACAGCAAAGAATGCAACATTAGAGGGTTCTATATAATTATTTTGTACTTGCAAATTTTTTTCATTCACATGTTACAAATTTTTATTTTTAATTTCATTTGTAGGATCTCCCTAATGCCATGAATGCAGCTGAAATTACAGATAAACTTGGCCTCCATTCCTTAAGGAACCGTAACTGGTATATCCAAGCTACATGTGCAACCAGTGGAGATGGCTTATATGAAGGCTTAGACTGGCTTTCAAACCAGCTTAAAAATCAGAAGTAACAGTGGATCTTATTTCAAGAACAATTTCACATAGTGGACTTAAAGGACCTGAACATGGGGAGTCTTTTTTTCCAAGGAAGAAAAGTATTTTGTAGGCAAGAAGTGGTGCATTGTTTCAAGCCCCTTTGCAAGTCACCCTCATTTATAAGCTCTGAATGACTGGATATGTGAACCCAGTCCCTTTCAAGGCTTATTGATTTGGGTCACTTAATTGCAAGTGTATTTAAAAGAGAAGGCTTTTTTGGAAATGGCAATGTTTGTAAATAAATAAGGATTATTATTAAACTTTTTTTCAGCTTCATGTTTAGGGCCCAACTGATCATCCATTTAACATTGTAACTATTGTCTTATACTACACTGTATTTGTTTAGCTTTTAAGATGATTTATTGCATAAACAAGTTTGCTCATATTTTGTCTGTGCTTGGTGAATGTGACAGGTAAATGAATGAGCTGGTACTCGTTTCATCAGAATATAGATAGTTCACTTGATTCAAAAATGTTTCTTGTAATTTTCCTTCCAATAAAAAATTATGAAACACATTATAAATGTTTCAAATGTTTTCACTTTCTTCCAAAATGCAGTACTTTGATTTTCCATGAAAAACCAGTTTCACTTTTTCTTCCATAATATAGTATATTGATTTCTTATATAGTGTGTGCATGTGTATGTGTGTAAGTCCTGTCTAGTTACGAACAAACAACCAAAAAGTTCCAGTACACCTGGTAATCAAAAAGGAATATTAGTCAAACCAAGCATACTGCATATATTAAAGTAATATGGGGCCTATCGGAATATGCTAAGAGATCAATCCCAAATGTTAGGGGGGTTTTTTTTGGGGGGGGGGTGTTAATGAATTAAATTCACAAATACAGCCCAATAAGTTTAATTATCACCATTTATTGTCATTGAAGAATGTTTTTTTTTCTCTTCATTTCTAGACAAAACATCTTGGCTCTTTTTTTCTTTTAAAGGAAGGCACATTCTACTGTATAAATTAATTCATAATCAAACAAATGAAGGTGTCTCCCCCCTCCCCTTAATAAGCTTGAATATATTAAATCTTAAGATATCCATTTACAAAATTAAGAAAGTGTCTATACAGTTGAAGATATTTAGAATGCAACTTGTAGGTTAACCTTGATCTATCATTTTTAAAGGGAACTGTTGCTCTAAACGATAAATGTGGGAACATAACAAAGATCTATTATCAGGACTGGATGAAGTAAATGACATACGGGAAAACAACCAATTGAGGTTCCATCATATTTCACAAAGCCAGCTTCACCAAAGAGGTTCCCTTTAAAAATTTTGCTTAAACAAGCATTTTTCAAGTAAGTGTACTAGTTGGGTTTTTATTTCAAATCTTTGTTGAGGAGTCTGATTTTAATGTTCATAATCGCAACTTCTCAACATTAGGCATTCTTATTCTAACAGATTTTTCTGAATGGCTAGGACAATAGTCATTGGTACCAGAGTCTATTGATTTGAATCTAATAAGCATTAGTGCTTGTAGTATTCAGAAACATTGTTGAGCTATAGGACCTGGTTTATTCAGCCTTTGTGTTGCAAGCGTTGACCCTCGTGCTCCAGATCCAATAACCATCTGTATTATTTTAAAATTAAATTTCAAGAAAAAAATTACTGTCCAGTATTGTAGAAATTTGAAGACCGGTGGCGTAGTGGTTAAAAGCGTCAGGCTGCCACACCATAGGTCCATGGCTCGACCCTGCAGCTGGGTAAGGTCAACTCAGCCTTTTATACCTTAAGTGGGTCGATAAAATGAGGACCAAGCATGCTTTGGAACTAACTCTGGGGGTCCCGCATCAGGTTGACCACCTGACCAAGACATATGCTGTATGGTACCCCAAGCCGACGGTCATGAAAGTGAAGATGGGCACCGCAGGCCTTGGTCCACATTCTGTCTGTTCTGCCTTGAGTTAGTTATCGTAGAAATTTAAAATTTTTTAAACAATTTTTAGTCTTTTTATACTTAGATATTGTATATTTTAGTTCTGAATTCTGTTTTTACAAAACTGTGGCTTGAAATCTGTGAAATTTCTGAGAGTATTTGTTACAATAAAGTTAAAAAGGGTGTCTTAAATGGCATGTAGAAATTAAACTGAAAATTTGATCAGCCAAAAAGAAACTGTGATTGGTTTGTCTGCCATCTCTACTTTATATTACAGTATAGCAAATCCCAACTTTTTCATTTGTATAAGATTAAACTAAGCCCATTTATGTGATATAGCTAGTCTGCTTGGAATGCAAAAAATGTATTCACAGCTGTTACAGATGTAGGTAACCTTATAACAGACTCTTGGTTGATATTCAGTGGGTAGGTGTTGCCCCCAGTTGTGTTCAGTGACAGCAACAATGGGATTTGCCTTAATTTTTACTGGGGACTGAAAACTAGTCTTTTATCCCAATGAGTTATCTGTGAATTCCACTGAAAAATTTTGGTGAAAATGTGTTAGGTCTCCAGTTTCATTTGGGTTATTTTAACTGCCATCGCATTTCTACTGTCTAAAAGTTTAAATTTAGATCTCCAATATTCTTGTTTTATAGGGTCCTTTATTGTTCTTCTAAAAACTTGCAATGTCATGTATTTAAAGAAGCAAAGAATTTGTTTACTGTTATGTTGAACTGGAGAATTTGTACACTTGTTCTTAAGTCCTATTTTATATTATGTGTAACTATTGATAGCTTTATCATAAAATTACTGGTGTTGTGAAGGTGTTGTCTTTGTCGTCTTAAATGTTTGTAAGTGCACAGAAAGAATTGAGTCCTAAAGTTTAAAAGTTTCCCTATCATTTTATATATTTTGTATGCAAGCACTTCAGTATGGTCAGCAAATTGCATTTAACCCTCTAGCAGCAGTCGGAATTTTCATATTTTTCTGTACAAAATCGCGGACGAAATTTATATCTTATTTAGATTTATCTTATTGTTAGACCTTTAATGTAATACCAAATAAATAAATCAAAACTGGGGGGCGGGGGGGGGATGAAATTTTTTATTTATTAACTTAAAACATACGGGAAATAAGAATATCGCTTTTAACAACAAAAAGAAAATGTTTACTAGAATCCATTTTGGGGAAATAACGTTTCCCTGTAACCATATAAACTTGATTCGACGGGGAAATCGCGTTTTATGCTGTTTAGATAACACAAAAATCCAGTGCGAACGCGATAACAGCATCATCTGCAGAATTGAACAGAATTCGCAGAACATTATATCGGCGTCGCTCGTAGGTGGAGGGTTGATTATCTTTTTCGTTGTCGGTGTGTTTAAGCATAAAAACTAGAAAATCAATCTGCAGGCATATTAGAAATAGTGCTTTTATTACAAAAAGTGAAAGTTAAAATTTTAAGTATTTATTTACATTATAGAGAGCATGGTCGAAATGAGAAAATTCGTATATAATGTATGGGATGTTTCGTGAAGGCTGCTGTGTATTACCCGATTGGGTTCGCTCACCTCAGTATTAACTTATAGAGAAAATGTGTCTAATATTGACAGCTACATAAATGCTGATAATCCAATAAAAATGGTAATTTCAGATAGCCTGAACTTTTCTGCGCCTTGCAACAGGATTCATTTTATAAGTTTCGTCCACCAAAAGAATTTAGGAGCATTTAAAACACAATAGACCAGTTTTTTCCCTGAATTGTTTAAATTTTAAAATATTTTAAAAATTTTTTAAGAGGGCTTGTGGCGGCCCAGTGGTACAGCGCGCCGGTTTTCGGTGCTGAGAATGCTCGGATTGAATCCTGGCGTCGCGCCACGAAAATTGCCTCCGTTCGTGTCGTCCCTTCATAGGGGGTAATGCTGTCCGCCTATATGGTGCCCCCGCCCCACAATAAAATGGGCAGTAAAATTGCGGCGTAGTATAGGCGAATATTTGACGACAAGTGCCTCCGCATTGGGGGGGAAAAATCAAAGTTTTAAAATTCGTTTCTCTATTACGGAGTAATTTGATTTTTTTTTTTTTTTTTTTTTTTTTTTTTTTTTTTTTGGAAAAAAAAAAAAAAAAAAAAGTCGGCAATCCGTAGACACACTTTCTCCATAGGTTAACATCAAAATGAGCGAATCCAATAAGGTCAGTACACAGCAGCCCTAAGCGAAATTTTGAATTGCATTTTGGTTACATGTTGTTTCGTTAATTAGATGTTAATACCCTGAAATGAGTAAATGTGATTCAATGGATATTATTTTTTGAGTTAACTAGCTTTGATGGATTCGGTTTTTTTTTTTCATATCGTGATTTCAACTATCCAATAAACTTCATGCAGTGGTAGGGAGCAAATTGGGCATCATCTTTGAATTTCCTTTATCATTTTTAGTATTACATAAGTACGTGCTCGTGGAAATTGCTGTTAGTGAGTTTGATTTTCTTTAAAATTTCATTCCACATTAAACAATAGTTGAGATTTTATATTAAATAAAGGTGTGGTCCAAATAAAATCCGTTCTCTTGCTCCGAGTTGTATTTTTCCCTAGCACATCTTACTTGACAGCTTGCTCCTGGTAAACCAATTTTAAACACTTAAAAATAAAAACATGTTTAAAAGGTTCAATTTTTGGAATTTCCAAGAAATCCCTTCTGCGTATATTGAGTGCTTGTATGTGTATTGAGAGAGAAAATGGTAATCACTTCATTCGGCATCTTTCAGTCGTTTGCTTTTCTCTCTGCAGTAGCCAGTGGCGAGCTTAATCATGTTTAGACTGACATAAATCGCTAATTGGAGTCCTTTCATATGAAGTGGTTGACCTATTAAAGTGAAGAATACTGTGGGCAGGAGAAACTAACGTGTTACCAACTTTTTATTTTGGAAGTTCTTCAGTTTGTGTGACAGACATTAAAAGAATTTCAAACTGCAATGTACGCAAAATTATTCCCTGTTGAAAGCGTTACGAGCTTGTGATATCTCTTAAAAATGGGGAGTGTTCATGGATCATAGTCAATAAGATTACATCTGCGGATTATCTCTGCTACCTTAAATAATTTTGCATCCTTTAGATCGGTCAACTTAGTTATAAACCGTTTTGTCGTATTAGAAAACATTTTTAAACTATCTGAACAAACCATTACAAATTACTTTTCTTCGGAGCAAACAAGCTATCATAACTGTCGGGACCTCGCGATTAAGTAGCTCGTTTAGGGTTTTCATGGACACATAAACTACTCTTTCCTTGCATATTATTCATATATCTTGTTTATTCAAATATATTTACAGCATCTATGATACAACATTCCATTATCAATCCTCAATCGGAAAAATCATCAGTCGAAAACCAGAGAGAGTCATAACTCAGTTCAATCTAAAGTGCAGCATAGAGACGGAAAGCACGTCCCATAGTTATCTCCCCTCCTTCGTTCTTCTCTTCCCTTTATATACCCCATCTTTCAGAAAATCCAGATCATTCTCGAAGCTTCTGACTCCGCGTGGGAAAGTTCCCGCGACTTCCGGTCAGTGTGTCAGAGCATCTGGTCCCCGAGTGGTGGCTGCAATTACCTTAAAGTGAACACTCCACTAACGACTTGTTTAACGATACCGTCAATCTTTTCTTAAATTGGTCGCATATGGGGAGGCTTTTTCCACTTAACATTGGACCCAGCACCCCGAAAAACATAGTAATATTATATACTAGACGGGCTTCGTCTGGCTATGCTCGGGCCCCACAAAAGAAAAAAAAGTCCCTTTTCAGGGCCATACAAATTTATTAAATTCCCGTCAATTTTCATTCCCGTCGCTGCCGACAGATGGCTGCACCATACTGAAGATGGGTGATTTGATTCTTTCGTCTCAGCGGTGGAGTGCTTTTAGAATTAAAATATCTGTAAAACTATTAAAGTAACAATAACTAAGCAGAAAAAATTATCAGTTTTTAAAGCTCTTTCCAAATATGTAACATTTATGTACTTTCATTCAAAAAAATGCATCGATTTTGACATTATCAAATATGGCGGCTGGGGGGCTCTTACATTTTCTGGACTCACCCTTCAAAAATTGTTGATTTTTTATTAATTAAAAATTAACGGTAATAAAATTTAAATTTCGGGCTTCGAGGTGCACATGTTCAGACTCTTCGCTACCCGTGTGCCAAATTTCATGGCTGTAAGTTTCACAGATTCGTTCACAGGCCTCACACACACACACACGCAAACATTCGCTTTTATTAATAAGATAGAATTAGTGAAAAGGACCATTTGGCGCCCGGGGCAGGATCCCTTTGCCCCCCTGTCCTGCACCACTATGTGCACGTGTTTCTGACAATAACTGCTTAAGTATCTACATTACGTCAGCCTCTTTGGTTATGATTCTACGTCCTCGAGTTGATGCTAAGACGTCTCTAAATAATATGGGGTTTATTTATCGCAGAATATTCACTAGAACGCTCGATACGCTACGAAGGCAGTTTGAGAAAAAGAGCGAAAAATACACTGGTTATAAAAAATTAAGAAAAAGTCACAAAAATAGCGATTACTCAAAAAGTCACGCGTAGAATTTAATAAAACTTATACACATTATACAACACATAGGTAGGTATAAAATAGTATGAAAAGAAATCGTCAGACAATTGTGGTGTTATAGAAACTAGCATATGTATACAATGAACAAATCGGATGTGTCAGTTTGGTATAGGAAGAGTACCTTTAATATGGCGTATGATCCCCCGAGAAGCAATACAGCACATACAGCGATGTGTGATGCTGTGAATTATGCGGTCTATGAGTTCGGTAGGAAGTGAGAGCCATTGCTCTTGCAAAGCAGTTCAAAGCGTGGCTAGGGTCCTAGGAGGAGGATTGAGAGCAGCTATACGTCGTCCTAAGGCGTCCTAAACATGATCGATAGGATTCAGGTCCGGTGATCGAGCTGGACACTCCATGCGCTGAATTGTTTCCTGCTCAAGATAAGCATCCACGATGTGAGCCCTCTGCGGTCTCGCGATATCGTCCTGTAGCACGAAAGCATCACCTATTGCCCCGGCATAAGGGCGCACATAAGCATCAAGGATGTCATTTCTATAGGTGTGAGCATTCACATTTCCACGGGGAAAGACATGGACGTCTGTGCGTCCACCCAAAGAGATACCACCCCAAAACACAGACACTGCCTGATCCGTATGCATCTCTTTCACGGATGTGTGATGGATGAAAACGAGTTCCAGGTTCTCTCCAAATCAAAATACGCCTACTATCACTTTAGAGGCTAAACCTGGACTCATCCGTAAAGAGAACAGCCCTCCATTGATCACGCGTCCAGTGGACATGTTGACGTGCCCACTGCAAACGGTCTCGCCTATGGCGTGACGCAAATGTCTGGTCGCCTCGCAAAAAGACCACCTTTGTGAAGCCTTCTACGCACGGTTGATGTTGATACCAACCTTCCAGAGCTTGCAGCGAGGGAGGATCTGCAAACGGAGTTGCGGTTCTACTCCTTCGCATAATCACAAATATTGGTCATCGGCACTCGCCGTAGCGTATGATGATCCTTGGCTGAACCTCCTGGATGCCGAATCCGTGGTTAGAAATTGTTGCCAAAGTCTATGAACCACAGACGGACTCACATTTATCCATCTGGCCAATTCTGTCTGACTTTGTCCTGCCTTTAGTCTCCCAATAGCTCACCATCGCAGTTCTTCGGTCAAATGATGCCTGGAGGTCATTGTTACAATTTGGCTATGCCAGATGTCTAATCTCAGCCTCGCAGCGGCAGTTACTGCCTTGCTCTGAGACATGCACTTTTATGCTCCTCGCAAATGACGTATTCCGACTGCAGCGCCACTATTTTGCACAATGTAGTATTGTTCAGCACCTTTTACTTAACAACGTATTCAAATTTTAAACAGATTGGCCTACTTTTGAACGTTTTATCCCTCTTTTTGTGATTTTTCCTTAATTTTTGATAACTAGTGTATGTCAACTTAAGCAGACATCTTTTAGAATAGAGAATTAATGGTTTATTTCTTTCTCAAATCCAGGCTGAAGTTTGAAAATTTAAATTAGCAACATTTGTTATTAGACGTGCTCTGAATCAGTTCTGGAAAATTTTGTAAAACTACATAATTTCATAATTAGTTGCTTCTTAGTTACATTTTTTCATTCTAGTGATTCTCACTGTGATATAATGTTAATGTAATGAATATTAGAATTCTTTATTTAACTTTGTCACTTTTAAAATTCTTATGACAGATATTTTTTAATACCTTCAAAACTGCTGTCGTAACGTTTTGTACCGCCTTTTAAAACTATCTTTTTTTCTTGGGATTTTTCCCCTAACAGCTGCGCGTAGCACATAAATGTGGATACTACCCCTTGACTATGGCACTGTATTCAACGAAAACCTACTTTTTAGCGCTAAGAACGCACCCCGCTTTCTTATCAGTGAAATTCCTCGTGCGGGGGTGAAAGGGTTGGTATATCACACTACAGGTTTGGCTACTTTTCGCCTCCCCAAGATACACATGCATAATCGCGTCGCTTAGTTTTCACAGTTTTTCTCGCCGCTTGGCGAGCGCTGTTCGCCAAATTTGGCGGATTGCTGGACAGATGCAAAACTCATCAGCCACCTGCAGAACGGAGATCTCTCCCGACCGGCAGGAAAGTAGAGAGGGTGACTTGAGGATGCCGAAGATGAACGAAGGCAGTTGGAGAAGAGTTCTGTTCGCATGGGTCTCAAGAAGCATCCACCGGTCTTCATAGTCGCATAGAATGCCAAACATTCTGTATTTTTTGAGGCCTTTAGCCATTTCCTTCATATTCCCTCAAAATAAATGTTCCATGGTTCATAATTTTGGGTCGTCATTCCTCGTTTATCGTTTATTGATGTCATTTTTCTATTCCAGATGACGAATTCCCAATCACTATACTGTAATATGCTTCTCAACCTATTTTTAATGCTACAACTGCCTTTATAATTTTCCTGGTGATAAGTAACATCTTTTAAATCTTGATTTGGGTAAATTATTCCTGTGGGGAGGCCATACACTTTAAGTCATGACCAAGGGTTGTCTCTTAAAAGGTTTGAGAAACACTCACTACCTTATACCACTTTCGATATCAAATCCAGTTGGGTTTTCGTCTTAAAATCTATCCAGTTTGCTCTTCTCCATAGATATAACGAAGCGTGTTTTTACAGTTTGATTTGATTTTTTCATAAATAAAGAGTATAAGTTATTTGCATACCTTTTAATTCTTAACTAATATACAAGTATAATTCTTTACATATTTACAAATATATACAATTCATTGTTACAGAAACAAGGGGTAAATATATACATTATTGTATTATACGAATGCAAGTCCAGGTAAACGCTCAAGAATTCCATCCACTGAACGATGAGGCATGTACTTAACACTTTATATGCGGGCGACAGAATATTCCGCGTTTACTTACACAACGCTTGCATGGGAGCAACGGACAATTCCGTTTTTACTTCGCCTGGTTTCTGGAAGTCGGACAATTTCATTGGGCATTAAAAACTAGCAATCTTTACGACGCATTTCTATGCAGTTTTTTTTATTTTATTATTGAAAATGAATTTTTATTTAACTTTTTACATGGGATGATGCAAATAAATTGAAATTGCTGATAATGGTGAGTATAAATCGAAAAACTTTAATAAATTCCGTCGACAACTTCAAGTGACTTTTAAGGGTGTCTATTATAGTGCAGTGGTGCGCAAATTTTTTTGGATCACGATCCACTTTCTTTCAATAGAAAATCCCTCGACCCCCCCATGAAAATTTTTGGTGGTAGCAATTTTTTTTTAAATACTAGGAAAATGTTAGCAAAAACATTAAATAAAAAATGCGAATTTTGTCAAACTACTTTAAAAATCAATGACCAGCAGATTTCGGGTTTATATTTACTCTCAATAATAACAATAGAAAAATGTATCGCTTCCCTTCTGCACATGTTTTTTCCCAAATCTCACGATACTAAAACTTTATATTAAAACATAAATATGTATGCTTATTCCATTAAGGTAAAAATTAACAAAAAAAAAAAAGACCGTGATTTCAAAATTATAAGATTCATATTAAAACACTGAAAATTATAAACTATTTATCCATATAAAACTAAAATACTTCATTTTTGTAGTTAAATGTTTGTTAACCTTTAGCTTACGGGGCCTATTTTTCAGATTCCCTCTTTAGAACGGAAAATTTCATATATCTATGTATATAAAAAATTTCCGTAACTGACTGACTGACTGACATATAACGCACGGACCTAAAAGGCTGAAATTTTGCATGGCGATTTTTCTTATAGTGTAGGGGTGCACTTAGAAAGATATTTGAAAAATTCTTCTTAGATTTTTTTAAATTAAATTTTTAAGCTGTTTTAGTAACTTTTGCATTTAAAATAATAATTTGCTTTTAAAATAATAATTTGAAGGTTATAAAATTTATATCACGACAAAGATCATAAAAATTCCTTTAAAATGAAATTTCTTTCGAATCCTCCATTTTCTGATTTTTGGTGAAATTTTAAAGATTAATTTTTAGAATTTAATTTATTAAATGCTGATCACGTGATTTCTTTTTCTGGTATTTTAACTTAATTTATCGTCACGTGCATAACAACGAAATAGACAAAAAAATATTTTTTTTTCTAATGCGGCAGACGATTGGACATTATCAAAAAAAATATTAAAATACAGTAAAAGATATGTTCCTCAAACTGTACTATATTAACTGTACTATATTCTTCAGTATGTTCTATTAGATTTAATTTGATCATTTTCTTCTACATTATTTTGTCTATAAAAATATCCGTTACGATTTTTTTATAAATATATTTTTGTTTTTTCAATCAATTGCATACATTGATCGTTGTATTTATTATATATATATATATATATATATATATATATATATATATATATATATATATATATATATATATATATATATATATATATATATATATTCATATTCACTCTTGAGTCCGTATTCTTGGGATACATGGTATCCCACTCCGTAAGGAAAAGGTTAAAGTTCAGATTTGGATTGAATTATTGGGCCTGAAAGGGTCATAAACATTTAGAAAAAAAATTCAGTCGAAGCCCTTACAATTTTAGTCCCCCAAAAAAAGTAAATAAACTTTTGGTGGTGGAGTTTTTATCGTAAGACTGTTCGACATCTTATTGAACAATGTCATTTCATATATTTTTAATACAATTAAAAAAATGAAAGTATTAAACATGTCTTTATAAAAAAATTAAGCATATTTTTTAATTAAATACCCAATATGATATAAATTGACTTTCGACCCCTCAAATTTTTTTTTTTTTGCGACCCATTAGTGTAGTGCACTGTAAGAAATAGCCCCGTGGTTCGTAGGTTAAGATATGCGAAATCTCCTTCTTTTAAAAGTGTTAAGTAAAGCAATCATTATTGTATAACATCTAATTTTAACAACTCGTTCAAATTCGTATAACTTGAGGATAATTAGGTGTGATTCAGTTCTCACGAACAGGATGTACGGTATAAAAAAATAGTCATATAATTAGTTAATTCGTTGACGACTGGAATGGCATTCATTCTTGCGAAGTTTCTCACGGCTCTAAAAGGCGACTGTGATAACGGTGTCTAAGGACGACGACTTCTGCTTTTTCGTCGGGCTTGACATTCCTTCGTTGCAATTACAGATACTTGCGGAAAAGAACTGTTTGAATGTCCTCTTTTTGCAGGCAAATATGAAGAATAGATACACGCCGTGTAAGCAGTTCAGCATTCCTGCGACCGCGTATAAATAATATATGCCTGTTAACCAGGGAATGAACTCTGTAATCCATACTAATCCCATTATGAGAACAAGCTTTATACATAAGCGAAACCTAAAAAAAAGAAACAGAAATTTATCAGTGATATAATAAATAAACCATATTACTTATCTATACATTTAAGTTGCTAAGCCGACTTTTTGGGCAGTCCGTGAGAGAAAACTACTGCATCAATTTACTTCATTTTGGTCTTAAATGAAAGATTGTAATCTGTAGATTTGTCAAATTTGGTTTTTGTAACCACAATTTCTTTTAATTAGCGATAATTTAAAATTTAAAATTGATTTCTGCGCATGCTCAGTGGCATGTTGAAATCTGGCTTTAGAAACTCACTGTTTCTGCGTATGCTCAGTGACATGTTTTAATGATAAACACGTCTCTCTCTGCCATCTATATTTTTATGATAATTATGTTTGTGAAATATAAAATTAAACCTGATGGACATTGTTTATTTCGCGCTGTTTAATGAGCGATAATTTACAATTTAAAAAAAATTGCTTTTTGCGCATGCTCAGTGACATATTAAAATCTGGCTTTAGATACTCACTAACACGAGGCCGCTTAAACACATTAATTTGTTCCTGCGCATTATTATTATTTTCAACATTTGGCAATGATGTGTTGAGAATAATTTGTGTATGAGTGCACTTATTTACTATCTAGCCGTCATGATTTGACGGGTACCAACTAGTTATCATTAATTCGTACACTATTCTTGTGGGCAGTTATATCTGAAATGTACATTAGTATGAAATTTATTTACCGTATTTATACGGTCTACAAACGAGTCTTAACGTTTGCAGGTAATGGAAAAAAATAAGCGACGTGGAACATCTAAATTATGCTTATTGTTGTTGTTGTTGTTTCTAAAGCCGGAAGTATTCCAGACCAGGTCCATATATGCTAACGGACTGTGGCTCCGGTTTATAATGGCACCACAAGGTTCGGAGTCCGACTTAGCCAAATGCCACCTCAATTTTGGCCAAGCATTCCCGGGGGCGACATCTGGGGGGGGGGGATCGTACCCTCTCCCACCCTCTCTGACCTCTACGGATTTAACGTGCCCATATCCGGCCCAGACACGAAGGTATTGAATGGCGCTTTTCGGGATTCGATCCGAGCACCCTCGACGCCGAAAGCCGAGACCACATTATGCTTATTTGGAGAGACAAATCCCTAAAAATTTACTTAATTATCCGCAGTCGTCCCTTCCTCTGAAAGAAGTCTTATCGCAAAGATAGGACGTAATAGCACAACTAGACTGATGGTAATCTTTACTGCTGTGGAACAATACTCGAATGCCTGGGATTTGGCATCAAAATCTGCGTAAGCCATATGACACGTCTAAATTATGCTTATTTGAGGACTAACCCCCTACAATTGACTATACAGTCGAACCCGGTATATAACGAACTCATGGATAAAACGAACGACAATTTTGGTCCCGCCGTTTTTCTATTGTACGTAATTTAATTAGTATTGTGTCAGTTTAATACAATCGATTTTAGTCGATTTAATTCATTAATGATCATTTGTAATAGATTTTATCATTTTTTAATACATCATTATTGAATACACATTGCAACTAATGAGTTATACATTTTGTGAACTCTTAACATTTTTCTTAACGGTTCGGATATAGCGAACCACCGGATAAAACGAACAAAACTTTGGTCTCTTGAAGTTCATTATAACGGAATTCGACTGTACTAATCCTTATTAATCTTCGCCTCCTTTGATAGAAGATACCACAATAAGACATTTATGGTAAGTTTTCTTTTCTGTTGCCAGACGATGGTAAAAAAAAAGTCTAGGTCGCTGGTATTCGGTACCTGAGGCTAGGTTCGAGCCCCGCTGTTGAGATGGATATCTGAAGCCGTTGAAAATCGGTTTTTAACTGCAGTTCCTGATCTGATTATCCCTCGTGTAGTGAAGATGACGCATAGCGCTTCCCAGTCAATCAACCTTTTTATCGTGTTATAATTGTTGGTGTCTTTTATGAGAGTACGAATGAGATTACAAGTTGTTTCGCTGTAATACTCTAAATCAGGGCCCCCCAACCTTTTAATTGCCGCGGACCGGTCAACGTTTGATAATTTTACCGCGGCCCGCTGAGGGGGGCTATGGCTGCAATTTTAATTCATAATTTTGAAATGTTTAATAAACGATAAACTTATTTATAATAGTTACAAGATTTCTTGTGTTACAAAGGTATAAATTAGCACAAACCCGACAAAGTCGCACTAACCCGACAGAAATACACCACAGTAAATAAAATGGAAATAATTTAATGTTCCTTGGGAGGCCCGGTACCATTTGATCCACGGACCGGTACCGGTCCGCGGCCCGGGGGTTGGGGACCACCGCTCTAAATGACCTTAGAGATGATTTTACTGAAAATCAGTGCCCTTAAAAACTCCGTAACTCTATCGTCACTTTGTTATAGAAGATGATGAACCTTGAACATATAAGTTTCGACGGAAGAGTATATTTTCCTTACAGATTTAATAATTCAGTCATTCTCAAAATAGTTCTAAAGCTACGTTTATTGAACTTCGATATATTTTCTTATGTATCATCAAAGGATATTTGAAAGTTCACAGAGATTAGTTAGATCTGCATAAAAGCTTCTGCTGTTTTCTAGAAAAACATATAGAATGGATGTTAAAGCTTGTAATTAATTTAATATTTTCATAAGCCAAAAAGGCTTTTAAAAAAATAAATAAAGGGTTTGGGTACAACTTCAGAGCTTCACTGATATTAAGGATAATGCATATTTAATTGATTATTTATCTGTAAATGTTCTTTGTTCTAATTGCAGAATTTATCTTTCAAATATCAAAAGAGAACTAAATCTTCTAATTCAGAGATGCAGATCTTCTACTACAGAAGTTCGCCGTTTGATCAGTTTATATTGTCCATGGTAATTATTAAAAGGAATTCTAATTATATAAAGGGAAACTCCTCTAGCCGGCCACCCTTATCCCATGCCACCCCTCTAAACGACTATATTTTGTTCAGAACGGATTAAAGACTCCATACAGCCATTGTTATGGAAGAAACCTCTTTTCGACGGCCACCCCTCAAATCGGCCACTTTTCGGAACTATTGATGGCCGCTATAGACAAGTTTCACTGCATTTTCCTCTTAACTTTTAACTTACGGGGCCAATTTTTCCTATTCCCTCTTTAGAACGGGAATTTCCGTACCCTCTCTGTAAGAACGTCCATTAAGGGGGTTGTATATATATATATATATATATATATATATATATATATATATATATATATATATATATATATATATATATATGTATATATATATGTATGTATATATATGTATATATATATATATGTATATATATGTATATATATATATATATGTATATATATATGCATATATATATATGCATATATATATGCATATATATATACATACATATATATATATGTATATATATATATGTATATATATGTATATATATATATATATGTATATATATATATATATATATATATATATATATATATATATATATATATATATATATATATATATATATATATTTATTTGTGTGTGTGTGTGTGTGTGCGTGTGTGTGCGTGCGTGTGTGCGTGCGTGACTGTATGTATGTATATATATATATATGTATGTGTATATATATATATATATATATATATATATATATATATATATATATATATATATATATATATATATATTCATTCTTGGGCCCGTATTCTTGGGATACATGCTATCCCACCCGTAAGAAATAGGTTAAAAGAAAAAGATACATCAAAAATATATATGGTATGTTGATTATAAATTACCTTTTCTTATGCCTGTTTGCCGCCAGTATAGTTGTTGCACTCCTTACTTTAACTATGGTTCTTGCTGTCATAACAAAGAAGACACAATTGGCAATAAGAGTCATTCCGACGGGTGCATTAAAGTATATAAGATAGGCCTCTTGCCCGGTGAGCCAGCATTTCTGATCTCCAAATTTAGGTTGATATTCCACGGGTACAATATCCGTGTGGTCTAACACCACTGCTGGCACGACACAAACTATAGTCATTGTCCAAGCGTAAACTGAATATTTCCAGTACGTCGTGGTCCGTACGGAATCGGGTTTCACGGAAGCCATCGTCTTCATTATGTCATAAGACATAACATTTGTCCAGAAAAATGTCGCGAGAAACGTTGTCTGCACAATTATGCCGATGGCTTCGCAGAAAACGTGAGGAACGCTCTTCCGTACGAGCAAATCCACCATCAACAGGATGTAAGTGACGATTAAGCAGCAGGAAATAGTTATGACATTCTTGCCAGGCAGTGTCCGATGCTCACCGATGATAACGTAGATGATTATTAAGCTCATTGAACAGAAGATCGAAAGTCCGAGCTCAACGGCAAGTATGGGGTAGTACACCTCCAGAGACGAGCCCCCTGTATCCATGGTCCCGTTGCAGTCTGTTCTGTTGGTGAGATTAAGCAGAACAGGAATCTCCCTCGGTGTCACGGATGAATTCTCCATAATTCTAAGTATTTCGAACTTGATTACTGATTAATGAAGAGGTCTGTGCGAACAAATGATGACAAAATTGCCTGAAATGAAATGATAGAATAGGCATTAGATTTTAAAACGTACAGTTTACGGATTTCTTTTATAAATAACTAGCTGAATACCCGTGCTTCGCTACGGAGTACATTCAAATTAAATACAACGGTCAATGTATGCAATTAATACAAAAAATTATAAAAAAAATCGTAACGGATATTTTTATAGACAAAATAATGTAGAAGAAAATATTCAAATTAAATACAACGATCAATGTATGCAATTAATTTGTATGCTTAATATCCATAAAACATACTAATTCGAATTAAATTCTTAAAAAACTTCCATCCCAATGAGTCTAGTGGTTAAATTTTATCTTTTACCGTGGTTTAATATATATTTTTTTTGTCAATTTATTTCGTTGTTATGCACGAGAAGCAAAATTAATTTGAAGTATCACAAAAAAGAAATGAAACCACGTGATTGGCATTTAATAAATTAAATTCTAAAAATGAATCTTTAAAAATTCCCCAAAAATCAGAAAATGGAGGTAAAGATTAGAAAATGATTTCATTTTAAAGGAATTTTTATGATCTTTCTCTTGATATAAATTTTATAACCCTCAAATTATTATTTTAACTGCAAACTTTAAAGAATGTTACAAAAACCGCTTAAAAATTTAATTTAAAAAATCTAAAAAATTTTTTCAAAAATCTGTCTTAGTGCACCCCTACACTATAAGAAGAATCGCCATGCAAAATTTCAGCCCTTTAGGTCCAGCGGTTTGGTCTGTGCGTTATCTGTCAGTCAGTCAGTTGCGGAATTGTTTTTTATGTATAGACTAAGGACCGCTTATATCTCGAACAGAGGTGGGCAGGTAGCTATAGTCGACTTTCCATGCACCAGTTGACCTTTTGTGACTATCATCTGCTGAAAAATTTCTGCGATCGTCTAAAAATAATTATTTTTATGTTAGCTCCGTAACAGAATAAAATTATATTTTAAACTGAAATATACTACATTTAAATAGAGATTACTAATATGGAGATTGCTAATGGGTATTACATTTATTCGAATAAATATTATTTCGAATCTTTTTGTTGTAAAGTATGAGATTTTAATGTAACAATTCTAGTTCCTAAATAAAATAATTAGATTCACTTTTTTTTTTCTGGATCGAAATTCATTTTTAAAGAAAATTTCTTTCAAAGTCAAACAATTAAACGAATAACTTCACATCACTTTCATCATGTTTTCAAAACTACTGTTTCATTTCTTGTCTGTTTTTCTCCATTTGTTCCCGCCCATCGAAGAAATCCGTTCTTTAAGGCTACTGTGTACCAACCCTATTGGATTATCTCGCCTCAGTGTTACCCTATGGAGAAAATGTGTCTACTATTTGCAGCTACATAAATGCTGATAGTCAGATAAAAATGGTATTTCCAGATAGCCTGAACTTTTCTGCACCTTGCAACAGGATTCATTTCATAAATTTCGTCCACCAAAACAATTTATGAGCGTTTAAAACACACTATACCAGATTTTTTTCCTCGAATAATTTAAATTTTAAAATATTATTTGCATTTTTTTTAAAAAACGAAAAATCTCCCAAGGTATAAAATTTCATTCTCTATTACGGAATACAGTTTTTTCTTTAGAAATCTTCCAGTCCAAGTCGGCAATCCTTGTACAGATTTTTTCCATAGATTAGCATTTAGGTGAGCGAATCCAATTAGTGTTAGTACACAGCAGCCTTAACTCTCCTTCCGATCTCACCTCTTTCAGCTAATGTTGACTTGTGCGGAATCACTTTATTTAATTTCACAATACACTTCATTTAATTTCACTTAACTTCTGTTTTACTGGTCCGGACTCGCGATGTAAGTTTAGATGAGGAATATTCTGCTTATTTCCTTTAACTTTCCGGAAGTATAGCAACACAATTCTCACACAGTGAGAGAATATATTGTGACGTAGGTAGTAATAACGACAAGCATTTCGCTTCAATTACTTTACTACGCCACTTTAAACACTTACAAACTACAAATACAAAAGCAAATATATACAGCGAGTTAGAATTTACATGTTAGAGATGTCAGGACGGCTCGGGTTCACAGCCAACTCTGGCCTACAGAAGGCCTCTCGGACCAGAGAGCTCCGTCTCTCTCACACTCAAAAACAGCTCTCTCCGTCTCTCAAAAACACATCTCTCCCCGGAGTATTGGAGGGTCTTCTTTTTATACGTCGGCGAATTCAAAAGCGTTCTCCGGCGTTTTAAGTGCGCGTAAGTGTCCAAAGTTTATGGGATTCCACATGTCGCTATAGTGTCAAAATCCTGGAGAGCCCTCGAACCACTCAGGTATTTATTACTTGTATAACGTCAAAAATCGCACATTACACAAAATCTATGGCCTCTTATCCGAGAGTTTATGAGACCGCTCAGTTTAACATTTCGCCGATAGATGACAAGTTCATGCTGAGGGGTAGGAACGAACAACACAGACTTATATAATTACAAGTTCGTGGAGTAATGGAGACAACGTCACAACTCCTCCCCTCTTTATAAGAATTTTTCCTCGGAAAAATTCCATCCTAGAGACACTCCATTTAAATTCAGAGTTATTGCATATAAGTACAAAGCCATAATTTTGTCTTAAAATGTTAACAATTTTAACCTTATGACCTTTTGAAAAGTGCTAGAGAGAAATCCAATTCACAGACGATAATAAACACACATTTTCATAATTTCTCATATTCCTCAACTAACACTTAATTTCATGTCTAATACAATACTCCATTTCATGTCTAATACAATTATAACTGAGCATTAACAAGTAAGTATAACATATAACATTCTTTAAATATACTCTTTTATCTAAACATTAAGCATATAACATAACAACTTCTTATACAGCAAAATCAAAATTCTCATACATTTTATGCTTTCTAAACCCTTGAATACAACATTCATGTTGTTATATCTCGACATAACAAGTATTTAGTTATCTACTACAAGAACAAAATAAACGCATAAGTTTTCTTCTTACTATGACAAAAAATACACAATTGCATGATTCATTAAACAAAATAACATAAGAAACATGAGGTACTATTGCCTTCTTATCTCTTCAAGGCTTACATCATTCGTAAGTATACCTTCCACAGGGGGGGAAATCGTGTTCGAATTCTCTTCCCTAACACTAGAGGGGTTTGCGGTGGTTTGACCCAATTCTTTCGGGTCGGACCATACCCGGCTAAGACTGTCTGCATTCTTGTGATTTCTGCCCGATTTATGTTTTACTTCAAATTCATACGGTTGTAATGCAAGTGCCCAGCGCATTAATCGGGGGTTTGAACTGGCATTTGTACGTAACCAACGTAAAGGATTGTGGTCGGTTATGATTGTAAAAGTTCGACCATCCAAATAATAATGTAATTTTTTTATTGCAAACACTATACTGGCGCATTCTCGCTCAGTGGTACTGTAACGTCTTTCAACGTCTGAAAACTTTTTGCTCAGGTATAGAATAGGGTGTTCTTCTCCGTTTTCTGACTCTTGGCTCAAAACTACTCCTATTCCTGAATTCGAAGCATCGGTTTGCACGATAAATTCACGATTAAAATTTGGGGCATGTAACACGGGCTTATCCGTAAGACTCTTTTTCAATGCGCGGAACGCTTTTTCGCATGCATCAGTCCAAAAAACTTCACCTTTTCTAGCTCTGCCCTTCAATGCATCTGTCAGCGGAGCTGCAAGTACGGAATAATTGTTTATATACCTGCTGTAATATCCGGCTAATCCTAAAAACGCACGGATTTGAGTCTTGGTTCGCGGCGTCGGGAAACTTTTTACACTTTCAATTTTTGCTTCCGCTGGAGTACGCGCTCCATTCCCAACGATATGACCCAAATACTTTACATGGCTTTGCGCGAATTTACACTTAGCGGGTTTGATTTTCAAATTTGCCCTTCTTATTCGCTCTAGAACTAAACTTATATGTTTCAAATGGGCTTCCCAAGTGTCGGAAAATATAGCAACGTCATCTAAATAGGGGACGGCAAAATCTTCCATTTCCTTTAATACATCCGACATAAGTTTACTAAAGAAAAATGGTGCATTCTTTAAACCGAAACTCATTTTTAGACATCTGAAAGTTCCGAATGTTGTACAGAACGCAGCATATCTTTGCGCTTTTTCGCTTAAAGGAATCTGCCAATATCCCTTAGCCAAATCCAATACTGTAATGTATTTTGCCGATGATACTTTTTCCACTCGCTCTTCGATGTTTGGAAGGGGGAAATACTCTGTCCTAATGATTTCATTCAGCCTTCGGTAATCTACGCATGGTCTAGGGTCTTTACCTGGGGCCTCTACTAAAATTAACGGTGAGGTGTAATTCGACTCACCTACTTCGATAATCCCTAACCGTAACATTTTTTGGATCTCTGATTTTAATATTTCCGTTTGTCTCTGTGAAGTGCGATAGGGTTTTGATCTTATCGGTTTATCGCTGATTAAAGTAATGTCGTGTTCTACTAAATTTGTGGTACCAGGATCATTTGAAAAACACGAAGCAAACCTATCCAATACTTCTTTTAATTGGTCAATTTGACCAGCTGTCAAATTTTTCTCTAGCTCACTAAATCTAACTAATTCTCGAAAATCAAAATTCGTAAGATTGTTTTCTAAATACGGGATATCTAAATCATGATCTTCCTTCACTTCAAGATCGCCTTCATAACTCAACAAATTTACATGTTCGCTTACTCGGCTAACTAATTCTTTTACCTCTTCACACTTTTTCTGCGCTTCCACAAAACCTTTCTTATCTATTTTTAAGAGGTCTAATTCTGGAGCTTCTGCCTCCAATGCTGGAATTACTATTGGCTCTTCCATTTCTATCGGGATGCTATTTTCCTGCTCTTCGCGATTATCTACCCTCAATTCAACCGTGTTTTCTGCATCTCGTTTGACCGTTTCGGCCTCTTTTCGTAAGCTCTTCGTATGAGAGCGCGTTTGGACTGCATTTAGCTGTTCTACCGAAAAAAAATCATATCCATATTTCTCTCGTATCATCTCGGCCGTTCTATTACCTAATAAATACCGATTTTGGTCCAAATGATTTCCGCATACAGCCGCCTTTGTAATGATTTTCCCAAAATCTCCCGCTATCTCCACACGAGCTAAAGGTAAGCAAATTAACTCTAAACTCAGCGGTTGTTTTAACCAAACTGTCTCACCTGTAAATTCTTGTGGACAAATGAATCTTCTACTAACAATGTCAAGAGATGCACCGCTGTCCCTAAGAATGTCAATCTTTTGGTCATTCACCTTACCTGGGAATGTATAGGATTCTAACAGATCAGGCGTTTTACTTTCTTGCACATTGTTTACGGAACCCGACGTTGTTTTTTTCTGAAATCTTGGGCAGGATGAGCGAAGGTGCGTTTCGGAGCCACAACCGAAACACTTTAAATTTACTCTCCTATCAAACGCCCTAGTTCGGTTTACTGGACCATGTGCTGTTGACGCACCAGGGGGATAGAACTTTGGCTTATTTTCCCGGGGCTTCTCTTGTATGAACGGACGCGTTCTCTCTACCCTACTATCCCTCGCATCTTTAAATTTTGGGCCCATTGCTCTTACACTGTCATACCCATCTAGTAACTCAACCATTTCCGATTCCGTTTTTATATCTGACCATTTATCTATGAAGTGTTCGCGTACCTCCATCTTTGCTCTTTTCTTTATTTGATCTGCAACCAAAAGATCTTTCAGAGATTCAAAATTATCTACTTCTAAACCATCTAGCCATTCTCGTAAATAGTTCCGCAACTCGAACGCAAAGTCCTTCCAGGTCGACAGGGGATTCTTTTGATGGGATACAAATTTCTGGCGAAAAGACTCCGGGTTTAATTTGTAACGGAGTAAGAGGGTCTGTTTTATGTGATCATAATTTTCTGCGTACTCTTCTGGTTCTCTGGCTATAACGCTAATTATATCAATCGGTAGGAGTCCTACAAGGTGCGAAACCCAATTCTCCTTAGGTATTTTTGCGCGTTTAACCTGTCGCTCAAAAAGTACTAAATATAAACTAATGTCCGTTTTATCCGGATTAAATTCGGGAATTAATTTTTTCAAATTTAAATCAGTGGGTCTCGAATTTATACTTTCTGCGGTGGACTGGGAACTAGAAGTTCCTTGTGCGATTCTTAATTTTTCTAATTCAAAATTTAATTCCAATTCTTTGGCTTTTAACTCCGCCTCCCATTGCAATTTTTCTTTGTGTAGGACTTTTTCCCTCTCCCAGTTATGTATACGAGATTTCTCTGCTTCTCGTCTTTCTAACTCTTCCTGATTCGCCTTCAAAATACTCTGGTATAACTCAGCCACGAATTCGGGATCATAATTTTCTTGGCTTGTAACCAAAACCTTCAGTTCCAGTATTGTTTCACTTCCTTCCCGAGGAATCTCCAGTTCCTGAACCAGTTTAACTAGATCCTCTTTTTTTTCCTTTGCCCAAAAACGCCATTGCTACCCGTTAATTTACTGACTTAATAATAATAATTATAATAATATCTTGTAAGTTAAAAACTCAATAGAATCACAGTACTATTAAAATTTACACAAAATTAAAAATCTTAAGACCTTAAATATTTCTTTAGAGAAAGGTATTTAACAATATAAAATGAACTTCTTTAAAATAATATTAAAAAAATAATTTTACAAAGAGAACAATATATCATATAAACTCTTTAAACAAAACAATTGAATCTCATCATATTTATTTTTTTGGATTTCTCTCTAATCTCATAAATCAACAAATATATTTCCGATAGGTCTTGAAAATTTTTGAATATTTTAAGAATTTTAACTACAGAATTTTAAGCAATAACTTCTAGAATTTTTGGAAATAGACTCACCCCTTTTTTTTAGCTGCTTGAATCTATGATAATCCATAGGCACAACACAAAAATAATCTTCAGCCCTTAGGCCCACAATTAACACAACACACTCTTCACTGCATGGAACACATTGTCAAAGACAGAATCACATAATTTCTTTCTCTCCCGCAAATATAGGTCAACCACCTTTTTTTCGCTCCTCTCGACTCGGGGAAACACGAACTACACGGGGAGAATCAGCTGTACCGTTGACCTCCGACCTCAGAAGACGAAACTTGCGGCGAAATCTAAACACTCGTTCTTAGCGCTGCACTGGAATGATACACTTTTCGGAACCACAGGAGTAGAAAAAATTTTCTTGCTTTCTCCTTCCTTCTGGCAACACAGCACGGCAAAATATCTCTTTTCGGCCCCGGAGCACTAAGTTATGTCGTACCGTAAATTCCTCACAATCACAATCTTCAACAATTTTCTTACTGGTGTAAGTTTCCGTGAATTTCTCACAATCACAATCTTCAACAACTAATTTTCTTGCTCCAGACGAATTTCTCGTACACTTTCTTCTAAAAAACTCTAAATACTGCCGTATTCTTCTTATAACAATATCTAAATACTGACGTATTCTTCTTATAACAATATCTAAATACTGACGTATTCTTCTTCTCTAACAATATCTAAATACTGACGTATTCTTCTTCTCTAACAATATCTAAATACTGACGTATTCTTCTTCTAAAAACCTCTAACTAACTCTAACTCAATAATCCCACTTCTGACACCAGCTGTGACGTAGGTAGTAATAACGACAAGCATTTCGCTTCAATTACTTTACTACGCCACTTTAAACACTTACAAACTACAAATACAAAAGCAAATATATACAGCGAGTTAGAATTTACATGTTAGAGATGTCAGGACGGCTCGGGTTCACAGCCAACTCTGGCCTACAGAAGGCCTCTCGGACCAGAGAGCTCCGTCTCTCTCACACTCAAAAACAGCTCTCTCCGTCTCTCAAAAACACATCTCTCCCCGGAGTATTGGAGGGTCTTCTTTTTATACGTCGGCGAATTCAAAAGCGTTCTCCGGCGTTTTAAGTGCGCGTAAGTGTCCAAAGTTTATGGGATTCCACATGTCGCTATAGTGTCAAAATCCTGGAGAGCCCTCGAACCACTCAGGTATTTATTACTTGTATAACGTCAAAAATCGCACATTACACAAAATCTATGGCCTCTTATCCGAGAGTTTATGAGACCGCTCAGTTTAACATTTCGCCGATAGATGACAAGTTTATGCTGAGGGGTAGGAACGAACAACACAGACTTATATAATTACAAGTTCGTGGAGTAATGGAGACAACGTCACAATATACTCTGTTTGGATCTTTAAATGATTTAAGGTTTTAGATTAACCCTTCGGTGGGAACATCTGCCACTCAGGCAGCTATGGTTTCTTTATTCAACGCTGGTTCTCCCACCCTTCGACTTTGGGTACTGTGAGTCTACTGTAACGTCCCCGTGGTCGAAATAAACACACGAGTGACAAATCTTTAAAACACAGAGCTTGTATTAAAAAAATTCCTATATATATATATATATATATATATATATATATATTTACATTTATACAAGCAGAGAGTGCTCGTCTATACATATCGTCTATATATATACTATATATATATATATACGTCTTTATATATACATGCTCGTCTATACATATATACTATGCTCGTCTGCATATGAGAGATATTCTCAAAACGAACGAACACACACACACACACACACACACCAAAAAAAAAAATGACTAGAGTTCGGATCTCGCCGGTCAGCAATATGGGACCGTCCCGTCCCAATATTTTCACGGAAACGTCGGCAGACGCTCTCGGACGCTGTCACAGTCCCTAATCGAGGGATCTCTGCACTAAAAAGTCAGGAAGACTTCGCCAAAGACTCTCTCCAGTCTTTACTAGAGAGGTTTCACTCTGAATAGCCACGAAGACTTTTAACAGAGTGACGGCCGCGCGGATCACAAACTGGGACGGCTTTTTCCCCCGATCCATCGCTGATGTGGATCCCGGCTGCGGGCCCATCTGGTCCTCACTATGTCACCGAGGAACTGCGGGTCTCTGCAGGCAATGCACCTCTGCGGGATTCTCCGAGACTCAACACAATCTCTGGAGCAGTTTTAGGTGCCCCTACTTATCTCTCCGTCCGGCGGGAGAAATTTCCCGCACTTTTTCGGGTTCACACACTCGGCGAACGGTCAACGGATGTGCATATCCTTTCAGTCCCCACTGGGGCCAGCGTCACTAGACTTCCGTTTTGTCAGCGGTCAGGGCCCGATTTAGAAAATTCTTGACTATAGGCACAACTCGGGATGGGGGCCCCCTAACACTGATGTGGGCGTAAAATTTCCAAAATTGACACAAAACAAAAAAAAAGAATCATTATGAAAGTACCATGTTACCAAGAATTGGCTATTTGAAGCATAGAAGCCTAGAACATTATCAAATAACAAAATACAACATATTAACTTCATCATTAAAACACCAATACAATACAACCAGAAAAACTTATTAATCCCTTATATACACTATAACATACTTATGATGAACTATACACATAACTATACATATGATGAACTATACACATAACTATACATATGATGAACCAATCAATAAAATTTGAAAGGATATATTAAAAAATGCTATTAAAAAAGGTAAAATTTAAAAAAAAAATGAATTGGGAATTTTCTTTTTTTTTCTTTTAAATTAAAATTTTTTTAGGGGGAGGACCAACATTCGGGGGCCCCTAGGCCCGGGCCTACTGGGCCTAATGGAAAATCAGGGTCTGTCAGCGGTGTCTCGTAGAAAAAAGAAGCGAGGCAACCGTTCGTAATTAAAAGCCTCCCCTTCCTTGACTTCTCGGGATCAAGTCTTTTCTGAAGGAGAGAGCTTTAGCGTTTGGGTGGTCTCTTTTCCCAGAAAAAAGCCACGACGTTACACTACACATGCTTAAGTCAACATCTTGTCTTCAGTGTGGAAGGGTGATTCGGGACGCCAGTCTTCTATGGTTCAGGTAAAAATTAGATTTATCAGAGCACAAATTAAAAATCCCGACCCAATCACTTGTTCGACTCACTAAATGCCTCTACAAAACGAACCGTAATATAACCTGTTATAACTGATTCTGTTCAATAGAAGCTGGTTAAGAATTAAGGAGAAATGGTTTGACGATTGTAGCTATCATGAAATGTTATAAACCACAAATACCCTCTGAATTTCTAGTTAGGAATACCTGGAAAAGAGATACAGGTAGCCGTCCTACAGAACGGCATCTTACAACACGGTTTCGCTCTAACACAATAAGATAAATTGCGGGAACCCTCGTATAACACTGCAACCTGTAACACGGTTTCGCTCTAACGTGATAAAAAAAACTGCGAAAACCTTCGTACAACATTGTACTTCTACAGCACAAGGTAACATGATTTTTGTTAAACACATTTAAAAACTAAATTACCTTAAAATAATTACGGGAAGGAATAATGAACTATAGTGGCTTTACATGAAAATGTATAAATAAATTATAATTTATTTATTTATAACTCTATAAAATTACAAGAAGGCCTACGCTTAGCAGAAAATATTGAATCATTTTTTCTGAAAGCAGACCCTTCCGCTGAAAGAAGCCGAAAATTCAAAAGGGAGCTGCAAAATTGTCTATCCCCATACCTTGAATCTACAATGACCTTGTAAGAAAAAGCAAACAAACCAAAATTTCAGATTTTTTAAAGAGGATAGAAGGTGAAAAAAATCTAAATGAAGAAAAAGGTTCTGAAAGTGAAGGTGATATCGTTCAATAGAAAAAAATGTTCTCGTTTGATTGTACTGCGCAGTGTTGAGGAAGAAATTTATTAAACTAAGGTCGCATTAAATGAAAATAATATTTTTTTGTTTCTTTTCGTTTTGTGTTATACATACATTTACATTTTTTAATCAAAATTAAGTTGCTTATATGGAATTTTTAAAAAATGTTTGTTTTTAATAAGTTTTCGAAACGTAACCCGCCTTTTTTAACTTTAACACGATTTCACACAACACGGCATTTTCTAGGAACCTATCTACCGTGTTATAGGAGGGTTACCTGTATTCCATCTATATCTGCATGTAGGCAGATGTTCCCACTAAGCGGGAAAAGAATCATGTTCCCACCGAAGGGTTAAAGGTTTGAGAATATTTGACATTTAAGTGTCGTACCACCAACGAACAGCGTTGTAGTATTATATCATAAACTATTTAGACCAGTGATTCTCAAACTTTTTTTCGTCACGGTACACTTTTAATAATTTTAAAATTTGGCGGCACACTAACAAGATAAATTTAAAAGAATTTTACTTGGATAATTGATTGATGTACCTATAATATATTTTGTAAAAATAGCATACGAAATAATTTTTATTGAAATATAAAATGAAATTGCATTACAAAGTAAACAAAATGTTTATTTAACTACAAATTACATTTAATGCGAAATTTGAGCTTGTTGTTTTTTGATAACTTCATTTATATTTGGGCGTAAAGACGATAATGCTACTCTCATTTCGTCATCCAGATTTAAAAGTCTAGAACTATAATAGTCCAGAATTGCCAGTTACCAGTCCAGAACTGTAATAGTCATGCGCACTGGTTCAACCAGTCCCAGCTAGGAAGGTCGAACTGACTGAACTACTTGTCTGACGTCGCTTATGTATGAGTATTCGCAGTGGCGGCACACTGAATCACTGATCTAGACTAACGAGCGTCCCACCAACAGAACTAAATCCTCGATAGAACCGTTTATGCGATCACAAAATTCTTTCGTACTGGATTCCCACTCCGAATAAGATGAGAAAACGGCCACGAGAGAGAGCCATTA
Organism: Dolomedes plantarius; assembly: GCA_907164885.2. Classification (NCBI taxonomy): domain Eukaryota; kingdom Metazoa; phylum Arthropoda; class Arachnida; order Araneae; family Dolomedidae; genus Dolomedes; species Dolomedes plantarius. The sequence goes on along the minus strand of OU015495.1, from coordinate 57,787,946 downwards.
CTAACAAGTTTGAAGTTAAAGTTAAGGCTGCTGTGTACTAACCCTATTGGATTGGCTCACCTCAACGTTAATCTATGGAGAAACTTTGTCCAAGGATTGTCTACTTGAATTGATAGATTTTTTTTTTCAATTGTACTCCGTAATAGAGAAAGAAATTTTACTCCTTGGGGCATTTTTCGTTTAAAAAAAATGCGAGCAATAGTTTAAAATTTAAATTATTCAGGGATAAATCTTGTTAGCTCCTAAATTCCTTTGATGGACGGAATTTATAAGAGGAATCGTGTTGCAAGGTGCAGAAAAGTTCAGGCTATCTGAAAATACCATTTTTACTGGATTGTTTGCATTTATGTAGCTGTAAAAAGTAGACAAATTTTCTCCATAGTTTAACATTCAGGTGAGCGAATCCAACAGGGTTAGTACACAGTAGCCTTAAGTTTCGAAGCATAGCGATTGCACTAAGCTCTGATATTTTCGTTCCGTGCCAACTGAAATTTCCTTTATGTTTGTGAGCATAGCAGCTGAAGTTCTATCGCGAAGGACATTACTCTAAAGCAGGGGTCCCCAACCTTTTTGTACCTAAGAGCACATTCTAGAATACCGGCCGGACGGCGGATACCATTTATTTTTTTCAAGGGGAATTTATAATTGGACATAGTTAATAATACATACACATAATATACAAAAAAAAACATATAATTCCAAAAATATAATTAAACATAAAAAAATTATTGTTAATCTTGTGTAAAATAAATGATTACTAAATAATGCATACAAAATCTACAAAGTATAAAAATTCTTTATAAAAAACGCCATTTCTACTTTTGTGTGGTTGATCATTAAAAACTTTTACATAGCATTTTATTGAAAACTGAAATATTTTTATCGTGGTCGCACAGCGGAGGCCACACGTAAAACGATCGGCGGGCGCCATGGTGCCCGCGGGCATAGGGTTGGGGACCCCTGCTCTAAAGTCAATGAAAACGTAATGCCACCAACAGGCGATGTAATTAAGTGGCTAAAATGTATAAAGTAAAAAAAAAAACGTTTAAACGTTGATGCGGAAACAAAAACGTTAATAAGCGAACTGAATGGAATAAAACATTTCTCGCCAGTTTCGCCTTGGGTTATTTCACACGCGTGATTCCCCAGCTCATAAAACAAGCCATTTGAGGTCAAGCAGACGATCCTTGAGGTCTCTCTCGGCGAAGGGAAGTGAATAGCATTCCTGCGTAAGTCTGCATTTTTGGTTAAGATGAAGGTCGATGAGTACGTCTTAGTGAATATCGCAGAACGGAAAGTGGGGAAAACAAGAATTATCCAGTTTTATGTTACATGTCATTCATTTGAAAACTCATTCATGGACGAAAATGCATAAGAATTACGCTTATTGCTGAATACAAAATACGTAACAATGAATAGTAAAAATTAGAGCTGCGTTGCGCTTTAGTTGTTACGATTCTAAGATGAAAACTTTGCTCTCTGCTCTTTCGTCTTAGTTCTAATTACTATTAGCAAGTGAAAACAAAGATTAAGTTGCAGAAAGAATAAATATTGATCGACATATTCAAGGACAACAAAAGTTTTGTAATGGTATAGCAAAATGTTCGAAGATAAAAGTATTTAAAGACCCTATTTAAGGTTCTTTTTTTAACTATAGCTGATATATTTAATGAATGAAACGCGTCGAGCTTAGAAAGTTGGAAACAGGATATCGAAAATCGAATATAGTCCAATGTTTCCACTTCTGGCAATATTTTTTGCCTGTAAACTGTAACACCAGTTCGTTATCTACCAGATACCGCTGCTGAAACAAAGTAGAGATCTCATGGGCATTTTTAATATTGCTTTTATCAATGAAATCTGCACATATTGCAGAGACAAAAAGAGCACGAGAACATGTGGCCGCTTTATAACTCATTGGCATCTATGAAAGCGCCAAGAACAGTTGAACTCCCGAAGCTTTTTGAATTGTTGGGCTCAAGTTCTGTAGTCTCGTATAATATGAATAATAATTTGATCTGAATTCAAAATGGTTAGATTTTCTTGCATCAACATGAGTAAAATTTTCATACGGAGCAAACAAAGCTGACTTGACGTCATCAAGTTAATATTAGGTCATGTGAATAGAAAATGAAAAAAAAATTAGGGACAAAGGCATGCAATTAAGTTTAACCAAGCAGCGAGTTTAAGAGGCCTTATATAAACTCCCTGAAATCAGTGGCGTAGCGAGAGGGGGGAAGGGGATCTATCATGCCCCGGGCGCCACTCGCAGAGGGGCGCCAAATGGTCCCCAAGACCATTGGACCATTTGGTCCCCAAGACCCTTTTGGTGGGCACCAAAAAGATATCGTGCCCCGGGCGCCAGTTATGCTCGCTATGCCACTGTCTGAAATGCCAACTACAGAAGCTCTCTGGCGATATTTGACAGTGGAAATCACGTATTTCAAAAACTGAATTCCTAGCTGAATAAGAATACCGTTGTACAAGAACAATCTACCGAAATATCTTCTAGGTTTTCAGAGTTGAATCACTACAGCTTATCTCCGAAAACGTTACAGGGGTATTATGCTCGCAAGTCTTTGGTACAAGGTGCGGCCATTAATTTCCAGGACTGATCTAATAACTCCAGAAAATATTACATGAAATACATACCCATTTAATATGTTCCGAAGTAACTCCCACCTGCCGTAATGCACTTTTATGCTCGGCTGTATAAGTTTCGGAAACAACTTTTAAAGTCCTCTTTCGGAAGGCTCTTTAATGTGGACATCCTCAAATCTTGTTCCCTTCAGCAAATCTTTCAGTTTTGGAAACAAGAAAAAGTCTTCCGGTACTAAGTTCGGAGAGTATGGAGGGTGCTGCATCTCCACGACCTCATGCTGGGCCAATTTGCTGAAGGGAACAAGATTTGAGGATGTCAAAGCCATCGAGAAAACGGTGACGTCCACATTAAAGAGCATTCCGAAAGAGGTCTTTAAAAGTTGTTTCCGAAACTTATACAGCCAAGCACAGAAGTGCATTACGGCAGGTGGGAGTTACTTCGGAACATATTAAATGGGTATGTATTTCATGTAATATTTTCTGGAGTTATTAGATCAGTCCTGGAAATTAATGGTCGCACCTTGTAGAAAAGCAGAAGATGTTGAGAACCTGTGAATCCCTGGAAATCCTGCCCCAGTGGATGTTTGTGGTGCAGTGATTGTCAGAGGAGAGTTTCCTGTGAGATTTCACTGTTCCAACATCCAAGTGATAACTGATTTGGAGTTGTTATTTTGCTGAATACGTCTTTGCCATCCGGTTCTTGTTCGGAGAACAGTTATGTGCATTCCTTACTAGGGTACCAAGCATATTTCTGTGGACTGTACATTCAGGAAATTCTTCAGTAAGGACTTACCTTTTTGCCCACCAAGATATTGATGCTCTGGGCCTTAAAACGAAATTAGGTCGTAGAGGATTAGGCTCTAGCGTATTTGGAGGATAGTGTTAAGGTTAATAAAGTTGAAAAGTTTGCTAGGCAGCTCAAAATCTTCGTCTCAACTCTACACTATCTTTCCGGTGATCTTCGAAAATATATGTCTTCAGTAAAGTTATAAAATTTTTACTTGCATACGTAAAATAATTCTTTTTTGCAAAAACAGATGTAAACGTTCAACTGTTTTTAATGTTTACCCAGTTATACTTTTGTTTTGAGGCTCCTAGCTCTTAAGGCCACAAAACAATCTTAAAGTTCCTTCCATTAAATATTCTAACAATAAAAATTCTCATTAAAACCTCCGCTTTTCCTATAGAATATTTCACTTGAAAGATTTTGCAATTACATATAGTAAATTTATATAATGAAATATTCAAAATAATCCTCTCAAACCAGGTTAATAGGTCCATCAGTAAAAAAAACCATTATCACTTTTTTTTGTTCCTTTTCTGTCACATAAATATCTTTATCGAATGTTGCCCCCATGACGTGTATCAAGACATTCGGAATCCGATAAAATCCTAGAACCCAAAGGTTACTGACCCCCTACAGTTACGACACTAAAATTACTCACATTCCTCCGGTACTCTACCCAGACTTATCTACTGGCCGAGAAACTTTTTAACTTTCCTATGGCCTAATTCCGCTTTTTACGGACAGAGAAGGAAGTAACCATTAAGATGAGAAAAGGCGGCGGGCTATTATGTTGTTTTCTCAGCAATGTGGTAGCTGATTACTTCAATTAAAGTTAAACGTCAGTAAAATACAAGGAAAAAGCATGGAACTGAAGGGCACGAGACAATTAAATAAATATTAACTCTGGGGGTCTTCACATACGCGAAAAACATTTTATTGTTAATATACTGACAGTCCCATTGATATCTGAGAGACTCTTCTAACTATTGGGACAGTCGCGGTTTTGTCGAGGCATCGAAGTCCGGTCAATATGTTTATCATCCCTTTAGGCTGCTGTGTACTAACCCTATTGGATTCACTCACCTCAGTGTTAACCTTTTCCTTACGGGGTGGGATAGCATGTATCCCAAGAATACGGGCCCAAGAATGAATATAAATATATATATATGTATGTATGTATGTATATGTGTAAGTATGTATATGCATATATATATATATATATATATATGTGAGAATGAGTATGGCAACACAACTGAACTATTACTACAACTTCCACTCCTACTACTTCGGCGCGAAGGACTTGGCACGCAAACAGAGTGATAGACTAGTGACATTACGAAGCGGATGTGTCGCTCCGCAGGCTTGCCGTTTTGAGTCAAATAGCTATGTTAATGCTTTGTTTTTTCTTAATTTCATACTAAGTGTTAGTCCTGTCTTGTAAACATCGTCTAGTTTAATTAAATGTTCAAAATGATTAAGTCTAATGATTCACTTCTAAAGGAAGGAGTACTAACTCCTTCCTACATGGGTGCTCGGCCCTCGGACTCGTAAAATACCCCTAGCATGCTGAACTTAAAAAAAAAAACTTTATTTTCTTTCGATGATACGACTGGATTACTGTTGTCTGTCATTTTGGATTTGGATATCGAAAGCGAAAGCCAAAGTGATGTGCCACGGACTCTGATGATACTCTGATGGGATGATGAGAACCAAAACCGGAATTGTAAGTAACTTGGATCATATTAAAATTATTTGATGCATACGTTGACGCTTGTTCAAGAAAATTTTGATGATTAAGGGAATTCTCAACTTATTGATGATTTAAGAAAACTGAAAGATATTTCAACATTCTTTTGATGCAGGAATTTAATTGATGCTAAATTCACTTTTGATGGTCTTTGACGTTGAATTTATCACTTCTGTTTTCTTGAAGAGAATTCTATTTCGATGAAATTATTTGATGATTTGATGAAAATTTCGACATTTAACTTGAAGAATCTTGTTTCCTTGAACAAACCACAACATAACATATATTTTGAAAGATCGCGAATTGAATACTTTTGAAGATTATTATATTATTATTTTGATGCATAATTTTGACGAAGCGAATGTTTATTTGATGACAACTTTGCTTATTTGATGCGCTTTGATGTTGAACTTAATTCTGCTGTTTTCTTGCGAGAATATTTTTTATTTTGCAGAATGCTTTGATGCTTTCGATTTCACAATTTTGATACTTTCGATTTCCCAATTTTGATGCTTTTAACATTAGAACTTTAACTATTATTTTGATGCTGCATTTACATCCTCTATTTTCTTCAACAGTGATTTATTTTGAAGATTAATTTGATGAATATTTTGCTGAAGTAATATCTAACTTGATACATATCTAAATTTACGTCATCTGTTTTCTTCAACCAGAGAAATTATTTTGAAGAACTTATTATTTGATATTTGATGCTTATTTTAGTTCATAATTTTGTTTTCTTGAACAAAACCTGTTTTAAAGATTACTTATTTTGATACATATTTTGAGAATCAATATTTTATTATTGAATTGGTATTTGAGGAAATTTCGATTTGAAATTTTATTTTTGAATTTGAGTACCTACGTATTATAAGTATTGATTTTGGTTTTGAATATTTGTATATTTGTGTACTATAATTGTTTGAACCTAGTATATAGTTATGGCTACTCTCAACGATTACCCCAATATTGCAAAATCATTAAAATTTGGTGGTACGAATCAAATAAAGGTTCTACATCGTTTAATTTTTGGTACAGACGGCGACAGACAAAATCGTACCAGATTACGTAAATTTACAGGTTTTAAACAGCCATTCGTGTTGGAAGCAACGAAACAGAAAGTACTTAAAGAGTTTTCACTTAAAGACTTGATTTCTATTTGTAATCTACTTCATTTAGAATTTTCAACTGACCCAGACAAATGTGCCAATACCATTCTTATGAGTCTTAATGATTTATCGTTATTAAAAGCAGAATTTTCTGATCTTTCGGAATGCGAAGTGAATGATGACTCACTTCCGGGTGCACGTTCATCCCAAACTAACAGCGTTATAGAGGAAAATAGATCTCCCTTTTCCCCCACCATTGACGCAAAAGAATCTTCGAATAAGCAAAATACACACATTTCCGTTGGTGAATCAGATCAAAATTCATTGCCTTCAGTTGAAACTGCGAATCTCTCTTTCCAGTTGTTTAGTCTGAAAGACGTTGTTGATTTAATAAAACCTTTCTCGTCTCGTGATAATTACAGTGTTGAGAATTTTATATCTGACGTTGAAGAACTTTTTTGTTTATATCAGATAAACAATCCAATTCACCAAATTACTTTTGTTAGAAAATGTTTAACTGGTCCCGCTCAAACTTTAATTAGGTCTATTCGTGGAATTACAAATTGGGAACAATTGAAGCACCATTTATTAGACGAATTTTCGGACAAAATTAACGGTATTCAGTTACATAAATTAATGGAATCTCGACGTATGAAACCGTTTGAAACCCTACAAGAATATTTCTTAGCTATGAGAGATTTGGCACACAAAGGTTCTCTCGATGACTCCTCTCTGTTTGAGTATGTCATAAACGGAATTCCTGATTCAACAAACAATAAAGTTATTCTTTACGGTTGTAAATCCGTCCCTGACTTTAAGGAAAAGTTGAAAATTTATGAACAAATCTTTAACAGATCACAAAATTTCAGACAAAATAATCAGAAAAAAATTGATGCTTCCTACCTCAATGTGAAAGTCGATAATACACGTAACCCAAATACACAGCCAGTATGTTTTTCCTGTGGCTTGAGAGGTCACAAAAGCAACCAATGTTTGAATAAGTCACTTGGTAAACAATGCTACGGATGTAAAAGTTTTGGTCATGTTCATGCTAATTGCCCTAAAAGTTATCGAAATTCTAAACCAAAACCTGATTCTCAAAAACCTATTTCTGATAAAACTGTAAATGCACTTTCTCCTGAAACTTCATCGAAAAATCCCATGCATGTTGACATTCAACTTGCAGGAATTCAATTGACAGCACTCTGTGACACTGGGTCACAGGCAACCCTCATCAATGAGAAAACCTATCGAAGAATTGGTTCGCCACCATTGCAGCCCACCAACATTCCCTTTTCAGGAATTGGCAAAAACCAAGTTCACAGCATCGGATTCTTTCAGGATTCCATCGAAATTCAAACCATTACTTTACCTGCTAAAATACATGTTCTAGAGGATGACTTGATTCCTTTTGATGTGATTATCGGAATCGACTTTTTGCAGCAAACCCAATTTACATTTGATGAAGACGGTATTCGTTTTACTCTTGATAATAACATCTTCGTTAATATTGCTAATATTCCTGATGACGAAGCTTTCCCATTTGATCTTTCACACATTTTGAATTCTGAAATTCGTGAGGAAGTTCAAAATATCGTTACTTCCTACAAACCCCATAAAGTTCAAGACACTGAAATTAAAAGGACTATTTTATTACAAGATGAAATCCCCGTAAATCAACGTTCTCGACGACTCCCTTTTGCGGAACAGAAAATTGTAGAAAAACAAATTCAAGATCAGGGCCAAATATGCATGTCTGAAAAACCTCTAACATCTACTCAAGATAAGATTTCTAGGGTAGAGAAAATGGATAATCCAATTGATTTTGAACGTGATGATGATGATGATGATGCCAATGATTTAGATTTGTTTCATGATAATGATGATGGAAAATATTTAGATGATGCTGATGCCAGTGATTTAGATTTGCTTCATGATAACGATAATGATAATGCTTTTGATATTGGAGCTATCAAGGCAACTCTTGAACCAAAAATATTTGATGCCGATGATGATGCCCTTGAGAATGAATCCGTCAAAAGTGAAAAGGTTGAACCAAAATTTCAAGTTATTGAAGCTCCCAAACCCCTTGAACAAATAGCAGCTTTCCAACAACTGAAAGGCATTCTTTCACAAAACCCAGTTCTTCATGTTTTTCAACAGGGATACCCATTAGAACTCCACACTGATGCCAGCTCCTTAGGTTTTGGCGCTGTGCTCTTGCAACAATCCGATGATGGACAGTTTCATCCTATTCATTATTTTAGCCGTAAAACTACAGTTCAACAAGAAAAATATCATAGTTATGAACTGGAAGTTCTTGCCGTTATTGAAGCGCTAAAAAAATTTCGAAACTACTTGTTGGGAACAAAATTTAAAATTATCACCGATTGTGATGCTTTCCAAAAAACGATGCACAAAAAAGACCTACCAGCTAAAATTGCTCGATGGGCATTGATGTTAGAAGACTTTGATTATGAAGTTTGTCATCGACCCGGTAGACAGATGAAACATGTTGATGCTTTAAGTCGTAACCCCATTCTTGTAATTACCTCAAATGATATCACTCAAAAGGTGAAAAATGCCCAAGACCAGGATGAATTTATATCTCAAATTAAATCTATGCTTGAATCTACACCTTCTGATGAATTTTTTGTTAAAAACGGAATTCTTTATAAACTTCATCAGGATGCCGAACTTTTAGTAGTACCACAAATGATGCAGAAAGAAATAGTGCTAAACGCCCATTCACAAGGTCATTTTGCTTCACAAAAAACCGAATTAATTGATTCTCGTGAATTTTTCATCCCCCTCCCTCAACTTAAGAAATTAGTTCAAGAAATTATTTCGAATTCTATTCCTTGCATTTTGTCCTCGCGAAAATCTGGAAAACAGAAAGAAAACATACGACAATATAAGAAACGGCGTAAACCAGCTCGTAAATACAAGATCGGTGACAAAGTGGCAATACAACGAACTCAATTTGGAACCGGATTAAAGCTCCGACCAAAGTTCTTCGGACCATATGAGATCACGAACATCAACCCCAACGATCGTTACGAAGTTCGAAAGTTAGGACATCACGATGGTCCAACCATAACATCAACTGCAGCGGACAAAATGAAACAGTGGTGCAGAAACTGAACACCAATACCACTGTGTTGAACACTGCTTGATTTTTTGAAATATTTTTCCTTTTTCTGCTCTTTTTTTTTTTATCTTTTCAGAATTATTGTTGACAACCCAGCCGCGGACGTCTGGAAAGTCAGAACGGCCGTGTGAGAATGAGTATGGCAACACAACTGAACTATTACTACAACTTCCACTCCTACTACTTCGGCGCGAAGGACTTGGCACGCAAACAGAGTGATAGACTAGTGACATTACGAAGCGGATGTGTCGCTCCGCAGGCTTGCCGTTTTGAGTCAAATAGCTATGTTAATGCTTTGTTTTTTCTTAATTTCATACTAAGTGTTAGTCCTGTCTTGTAAACATCGTCTAGTTTAATTAAATGTTCAAAATGATTAAGTCTAATGATTCACTTCTAAAGGAAGGAGTACTAACTCCTTCCTACATATATATATATGTATGTATATGCATAGGTATATATATATATATATATATATATATATATATATATATATATATATATATATATATATATATCTTTTCATGTTCTTAGTTCCTGCCTCTTGTGGTTCTGAGCATATACTGGTTTTTCACTTTCAACTTTGTCTTATGTGTGTATATATATATATATATATATATATATATATATATATATATATATATATATATATATATATATATATATATATATATATATATATATATATATATATAACCCCCTTAATGGCCGTCCTTACGAAGGGAGTATGAAATTTCTCGTTCGGGGAGGAAGAGGGAATCGGATAAAAAAAGCCCCCGTGAGCTAAAGGTTAGCCAATGGAAAAATGTGTCCAAGGATTGTCCACTTGGAGTGAAACATTTTTTTTAAAAATTTGTACTCCGTAATAGAGAAAGAAATTTTACACATGGAGCATTTCTTGTTTTAAAAAAATGCAAATAATATTTTTAAATTTAAACTTTTCGGGGGAAAATCTGGTCTAGAGTGTTTTAAACGCTCACCAATCCCTTTGGTGGAAGAAATTCATAAAATGAATCCTGTTGCAAGGTGCAGAAAAGGTCAGGCTATCTGAAAATACCGTTTTTATTGGATTATCATCGTTTATGTATCTGTAAAGAGTAGACGCGTTTTCTCCGTAGGTTAACATTGAGGTGAGCGAATCCAATAGGGTTAGTACACAGCAGCCTTAACATCGTGGTTAGTGTATATGGAAAGTACCAAAAAATATCGTCTCTTTTCATAAAAACTTGATTTCTATTTTTAGATCCTTGATCAAGATCACAACAAACTTTATGAAAATTAACATGTACCAAATAATTTTCGGCAGACAGAGGATTATCTTGTACTGCCGTATGTATTTTACGTTGACCCAGTATCGTGCCATTGATCAGATTTTTGTTCGAGGCCAAAGCCCTTGCAACAAACGATTAAATATTAACTGCGACTAAGTGAAATAATGTATACAAAGATATCATAAACAGCCACTCATGTGAAACTGCAAGAGGCAACACCGGGGCCCATGAAGTTCACGGACTCGAGAAAATTATCCTAACCTAATTAATATATATATATATATATATATATATATATATATATATATTAGGCTAGGATAGGAGGGTCTGACTGCAGGTCAAATTAAAAGAAACCAATAACGTCGTAAGCAATAATCATTTTCTTGCAAAAGGTTCAAATCCGATTCTACACGTTTTGAATCTAAAAATTCATCTGTGTTTAATTAATAAGATTCAAGTATTTTCTGGTGTGTGGTCAGTCCACGCAAAGTATGATTCCATTTTCGGGCGAATAAGGTGGGAACAGAAAAGCAAGCAAACGACCTGTGCAGATTGTACTTTAAGGTGACGAATTAGACAGGTGTTTAAAATTTGCATTTGACTTAAAACACTGACTTTCCGATTAATTGTTGTTTTTAATGAAGTTAAAAGGGACAAATAAAATTATTAGTTTCTGCCGTTAATTTTTTTAATTCGAAGCCCCGAGTTGAAAATTTATCACTTTCCCGGGATTCAGCATGTGATATCCAGAAAAAGTTGAATAAAAATGACTTTTCGTTCTCAAATGGCACTATCCAGTTACAATGCAAGTCTTTGTTGCCGAATGGCAGAAGCTAGTCGTTTTCATACTTGCCTTCCCTAGACTTCAGTAGCCCCAAGTCTTACAGATCTGCGATAACGGTATTTTTGTTTGTTTGTTTGTTTGTTCTGCAAAAAATAAGCTATCGTATAAATGCATGTGCCTGTGATTGCTAATCTGTAAAATAGCGCATTGATCCCAATCATTCTCTATTACAAATAACACAGGCCAACGATAAAAAACTTTTTGAATAAATTTGCCTTATTCTTGTGGTTTTTAGTGTGCTGAAACTGAATATGACAATAAAAAAGCTGTATCACCCATCATTTTTTCACATTTCAACGCTCAATATTTAAAGAAATGACATTTTTAGCGAATTCAATGCCATAAGCTGATCGCTAGCAATGTGGCTTTGCCAAATTCCCATGTTTCTTATGTGAATGGGACAGTAGGGAAAGGGATCAACATTGGTCCAGAAAAATCTGGCCTGCAAGAAAATCTTTAAAGCCTGGAGAGAAGAACATGCTGCGCAAGAACCTCGTTGACCCGGAAAACATTCTGCTGCCACCTCTACACATAAAATTAGGCCTAATGAAACAGTTTGTAAAAGCCTTACCCAAAGATAGAGAATTTTCAAGTATCTCTGCGAGAAGTTTCCTCATCTATCAGATGCAAATTTGGAAGAAGGCGTGTTTGTTGGGCCAGACATCCGAAAAATGATGTTCGATCTCAACTTTGAATCAAAAATGACTTTAAAAGAGAGGGAGGCTTGGGTATCATTAAAGCAGATTATGACCAAGTTCTTTGGAAACAAAAAGGACCCACATTATATGTCTATTGTAGCCAACATGCTGGAAAATTTCAAAAAGTTAGGCTGTTTGATGAGCCTCAAGATTTACATTTTGAACAGTCACTTTGATTTTTTCCCAGTTAATTTGGGTGATGTCAGTGAAGAAAAGGTGAGCGGTTTCATCAAGATATTAAACTGATGGAAAGACGGTATCAATGCCTCTGGAATGCCAATATGATGGGACACTACTGTTGGCCACTTCACCGAGAAGTTGAGCAAGCGATTCACAGGCGAAAAAACAATGTCAGGAGCTTTAAGGAGAAGAGGGAAAGGAAATATAAGACAATGCACACATCAAACCTACGTAATAAAAAGGTATTTTCATGTTTATACTCGAATAAAAGTTTTGTTCATATTGTAACATTTATTTATTTTTATTTTCTATGGTATGTTCGGCTAATTTTCTAGTTTCCGACGAAGTCACATTGTAACGAAACTGTGGGTGATAGAAAAAAAAACTGAGACCAGATACGGATTCAGCACCAAAAATTACATAAGAATCAGCTATTAACGTTAAAAAAGTTTTCAAAAAGTCATTTTTCGTTGTTCTGTGTAATCTATCAACATCTCGCTTTCTGGACGTTTACCCCATTTCATTTCTACGAAAGACGTACATGAATTCTTGTTTTCGCTAATCCGAAGAGGAATTTTGCTTTTACGAAAAAAACTAGACGTTGAAATATTGTCCATAACTTGTTTTTGGCCACTAGGAAGGTGAAGGTGCTAGTGACCTGGTTAGCCTCGGATTCAGACGACGATCGTAATTGATGACTTCCATCGTCGTTCCCCTGAGTTTATATCTCACAGCTGGCAAGGGTGTTTGTAGCCGGTCGGAACTGTCTTTAGACAGTAGATCCAGTCTGTTTAGCCTTGTGTCGCAAAAGATGGCCATAATACTCCCGAAACAACTAACGTACTTTCCTCCTCCACTTCTCAGTCGCTGTAATCTGCTACCACCCGAAGAGAGTTCGCTCTTTTCTCGAATCTGGTAAATGAAACTACACTCTGTTCATACATTACTTCCACTTTGCATAAGCTGTGTATTTATTTACCTTAACATTCCATCTTTTACTATCTGTTTGTGTTATTTCCAGTTTTGTGTGTTATTTGTTATAATTTGACAGGACACTTAGGGGGTATGATAGAATTTTTTTTCGCATATAAATTAATAATTTCATCATCTCTTTATGTCAGCGGTTTCCAACCTTTATGCTACTACGCCTCCCTAATTTTTTTTCCGCGCCTCCCTATCTTTCAATAGATATAATAATATAGACACTTTAAATAATAATAACTTTATTACAAAAAGATGAAAACTACAATTAACAGAATAATAGCAAAATTTTGCTATAACAATATAAACATGCATATTTATTTTTATTAAATTACTAATTAAACTACATCTAACGCATCAAAATTTTATGCGAGGGTTCTTGTTGTTTATTGGCACAAAGTTTATCAAATCGTGGGGGCAATGCGGACAGTGCCGCTCGTAACTCTTCAGGTTCTTCGGGTGCCGCTCGTAACTCTTAAGGTTGGATATTTGGTTTTCATAGCAGCCAGTGCCGAAAAGCCAGTGTTGCATAAATAAGACGTTACAAATAGTCCAGTCAATGAATGCATTGTAGAGTGCATGGAATATGTAAGAATTTTTGACTCCAGGATTTTGTTAGGAGTAGTTAGTAGGTAAACATGCTAAAAATCCCCGCCCCTGGGGGGTGAGCTAAAGGGGGAGGGGGGAAGGTCCCATTTTTTCGTTTATCCCCTATATCTGAGAAACGTGCACTGTAGAAAAATATTTTAAATAAAAAATTGAAAGCTAATTAAATTTCCTATAAATTTGTCAATATACATATTTGTTACATTCCCAACATACTCATTTCTAGAGGATCATCGAAATTGAGCGTACATGTTAGAAATACTATAACTTTTGATTGGTTGAAGATAAAATGGCAAAAATCTATATCAAATCGAAGGAAATTTAATGCTCTACAACAGGGGTGTCAAACTCAAAGGCAAACTTGGGCCAAACAAACAATGTTTAACTATAGGTGGGTCGCAAAAAAAAAATCAATATTACAAACGAATGTTTATTTACCTAATTACAGTATATTCATCATAAATATACGCATTTTGTTTAATAATAGCAAAAAAAGAGTATAATTAAGAAAACATTTAGAGAATTCTTCCTATCTTATTATAATTCTGCGTCGGTATTTTAATATATATTGTGTGCCAATATATTGGCCGGGCCGCAAAAATGTTCGTCGCGGGCCGCGAGTTTGACACCCCTGCTCTACAACTTCGTCTCTGACAATTTTCTGAGAAACGATCGTGGGAGGCACTAGAAGCAAATGTTTGACAAAAAGAGTGGGGTAAAAATGATTTTTTCGAAAATTGTCGATTTTCAATAACGTATATCTCGAAAAACGTTGGGAATTTGACAAATATGTATAATGACAATTTTATAGGAAATTTAATTAGCTTTCATTTTTATAGTTAACAGTTTTTTCTACAGTGCACCGTTTCCGAGATATAAGGGAAAAACCAAAAAATGGGACCTTTCCACCCCCTCCCCCCTCTAGCTCACCCCCCCCCCCCCAGGAGCAGGGACTTTTAGTATGTTTACCTACTAACTACTCCTAACTCTTTTGAGCACTCATTGACTGGACTAATACGGTAGAAGCACTTGCATTGCTTTGCAATGTAAAGATTCATACTCTCCACTAAGATTCATCCAAAATTGAATTATGATTTCATTTTGAAACTTTTGTTTTCGTGAGCTATCGCATGACAATTCTATCAGTATTTCTTTTCCGATGATTGTCAACCCAAATTTGTCTATTTATAGATATTACGTTTTATTCGTTTATTTATAGATATTATGGTATGAACATTGATTTTTTTATTAAAATGTTTTGGAGCCTCCCCTGGCAATAGTCCGCGCCTCCCAGGTTGGAAACCTCGGCTTTATGTTATGCAAGATTCATAATGGAACACACGACTTTCAAGCAGCGGAGGACGCCTGTTACGGGATTTTTCAAAAAGTGGCAGAATTTCTAGAACAATCGTAGCTTATTTCTTTATGAATATTTGCGTTTGTTGTTTTACTAAATGTCGTTTCATTTTTCTCAGCATTGTGTAGGTCATCAATAGCATTCGATTTACACTTTCAAAACATCGTTTCTGTCGTTAATTCATTTATTTTTGCACTCCTTATATTTCGGTTATTTAAACTGATATGCTGTGTTACACAAAAATTCGATAGAAAATTATATTTTTAAAAAATCCTCTAAATCGCTCGATACCAGAAATCTACAGACTGTTGATTTGACTGTCTGTACATCTCATCGAGATCTAAAGAATTTACCTGATCTACCGGGCTATGAACATAGATAAAGAAATTATTTCAAGAGCTCCGGCAAGGCCGAAAATTTTATTTCATTTAGTATAATAACATAAATTTATTTTACATACACACACAGACAGAATAGATTGTCAACATAAACTTTCAGTTTGAGAAAAAGAACATCGCAAAATAATTTTTTTTCTTGACATTTGGTTACAGTATTTGGCGTAAAATTCTAATGCGATGCATTACCCCCACGCACTATTTATTTAATTTTTGTATTTTAGTGAAGCGAATTAGATACAAATTATTTTCATTTATGATAGATTCTCTTTCCCCTAAAAGCGTTAAATATTTGAAAATCTATGCTGCTGGACTGATAGACAACAATGAGGAATATTCAAACACATAAGCTTATCAATTGATTGAAAACACTTTACCACACGAATCACCATATCATTATGATATGACACACACGCATGAATGTCTGTGCATGATAAAAAGTGCTGTCCATATTACCAAGTTTTTATTTTTTAGATAGTGTAAATTCCGTTGCGCTTCAATGAAAAACTCTATTATGAGGACAGTAACATAATTCAATGAGCACAAAACTTCCTTGAATACGGTAAAAACTGCCTGTAAGTTATTTATATTCTCAGGGCCACAACAGTGAATGACTGATTACGGACACAGTAAAGACATACTTATCGTCGAAAAGTAGACCAAACATATAAAAGGAATATCCAACTCATCTGATAAGTCAGAATGATAGTATCTTAAAATCCAAACATACCGTCAATTTATGTACGTTTAAAGGAAAAGCCAGAGAAGTATTTCTCATTTTCTGAGTGTTAACTGCTTTACGGGGCAAAAATCGTCTGCAATGCATCAAAATGATCAATCATATTTTCAGAAGATTAAAAAAAAACGTGCATCGAACATAACCTAAACATATAAATGCGTAGACAAAACTTATTCCAAGAACAGGAAGAATTATCTTTAAAGTATCTAGTATAAGAACATTAGAGATAAATGGATTAATGATATTTTTCACGATCACATAAATGGCACGAGACTTATAAATAATTCGATACAATATCTGACAAACAGATTCTGACAGAAAATCTATCAGAACAGAACAGTAAGAACAATTCTTATTTAAAATAATCGCGATCGTAAAACAGAGGAGTAAAAACACTAACCTTGAAAGCACCGCATCTTTTCGAAGACAACAATCCGGCTGAATGAACGAAAATCTCCCTTCTGTTCTCAATGAAATCTCGTCGTGCTTCTCTCTCGATCCAATGAATATTTTACTAGCAGACCGGTTGGATTTTCCCCGCAGTTGCCAAACGAAATGTAAAACGAAAGAACAGGGTACATACAGTTCACGATTTTTCGCTTATGATATTTCTAATGCTGGGGTGGAAATTCCAAAATATTTTAGCTTAGTTAACACCCATTGTTAGCATAACATCCGTTTTCCTCCTATTCTTCGCTACTATTTAAAAAGGATTGTATAGCATTTATGCGTACAACTTAGTGTGTCTCAGAATTTTGAGCCTCAGAAAAATGCTTTTTTGGAAAATATACGTGCATTGTACTACTCAAATCTCTTTAAGCAGAGCTCTGTTAACTTCTACAATTCTAGTGGAAGAAGCATTTGTGGGCGAAAACATGATTGTCTGATATATTTATATATACATATATGTGACACAGTCAAAGAGCTAAGGATGCTGAAAATATTTGAAGAATAAATTGCTCCTGAACTAAATAGATAAAAACGTAGTTAACCTTGATTTTATTTTTTCTATCCTATCCAGGATTGACATTGTCATTGTTCAATATTACGATGCGTTACAGAGAGTTAAGTTTCAGGGTAAATACGCCCATGAAACGGAATAATTTTATACATGTAACATCTATATATATAAAACGTGTTGGTATGCGGCACAAAAATCGACGATATTTCTACACTCCGAATGGCAACGGCGGCCGTCTGCAATTTGGAACCGCTTGTTCAACATGGATTTACGCACTGAAATCGGGAATGCTTAAATTGGGAACAGTTTCAAGAAATAAAGCGAAGAAGATATAATTCATTAAGAGAGGGCATAAATGATTGCGAGGTTAGACTTAACCGTCACCGACATAGCAACCAATAGCCAGTAATAGTTAATTTTCTACACTTTTTTCAGTACTTGTTGAATTTTTACTCCATTTTATAAGTGAAGAAATATTCCCAACAATTTATTATTTGATACGATTGAGTGTAGATATTTGAATTGTGAACAATAGTACATACAGAGAGTGATGTAATCTACACTATATTTTAGTACTTGTTGAATTCTTACTCCTTTTTTTCAGTGACAAATTATTTCCCTAACAATTTCTTATTTGATGTAATGATAAAGTTTAGATATCTTAATTTTGAAAAACAGTACATAGAGAGAGGGATGTAATTTATAAAATCATTGGTGTTGGATTTTTCAGTCTTACGTAATGGAAATTCACATTTTTTAATCACGATGTTTTAGAATCAGCCTTATAGAGAATACCCCTTAACAATGTATATTTATGATAACAGTTAATGGTAACATTCCTTGCATACGTTACTTTCAGTTGAGTTGTTTCGCAAAAGGAAATATAGAACTAAAAGCGGCCATACTGGTCGCGCAGCGGCTAGTAATATGAAAAAGGTGATAGTCAAAACAATTCGACCGACGAATACTGATTACAAGTTATACTGATTACAAGTTATACTGATTACAGCTAGACAAAAATTTTTGAGCTATTGATAAGTCTCAGAATTTGTATTCTTTTGAATACCAAATATTATGAATGAATTTAAAAGTAATATATACAGTGAAACTTCTCTAGCCAGCCACCCTTATTCGACGGCCACCCCTTTAAACGGATATATTTTGTTTGGAACCGATTAAAGACTCCATAGAGCCAATGTTATGGAGAAAAACCATTTTCGGCGACCAACCCTCAAAACGGCATAATATATATATATATATATATATATATATATAAATAACTACAAATATGTAATAACTAACACACACACACATGTATATATATATATATATATATATATATATATGTCTATCTCTCTCTCTCTATATATATATATATATATATATATATATATACACACTGCTGGCCACTGTAAATGCAACACCCTGAAGGAAACATGCAAATAACATGAAATTTACAACATGCATTAGCGGAGGTGAGATATGCAAATGATTAGAATTTCAGCGCAGACGCACATCACGAGCGCCTGTGGCGCCACTTCAAAGCGCTATTTTAGGCTTGGAGATTTCGACGATTTCAAGTTCGGCAATTGTGTTTTTCTTGTGGTTTTTTCAAAAAAAACGATCAATTATGCCTCGTTGAAAACAGCAATCATCTTTTGATCAAGTATCCGAGTTCGACAGAGGAAGGATAGTGGCCTACCGAGATTGTGGATTATCTTTCAGGGAAATCGGTAGTCGTGTTGGACGAAACCAAACAACTGTAAGGCGGATATGTGATCGTTGGATGCAGGAGGGTACGACGGACCGGCGTGTTCGATCGCATCCAAATCAGCGCACCACTTCACGTGATTTCAGGCAAATTGTGCTCATGGCAGTGACGGATCGCTCAGTCACATCACGAACCATAGCACAGCACATGCAGTCTGTAACGCATCATCCAGTGTCTGCGTGTACCATTCGACGCCGTTTACAGCAGAGTGGTCTGTCCGCAAGACGTCCATTGCTTTGTCTACCCTTGACGCAGAACCACAGACGTCTCCGCCGCCAATGGTGCGATGACAGAAGGATGTGGACGGCAGAATAGAATGAAATTGTCTTTACTGACGAGTCACGCTTCTGTCTGCAACATCACGATGGTCGCATTCGAGTCTGGAGACACCGTGCAGAGAGGATGCTGAACAGCTGCGTTATGCACCACCACACTGGTCCTGCAACGGGTATTATGGTATGGGGCGGTATTGGATATCACTCTCGCACACCTCTAGTACGCATTGCCGGTACTTTAAACAGCCAGCGCTACATCTCCGAGGTGTTGGAGCCAGTTGTCCTTCATTACCTTCAGGGCTTAGCCACAGCCATATTTCAACAGGATAATGCGCGACCACACGGGGCACGCATTGTCCAACGGTTCTTCGTCAATCGCCAGATTGAATTGCTTCCCTGGCCGCCTCGCTCTCCGGATCTTTCGCCGATAGAAAACATGTGGTCCATGGTTGCTCTACGATTGACCCAGATTCCATCCCCAGCTGCCACAGCAGATCAACTTTGGCAACGTGCGGAAGCTGCTTGGTCTGCTGTACCCCAAGAACTCATCCAAAGTCTCTTTGAATCAATGCCGAGGCGTGTGGCAGCGGTGATCTCCAACAATGGCGGCTACTCTGGCTACTGATTTTGGCAGGAACCACACTTCACAGAAATCTATAAATTTAATCATTTGATACTTGGTCAACATGTTATCTACAAAATAAATTTTGTTGTGATATCTGTTTTCTTTCTTGGTGTTGCAATTTGGGTGGCCAGCAGTGTATATATTCACTGCTCAAAAAAATTAGGGGAGCAAGCAAAGAAGTTAAGAAAACCGTGCGAGATAGCCACGTGCTGGCATAAAATGGATAGTACACGCGTATCAATGCGCAATACAGAAAAAAGACGTAAAAAAATTTGTAATTAAGCTTTAATTCTTTGAAAATATGGAAAAAACATGAAAAGATGATTTAGAGCAACAATTTGGTTACATGTAAACGATAAAAAAAAAGTATTGTTTAGAAATGATGCAAGATTTTTAATATGGCGTGTGGTCTCCTCGAACAGCTAAGACTGCTGCACACCTGTTTTCCATGGATGCGATGATGTTATCGATAAGACTTTGGGGAATACTGTTCCACGCCTCAAGAAGTGCAATCTCCAAGTCTCGGAGAGTAAAAGGAGGCCTTGGTCTCGCAGCAATGGGTCGTCCGAGCATGTCCCAAACATGCTCGATTGGATTCCGGTCAGGAGAGCACGCTGGTCATTCCATACGCTGTATTGTTTCAGCTTCAAGCATGTTCTCCACAAGACGAGCTGTATGCGGTCTGGCATTATCATTCTGGAAAACAAAGGAATCTCCAATGGCTGCAGCGTAAGGTATGACATGAGGTCTCAGTATCTCGTCTGCATACCTTCGGGCCGTCAAAGTACCATTCCTAATGATATGCAGGTCCGTACGTCAACCTATGCTGATTCCACCCCATACCATAACACCAGCTCGTCTGTATTGTGACCTTTCACGAACGAATGTGGGGTTATTTCGAGTGCCCCCTTCCCTCCATACCAAAACACGTCGGGTGTCACACTCCAGACTGAATCGGGACTCGTCTGTAAACAGCGCTTCGCTCCAATCATGTTGCTCCCAATCTCGATGTTCAGCAGCCCATCTTCTTCGGGCTGCACGGTGGCGTGAGGTCAACGGAATGCAGACCATTGGCCTACGTGCATAGAGACCTCCCTGATGAAGCTATTACGTACTGTTTGGCTGGACACCCTTCGTCCTGTTGCCAAGAGCAACTGTCTTTGCAGCTGAGTAGCATTGTCTGTTCTGTTTCGACGAGCTGTTAACAGTATATACCGGTCATCAGTTGCTGTAATGGCGCGTGGCCGACCTTGCCCTGGTCAACGTCTAACATTCCCTGTTTATTGGAATCGATTCCACAGCCTTGCAACGACACTTCTGGCGACTCCAACAGCGTCCGCGACACTACGTTGTGTTTGCCCTGATTCAAGTCTGCCTATAATACGCCATGCCATGGATTCTGGTAAATCATGTTGTTGAGACATTTTCAAGTCACCTTTTCCCAAAAAGAATAACTGAGCAATCGAATTTCACAGTTAAGGCAGTGAAACAGACGTTTCTGCAACATCCCGATTTCTGCCCTTATGTTCTTTTTCTGGTTTTTGACGTCATGAACTTTGATTTGCATATGAAGTTTTCTTCTTCTGTTTCCTGCTAGTCTTTAAATTATGGATGATTTATTTTATGTTACTTATCGGTGTAAGTATTTGCGCAATTTCGTTAAAACCATGTGCTCCCCTAATTGTTTTGAGCAGTGTATATATACAGTCGAACCCCGTTATAACGAACTTCAAGGGACCAAAGGTTTTGTCCGCTTTATTCACTATATCCGAACCGTTAAGAAAAATACTAGAGTTCACAAAATTTATAACTCATTAGTTGCGATATGAATTCAATAATGATGTATTAAAAAATGATAAAATTATTTAAAAATGATCATTGATGAATTAAATCGACTAAAATCGATTTCATTAAACTGACACAATACTTGTTAAATTACGTACAATAGGAAAACGGCAGGACCAAAATTTTCGTTTGTTATATCCGTGAGTTCGTTATATACCGGGTTCGCTATAACAGGGTTCGACTGTGTGTATATATATATATATATACAGTAACCACCGCTTATAGTGATCAGTGGTTATAGGAATCAACCGTTTATAAGAATCAATACCGCGAAAACAAAAACAAATGTATTATTTCCATGTTAAAATTTTCGCTTTAAAGAATCAATCCACCGGTTTTAAGAATCAGTTTACACTCTTCGCTTTCCTTTCATTTTTCAAAAAAAGCCACTTAAACCCTCAAAAGGCACGAAGTTCTTTCTTTTTTTTAAAAAGACAGATTGATAAGATGGGATGGAATATAGTCATAAAATCCATCCCTTTCTTCGTTAGACATAACATAATAGTTTCCCCTTAAACGCTTTAGCACAACATTGTCCTATTAGCTTGACTAGGGGACATCTTTACCCGTCCGGGTCCAATTTCACTTTTCTCCACTGACAAACAAAAATAGGGACTCTTTTTTCCCACATCCCACATCCTGGTTGCGGCTTCTTGGATCCTGAAACACATAAATCTTAGGCGAAGTGTCCACTATCACTTAGGCAAACGTGACATTAGTAGATTCAGAACGTTATCAAACCACAAAACGTAAGCTAGAATGTGGATCTCGTCTGAGACTATTAATATTGAAAGAGGTATAAACAGCCTCCTGAAAACTTCATTACGTCAAACTACCATAGAAAACTTTTTCTTGCTCCCTTCCTGTAGTTGAAATGTTAAAACTGTTAAGCAGGTATGTTGTAACAAATATTGGATTTTTTCTTCTCTTACTATATTCATGTGTATCAATTTATAGGTCTAAAAATTAAGTTGAATTTTTAACATTATAAAAATAATTTTAATAAAAGATAATTTACGTAAATTAAAGAATATTTAATGGTAAATTATCTAATATATGTATATATAGGTGTGTGTGTGTGTGCCTGTCCCAAAACCTAAATTTCGGCTATAAGAATCAGCCGCTTATAAGAATCAAAAACAGTAATAACAAACGTGATTCTTATAAGCGGAAATGCCTGCTTAATGATCTGCAGGGCCAATATAAATTATAACTTACATTATTTTTAGGTTACAATTTTGGAAAAGGGGCCGTACTTTATTAAATAGAGAAAATACTTTAAAAGTTATTTGGAAAGACGCGTTTTCTTGTTACATATATATATATATATATATATATACACTCCCGTCAGTGATTTCCGCTTATAAGAATCACGTTTGTTATTACTGTTTTTGATTCTTATAAGCGGTTGATTCTTATAGCCGAAATTTAAGTTTTGGACAAGCACACACATACCTATATATACATATATTAGATAATTTACCATAAAATACTCTTTAATTTACGTTAATTATCTTTTATTAAAATAATTTTTTTATAATTTAAAAATAAAACTTAATTTCTAGACCTATAAGTAGGTACACATGATTATAGTAATAGAAGAAAAAAAATCCAATATTTGGTACAACATACTTGCTTAACAGTTTAACATTTCAACTACGGGAAGGGTGCAAGAAAAAGTTTTCTATGGTAGCTTGACGTAATGAAGTTTTCAGGAGGCTGTTTATACCTCTTTCAATACCAATAGTCTCAGACCAAGATTCACCTTCTACCTTACGTTTCACGGTTTGATAACGTGCTGAATCTAATAATGTCACATTTGCCTAAGTGATAGTGGACACTTCGCCGAAGATTTATGTGTTTCAGGGTCAAGGAAGTCTCAACCAGGATGCGGGAGATAGGAAAAATAAGAGTCCCTGTCTTTCTTTGTCAGTGGAGAAAAGTGAAATTGGATCCGGACGAGTAGGATGCCCCTGGATCAAGCTAATTGAACAGTGTTTAGCTAAAGCGTTTAAGGGGAAACTATTATGTTATGTCTAACAAAGAAAGAGATGCATTTTACGAATGTATTCCATCTCATCTTATCACTATTTCTTTAAAAAAAATCAAGAAAGAACTTCGTGCCTTTTGAGGGTTTAAGTGGCTTTTTGGGAAAAATGAAAGGAAAGCGAAGAGTGCATGCTGATTCTTAAAACCAGTGGAATTATTCTTTAAAGCGAAAATTTTAACATGGAAATAATACGTTTGGTTTCGTTTTTTCGATACTGATTCTTATAAACGGTTGATTCTTATAACCACTGATCACTATAAGCGGTGGTTACTGTATATTTATTTTTTTGGCATTAATTGCATACATTGACCGTTGTATTTAATTTAAATGTACTCCGTAGTGAAGCGCGGGTTTTCAGCTGGTATTTTAATGAAGAACATTAAAAAATAAGTAATTTGAGTATTCAACAGAATGTCGGCAATATATTCAGTTGTCTAATTTGGAAAGGAAACTAATTTTAAGATATCTAATCTGTATAAAGTCTAATTTGCAAAATATGTAACTCTCTACCCCTCTCTCATACAAGCTACAGAAGATCGTTCGCACTTTATGGAAACGATTTTGATAGTTAAGTTTTATGTAATAAATGCAGTATTTTTTTGCGGTGATTTGCTTCTATCTGATAGCCATGGTTCTTGACAATGGTTCTAGCTCAAATTTTCCATGAAAGTAAACTTTTTCTTAGTACTGTCATGTCAATTTTACCACATTCCTCTTGAACCGTTTTCCAAAGTCCGCCCAGTGTTCTTGGATGCCGTTTTCCTAAGGCTCATTTTAAGAAACCGAAAGCGCAAAAATCCATTGGAGAAACGCCAGGTGATTTTACAGGTTTTTAATTAAATGGGATACACTTTATTCCTGTTTCTGATTCTTTCTTTGCTAAATAAGCGTCAGTTTATTTCAGGGTGTGACTAGAGGCTTTGTCCATATGAAGCTCAACTTTATCAATGTCCTTTTCATATAAGATTGGAATTTCTTCTTCAAAAATTGGTTCTAAAAGATTCTACTGAGATAGAGTGAATTAATTTTGGCTTCACTTGATATTTTTTTATTTTTAATTTGCCTTTGTAACAAAATCCTGCAACTATCTTGAATCCCTTTGGGAACTTTTCTGTACACTGACGAAGCCATTTCGTACGGTCATTCCCGTCAGTTGAGCAATATAAAATTGATCTTTTTTTTATTACAGTCATTTAAATACACCCATGCCTCTTCGAGTGTTACCACAAATGTCCATTTTTCAACAGCTAGTTGTTTTTCATATAATTTTCTACAATTTGTTTTTCTTTTAGCAATATGCTTTGGCAAAAGCAGATGAACTTTAGGTTTAAACATCTGCTCAACTTCAAATCTTCATGAATGATTTTACTTAAGGTAAATGCACCTATAGACCCTTAATTTCTCGACATTTCTAAAGGACGGCCCATTATAGGGACATGGCCCATTAGTAGCCAATGACCCTCACCCCTTCTACTGCCTTAGGTAACAATAGACCCTAAATTTCTCGGCGTTTCTAAAGGGCGGCCCATTATAGGGACATGGCCCATTATAGGTGCATTTACCTTACAGTGCCACAAGACATTCCTAATTTCGATGCAATAGATCTTTGAGTTGGCGGATTTTCTTTTAGGATCATAGACTTCACTTTCTTGATATTTACCTGCGTTCGAACAGTCTTAGAATGAGATTTCGTGGTCATGGTTTCATTTTTACTTTCAGTAAGACTTTTTTTTTCCTTTCAAATTTAATTTAGTATAAATACCTTTTTTTGAAATGCTATAACCGCGATTTTTATACCGCTTTATAATTTGTCGATACGAATATTTCTCGTCGGAAAACCCAGTTACGTAACCTTCGAGCCATCTATCAGTTTTAGGGGCCATTTTCAAAATAAATCTTTTATTTTACATTCCAAAACAAAACAGTAGCAGACGATTATTCCGAAGTTGCCAAATTTTTATCTCAAAATGCAAACGCCAAAAATAAATCACAAAATCGTTTCCATAAAGTACGAACGACCTTCTGTAATAATCATGTCACTGCGAGGTTTTTACGCCTGAAGAAGTTATTTTAGCTCTTAATGACCACAGTTTTGAAAAAAGAACTGTAAATGACCTATCAATTTCTTTGTGGTCCTTTAGTAGTTATTTTCCAAAACGAGGGTTCGAACTCCATTCTAACCGTGAGACGACAGCTGAACTACCCCAGCGATGTGAAAAACTGTCATTTCTCTAATTTATTATTCTTCTTCATTCGAGCTACTGATGATATTACTTTTAAATGTTTCAATATACCGTATTTTTTTAACCATAAGACGGACCGGAAATTTATGGGAGATATTTTCAATTTCTTACTAAATAAAGATAAAAAAATGTATATAATAAGAATGAAACAAAGAAGTTTAAAGCAAGAATAAAGTTTCATTAATTTGCTCCACTCTTGCTGGAAAAATTATTTTAAACTTGTCTTACAATTAGAGAAATCTAATTTATAATAAATAATATATACAATATATATAATAAATAAATATATATACTAAAATATTCATTTTATTTTAATGTTACCTTCAGACCATAAGATGCACCCCAATTTTAAGTCGATTTTTTTTGTCTTTATGGTCCGAAAAATACGGTAATTGGTACAGATATCAAAATACGAACGTTTAAACTCCTGCCGCAAACAAAATGGCTTTCGCCAATCTTCCAGTTCGTTACGAAAAGTGTTAGAGCGAATTAAAATCTACAAATCTGACGCTCAAATTAAGGAACATTCATTTTCCCAAGTTCTTAGTCTACACAGAAGCTACCTCTTCTTTCTTCTTCCTAGGGATGGGATATCGAAAGCAAAATATCGATATGAGTATCGATAATAATATCGTCAATTAATGTCGATATCAATAATATAGCGGCACTAAAATATCGATATTTCAAATATCAACGATATTTCAAAATATTCACTATATTTCAAAATATTGACGATATTTCAAAATATAAACGATATTTCAAAATATAAACAATATTTCAAAATATCGATAGCACATTTTTCCTTTCAATATGCAGTCAATCGTATTCAGAGGAATGATTATATCGTAAAATAGTATATACTATATGGTAATAGTACGATTAAAAAAAATGATCGTAGTTTTTTTAATAATGAAATAACATTTTAATGAACAGTATTTTATCAAATTAAAAGTTTCTATTTAGAGAAAAAAAGAAACCCTAGTTTGGGTAAAGCAATGGCAACACTGAGTGTATGTAAACAAATAGGGCAATGTCTCGCAGCATGTCACATCTCAACTCTTGCAGATTTTACTTCTTGTTTGCCGAGGAGTGGCAAAACATTGCATAATTTAACATGGCGTTCAATGAGCATTCTTACAGTTTGTTGAATAAAATGCTCTCAGATTGCGCAAAGTCTTTAAATACGGTATCTAAACAAAGGTATATCACTAAATTAAACATTCAGGTACAGCCCGGAAAGGTTTATTCAGTATGTGACCCGTATTTATTGACAGAGGAAGACTGGAGTTATGATACAAGACGCCAGCCTGAAGTAACTTATCCTGTTATCTATACATATCTCAACATAATAATAATCATTCTCAACGAAAGAATGATTATATTCTTTTAAACCTTGCGAAATATTGAAAAAAAAGTGTTAAAATACCTGTTACATACAACTAATATGAGGAATTTTATAAATAAATTTAAATTATTTAACTGAAAATGAAGATATCGTCCAAAAACACATGAAAACGCATAGGAACGGCTTCTGTTTTCTGCCACCCGATAATCACGTGATCTATAGTAGACTAAAACTGACTTAGCCAGTGACGTTGCGACGTTTCGCCTTATTGGAAGCAGATATTGGAGATAACCGGTTTCCTCAATTCTGTTGTTAGTATTCTTTCTTTTATTCTTTTCATTGCAGTATAGTTCTGCAGTTGTGTTTTAGCGTTTTTTTCATAAATTTCAGTTTGTTTTTCAATAATTAATAAAATAAGTTCAAAAATGCCTCCAAAATCGAAATGATGGAATAATTTCTCTCGTATAGATGAGAAAAGTGCAAAATGTAAAACGTTTATTCATTTTTTGTTCTTTCTAGATTTCTTTTTATATATTGAACAATTTTTGATTTTTTCACACATTTTTTGATTGCTTGTATTAAAAATTACTTTGTATGTATTATAAATTATTTGTATCACTCATTTACTTTTTATCTCTGGTTTTGAGATTTTTCAACCCAAATTTTTATAAATTATAATTATTTCAAATAAATTCTTTTGAAAATATGTAATCTATATAATATTGGAAATATAATATCGATATTACGATATTATTAGAAATCAAATATCGATATTATAATATCTAATATCTAAGGGAAAATATCGATATTTCGATAATATCAATATCAATATCCCATCCCTACTTCTTCGTCGTGTATCGAGACGGAGTCTAAAGCCAGAAGTACTTAGTGACCAGAGATATTCTTAATTTGCATCATTTAATACAAGAATTACATTTCAGGGGCGAAGACTTAAAATAAATCATCAATGTTTTAAAATCACAAAACATAAATTAAGTTCCTTGTTGTGTATTGAATTGCTTATATGCATCTGATTCTTGAGCAGGCTATCAGTTTTATGTTATGGCAAATTTAGATTTCCTGCAAAATTTTTAAGCGAATTATACCATTATTTTCAAATAATAAAAAAAATATTTCAAGTAGTCTCTTTTAACGGAACTACCGCGGGTTATTAACGTAGGATTACTTATCGTTGCTTACCTTATCGTTGCGATAGACTAGGTTTGGCGCGCTGCCAAAATTATAACTCACGACAGTTATAATTTTGGCAAATTATAACTCACGACAGTTATAATTTTGGCAGCGCACCAAAATGGACGGACGGTTTCAGCGTCTGAAATTTTCCTTTCCGCAGGACCGTTATGGAGGAACGCAATCCTACGTTAAAAAATCAAGTTCAGGACCAAGTGGTAAAAGGAGTAGAAATATTTTAACTGTCAAATTAGCAAACTTTGAACTTCTAAAACTATTTCGCCACTTATAGCTTGTTGCACAGAGGAAGAATTCTTGAAGATGCGAGTTCTCTAGATGTCGCCCCTAGGGGGGGGGGGGGGTTGCTAGATCAAAATTGAGGTAGCACTAAGGAAACAATGTTGACTCACCTGTATAGTGCTCCTAGATAAAAAGGGGTCAACAATTTTTGTGGTTCTGTCGCTGACAAAATGCCTCTCATCAGCATCACCCCCCCCCCCCCCTCAGACAACGTTAAAAAAATAAATAAAAAGATTCTTGCTTAGTTTTACTTTTTTATTTTTTACTATTGATTAGTTCAAACAAAAGTAGGAAAAAATTTAAGGTGATCACATGGTCATTGGCAGAAAATATGTGTCCAACATGTATGTATAAAGCAAGACTTATTCATTAGCGAGCACCACCAGGGCCGCCCAGGGGGGGGGGGGCAACTGGGGCACTTTGCCCCTGGCCCCCAACTGCCGGAGAGGCCCCCAAAAAATTTAAAAAATAATTTAATAGATTTCATCCAAAAGAAAATTCTGAAACTTGTGCCGTACTTCAAAATTCAAAATAATCTCCTGAAAAAAGGGCCCCCCCCCCCCAAATAAAAGAAAATATAAAAAAATTATATTCGATTAATTAGATTTCTCTTACTCCAAAATAGTCTTCTGAAAAATACGCGATTTAGTTTTAATGAAAAATATAACTGTTTAGTCCTAACTGCTATAAAATGACATTCCCTCTAATAAAATGAAGACAGTACTAACTACTAAAATAGACAGCAAAAAAGCTTTGTGGATGGAAGATGTCATATTTATTGGAGAATACAACACGAGAGCAGTGCAATGAAATATAATTATTATGTTAATCATAAATGTAATAAAATTTTAAGTATGAGTAACTTAATTTGAATGTGTGTTTTCGTCTCTTTCCATTTTTTATTTTTCTCGCCCCCCCCCCCCCACACCCCGACAGAAGTTTGCCCCAGCCCCGTAAAGTCTCTGGGCGGCCCTGGGCGAGACTTTGCTCAGAGCACCACTTACAAATCCATGCACATACAAATGTCACTTTATTTCGGAGATGTAAATGTCGAGGAATGTCACATTTTTTTAAAATTATGTTTTCCAATCCTTTCATATAAAAAAGGGATAGATGTAGTATTTGACTTCTTAACAACGGATGACGAAGCGAGTTTCATGCGAGGAATCTAACCTTGATGTATTTACGTGTTCTATTTTCAAAATTCTGTGTAATAACTTATCTCATAACATTTATTTTTCGTCGATGAAAATTCGTAATAGGTTCTGTTTTAGAAAATTTCGTATCAGGCATAAGTATTATAAGGTAACTTAACGTTATGTCTTTTTAATCTCTACATAAACAGAGCTTAAGGTTTTTGAACTTCTCGATTGCATCTAGCATCCTTGTGACATTTACACATCAAAGATGAACCGATTTTAAGTTCTCTATTTGAATCTCTTATCAGGAAGGAAAGAAAACAGAAACTTAAGATTACGAAAAATTATGCGAGCTGTAATCTCCCAACATCATTTCCATCAACCGTTAAGTTTCAGTTAGATCTGTGATTCCCAACCGGGTTGCCGGCTCTCTATAGAGTGCGTGGGATCGGCCAGGGGTGCCACGAGATTATAATATTAGTGGGGTTCGCTTAAAAAAAAAAAATAAATTAATTTATATATATATATATTGTAAATCAGTTAGTTCGTATAAATAGGCTATGTTCTAAAGACAATAGGAATAAGCATATTTTAGACTTGATAGCTGTGCTAACACTAATAATTACCCCGAATGTCTATCCAAACACATAATTGGTTGTTTTAGTTTTAATGAATAGTTTGTTCTGTTGCATTTAATAAGAAAATCATAATAATAAGAAAATTAGAAAAAATAACTACTAAAAATAAAAAATAAAATAAAAATCATAAGTAAAAATAAAAATAATATTAAAAATAACTCTTAGTAATAATAATAAAAAACTAAATTAATAAAGGTTTAATAGTCCTAAAACACAGTATCCATAGTAAGTCAGTCAAGGCAAGATAAGATATTTGACATCTTTTTCATGCTCTTCAAACCAATACTTGATAGATTTAGATGTATGCATAGGGGAATTATTATGCTGAAGAACGCCATCTCCTGCAAGAAACAATGTTTGCACCATAGGATGGCCTAGTGAGCTAAAATTTCGACATTTTTAGGGTTACAATAGGGCCTGAAGAAAACCATGAGATGTCATCCCAAACCCTCACAGATCTACCTCCATGATTGACAGTTGTGATGAGACAGCCAGAATCTTACGCTTGTGTAGGTGTTCTTCAGTCATACGCACGTCCTGTTGCGAGGAACAATGTGAACAATGATTCGTCGGACCAAATGCCGTTTTTCGACATACTACTCGACCAGGATTTGAGCTCGCGGCACCATTGTGGACGATATTTTGTAATAGAATCTATTACAAGTGGCTTGGGAATAGCTACTCTTCCGTAAATGCTTTGTTTGTGCAGTTCCCTTCTACATCTAATGGTTGATACCGGAACATATAGATACAGATTGAGCTCTTTGGTCCTTATGGTTGCAGTTGTTTTCTTTTTCGTGTCACAATCCACTTAAATACCTTGTCCGTCTTTTTCACTCAGCTCTCTCTTTCGTCCACTATTGTTTGGCAAAGGTTGTTTTTCCGTGCACTCTGTATGCTATCATGACTTTCGATACCATAACTCGAAAAACACCCATTAGTCTGGGGTTGCAGTAATAGATACTCCAATTTAAACGTGCTCCAACAATTTGCCCTTTTCGCGAGGTTTGATATTTTACGCTGTTCCCCCCAAAAGCACGATGCCCTTAGCTTCATTACTGGTACTTGACAGTAGAATAATACATGCACTATATTATATAACAAAATACCGGTGGCCAGACTTGTTTTTTAAGGGATACGAAGCACATTCATAAACACCATTAATATTGATAGGTGTTTCCATTATTTTAATAACCAACTGTATATATATATATGTATATATATATATATATATATATATATATATATATATATATATATATATATATATATATATATATATATATATATATATTTATTTATTTATTTATTTATTTATTTATATATACACTCACTTCCAAAAGTTAAGCACGGAGGGGAAAATGTTAATTTCCATAAGCCAATCTGAATTAAAGAACATGAAATTTGCTGCAAAGGTAAAAGGAAGTATGAAAATATGTTAGGTAACAGCCAATCACGGTTTCGCGTCGAGAAATATGCAAAACAGGCAGTCTTATAAGAAGCCGGCATTGTGAAGGGTTACAGGAGTTGCATGTAAGTGCTGATGAAAGGTATTTAGAACATTCGTACGATTTGTTTTCAAGCTAGACGTGTTTCTATGGCTTCCAGAAGACGAATGGAAGATTCTGAGCGCAGTCTGACGCATTGAAACAGGACAGTCTATCACAGATGTTGCTCTTTTCTTCAGCGTTCATCATTCCGTCATTTCACGGTTATGGAAACAATTCCAAACCAGCCAAACAGTTGTCCGAAGACCTGTAGCCGGTCGTCCAAGGGTTACGACCCCTCGAAAGATCGATATATTGCTGTTGTAGCCACGCGGAATCGAAGCACTATATACCTCCACACGTGTGACATCTATGGTTGCAGCGGCCATTGGTAAGACGGTATCTGCCACTACTGTTCGTCGAAGGCTACACATGCATGGTCTGTACGCCCGGGTACCACGAGTTTGTGTTCCTTTATCCGTCCAATCCAGAGGGGCACGATTAAAGTGGTGCCGCCAGCACTTGAATTGGATTGTGTCTGATTGGGGCAACGTTATGTTCACAGATGAGTCCAGATTGCCCCTACAACCCGATGATAAGCGTGTAAGGGTCAGGAGGGAACAAGGCACAAGCAATTGGCCAGAGAACATCACCAAACATCACTCATTCCGGGGGGGAAGCATCATGGTCTGGCAGGGATTTCTTTGGGATATTGCACCGACGTGCACATCTACAGGCGAAGTTCTGTGACGGATGTACGGTATCGAGATGAAGTCCTAGACCCCACTGTGAAACTACAGCAGTTGGTCCTTCTTTCGTTTTAATGGACGATAATGCCCGTCCCCATAGAGCTTCCATCGTTGACGACTTTCTGGAGAGTGAGGGGATTGCGCGTATGGAGTGGGCCGGCTTACTCGCCGGACCTTAATCCATTTGAAAATCTTTGGGATGCCCTCGGCCGTGCTGTATGTAGACGTTCCCCACCTCCAGCCACTCTCAGAGATTTAGAAACTGCCCTACAGGAGGAATGGCGATTACTGAACTCTCCGGTGGTTGATCACCTCGTAAAAAGCATGATCACACGCTGTACACTTTGTATGAAGGTGAGGGGTGCTCACATACCCTATTAATGTCGGTTTTTGTCGTTTGTTTTGCATTTAAACATAATTTTGTTAGTGACGCAAATATGACGTCATCTTATAATTTATGAAAATTCAATATTTTTTCTATCTCTGTATGTAATTCTTTGTTTTGTTTCATGAATAAACATAGAACTACTTACTTGCAGCATTTCATGTCAATCAAAACAGTACTTGTCCATTTTTTCGCATTTTACCGCTCCGTGCTTAACTTTTGGAAGTGAGTATATATATATATATATATATATATATATATATATATATATATATATATATATATATATATATATATATATATATACAGTGATACCTCCGAAAAGCGGACAAATTTTATATCTATATATCTACCCGGGCAACTCCGGGCAATAATGCTAGTCATTTATACATAAGAGTTGTCTCTTTCAATGGATGTTACATGCTGGGCACATTCGGCCCTGGAAATGTAATTTTAATATTTAAAAATCTATAAAACACAATATATATATATATATATATACAGTGATACCTCCGAAAAGCGGACAAATTTTATATCTATATATCTACCCGGGCAACGCCGGGCAATAATGCTAGTCATTTATACATAAGAGTTGTCTCTTTCAATGGATGTTACATGCTGGGCACATTCGGCCCTGGAATGGTAATTTTAATATTTAAAAATCTATAAAACACAATATATATATATATATATATATATATATATATATATATATA
Source organism: Dolomedes plantarius (assembly GCA_907164885.2). Classification (NCBI taxonomy): domain Eukaryota; kingdom Metazoa; phylum Arthropoda; class Arachnida; order Araneae; family Dolomedidae; genus Dolomedes; species Dolomedes plantarius. The sequence goes on along the minus strand of OU015495.1, from coordinate 57,753,763 downwards.
TATATATATATATATATACAGTGATACCTCCGAAAAGCGGACAAATTTTATATCTATATATCTACCCGGGCAACGCCGGGCAATAATGCTAGTCATTTATACATAAGAGTTGTCTCTTTCAATGGATGTTACATGCTGGGCACATTCGGCCCTGGAAAGGTAATTTTAATATTTAAAAATCTATAAAACACAATATATATATATATATATATATATATATATATATATATATATATATATATATATATATATATATATATATATATATATATATATATACAGTGATACCTCCGAAAAGCGGACAAATTTTATATCTATATATCTACCCGGGCAACGCCGGGCAATAATGCTAGTCATTTATACATAAGAGTTGTCTCTTTCAATGGATGTTACATGCTGGGCACATTCGGCCCTGGAAAGGTAATTTTAATATTTAAAAATATATAAAACACAATATATATATATATATATATATATATATATATATATATATATATATATACAGTGATACCTCCGAAAAGCGGACAAATTTTATATCTATATATCTACCCGGGCAACGCCGGGCAATAATGCTAGTCATTTATACATAAGAGTTGTCTCTTTCAATGGATGTTACATGCTGGGCACATTTGGCCCTGGAAAGGTAATTTTAATATTTAAAAATCTATAAAACACAATATATATATATATATATATATATATACAGTGATACCTCCGAAAAGCGGACAAATTTTATATCTATATATCTACCCGGGCAACGCCGGGCAATAATGCTAGTCATTTATACATAAGAGTTGTCTCTTTCAATGGATGTTACATGCTGGGCACATTCGGCCCTGGAAAGGTAATTTTAATATTTAAAAATCTATAAAACACAATATATATATATATATATATATATATATATATATATATATATACAGTGATACCTCCGAAAAGCGGACAAATTTTATATCTATATATCTACCCGGGCAACGCCGGGCAATAATGCTAGTCATTTATACATAAGAGTTGTCTCTTTCAATGGATGTTACATGCTGGGCACATTCGGCCCTGGAATGGTAATTTTAATATTTAAAAATCTATAAAACACAATATATATATATATATATATATATATATATATATATATATATATATATATATATATATATATATATACAGTGATACCTCCGAAAAGCGGACAAATTTTATATCTATATATCTACCCGGGCAACGCCGGGCAATAATGCTAGTCATTTATACATAAGAGTTGTCTCTTTCAATGGATGTTACATGCTGGGCACATTCGGCCCTGGAAAGGTAATTTTAATATTTAAAAATCTATAAAACACAATATATATATATATATATATATACAGTGATACCTCCGAAAAGCGGACAAATTTTATATCTATATATCTACCCGGGCAACGCCGGGCAATAATGCTAGTCATTTATACATAAGAGTTGTCTCTTTCAATGGATGTTACATGCTGGGCACATTCGGCCCTGGAAAGATAATTTTAATATATAAAAATATATAAAACACAATATATATATATATATATATATATATATATATATATATATATATATATATACAGTGATACCTCCGAAAAGCGGACAAATTTTATATCTATATATCTACCCGGGCAACGCCGGGCAATAATGCTAGTCATTTATACATAAGAGTTGTCTCTTTCAATGGATGTTACATGCTGGGCACATTCGGCCCTGGAAAGGTAATTTTAATATTTAAAAATCTATAAAACACAATATATATATATATATATATATATATATATATATATATATATATATACAGTGATACCTCCGAAAAGCGGACAAATTTTATATCTATATATCTACCCGGGCAACGCCGGGCAATAATGCTAGTCATTTATACATAAGAGTTGTCTCTTTCAATGGATGTTACATGCTGGGCACATTCGGCCCTGGAAAGGTAATTTTAATATTTAAAAATCTATAAAACACAATATATATATATATATATATATATATATATATATATATATATATATATATACAGTGATACCTCCGAAAAGCGGACAAATTTTATATCTATATATCTACCCGGGCAACGCCGGGCAATAATGCTAGTCATTTATACATAAGAGTTGTCTCTTTCAATGGATGTTACACGCTGGGCACATTCGGCCCTGGAAAGGTAATTTTAATATTTAAAAATCTATAAAACACAATATATATATATATATATATATATATATATATATATATATATATATATATATATATATATATATATATATATATATATACAGTGATACCTCCGAAAAGCGGACAAATTTTATATCTATATATCTACCCGGGCAACGCCGGGCAATAATGCTAGTCATTTATACATAAGAGTTGTCTCTTTCAATGGATGTTACATGCTGGGCACATTCGGCCCTGGAAAGGTAATTTTAATATTTAAAAATCTATAAAACACAATATATATATATATATATATATATATATATATACAGTGATACCTCCGAAAAGCGGACAAATTTTATATCTATATATCTACCCGGGCAACGCCGGGCAATAATGCTAGTCATTTATACATAAGAGTTGTCTCTTTCAATGGATGTTACATGCTGGGCACATTCGGCCCTGGAAAGGTAATTTTAATATTTAAAAATCTATAAAACACAATATATATATATATATATATATATATATATATATATATATATATATATATATATATATATATATATATATATATATATATATATATATATATATATATATATATACAGTGATACCTCCGAAAAGCGGACAAATTTTATATCTATATATCTACCCGGGCAACGCCGGGCAATAATGCTAGTCATTTATACATATGAGTTGTCTCTTTCAATGGATGTTACATGCTGGGCACATTCGGCCCTGGAAAGGTAATTTTAATATTTAAAAATCTATAAAACACAATATATATATATATATATATACAGTGATACCTCCGAAAAGCGGACAAATTTTATATCTATATATCTACCCGGGCAACGCCGGGCAATAATGCTAGTCATTTATACATAAGAGTTGTCTCTTTCAATGGATGTTACATGCTGGGCACATTCGGCCCTGGAAAGGTAATTTTAATATTTAAAAATCTATAAAACACAATATATATATATATATATATATACAGTGATACCTCCGAAAAGCGGACAAATTTTATATCTATATATCTACCCGGGCAACGCCGGGCAATAATGCTAGTCATTTATACATAAGAGTTGTCTCTTTCAATGGATGTTACATGCTGGGCACATTCGGCCCTGGAAAGGTAATTTTAATATTTAAAAATCTATAAAACACAATATATATATATATATATATATATATATATATATATATATATATATATATATATATATATATATACAGTGATACCTCCGAAAAGCGGACAAATTTTATATCTATATATCTACCCGGGCAACGCCGGGCAATAATGCTAGTCATTTATACATAAGAGTTGTCTCTTTCAATGGATGTTACATGCTGGGCACATTCGGCCCTGGAAAGGTAATTTTAATATTTAAAAATCTATAAAACACAATATATATATATATATATATATATATATATATATATATATATATATATATATATATATATATATATATATACAGTGATACCTCCGAAAAGCGGACAAATTTTATATCTATATATCTACCCGGGCAACGCCGGGCAATAATGCTAGTCATTTATACATAAGAGTTGTCTCTTTCAATGGATGTTACATGCTGGTCACATTCGGCCCTGGAAAGGTAATTTTAATATTTAAAAATCTATAAAACACAATATATATATATATATATATATATATATATATATATATATATATATATATATACAGTGATACCTCCGAAAAGCGGACAAATTTTATATCTATATATCTACCCGGGCAACGCCGGGCAATAATGCTAGTCATTTATACATAAGAGTTGTCTCTTTCAATGGATGTTACATGCTGGGCACATTCGGCCCTGGAAAGGTAATTTTAATATTTAAAAATCTATAAAACACAATATATATATATATATATATATATATATACAGTGATACCTCCGAAAAGCGGACAAATTTTATATCTATATATCTACCCGGGCAACGCCGGGCAATAATGCTAGTCATTTATACATAAGAGTTGTCTCTTTCAATGGATGTTACATGCTGGGCACATTCGGCCCTGGAAAGGTAATTTTAATATTTAAAAATCTATAAAACACAATATATATATATATATATCCAATGCGGCAGGCACTTGTTTCTGGCGGTAAGTACTTCTCTGGTTTGGTTTGGATTGGAGCTCTACGGTAATTTTTCGCTACATGACTATTTATTATTTGAACTTAAATTTAACTTTTTCCTGAAATATATTCCATTTTAATTTAATAATTAAAATATAGAAAAATAGAAGTCTAACAAGGGTGTCCCGAGTTTCTAATCTCATTCCAAAGGGTGCCGCAAACATAAAAAGTTTGGGCATACCTGAGTTAGATAATCCTCGAATTCTTACCGTACAGACAGTTTTCAAAAGACAGATAATTTTCACCTTCTTTGTCACTTGATGTACAGGAGGAAAATTTCCACTGTCCATTTTATCCCCATAGCCAATGAAAAGGAATAATAAATAAATAAATAAATAAATAAATAAGGTTGTTGCTAATGCGGAGGCACTTGTCTGAGGACATTTGAATTATTAACCGCGGTAATTCGTTGGCTATACTTAGCACCATATAGGTGGTTCAACATTGCTCCGTTATGCAGCCTCAATATTGACCGAGCAGCCGCAGGGGCGACAAATGGGTGTATCGTACCTTCCCCTATCCACTTAACATATGGCAGGACTTTCCGGCCTACGGATTTAAGTGTCCATACCCGGCGTTGACACGAACACATTCAGAGGCGCTTGTCGGGATTCGAACTCCAATGTGCTAACCACTCAGCTGCATCGGAAAAAAACAGAAAACTAAGAAGGAAAAAGATAAACGATAAAAAAAGAAAAGAAAAGGGGGGAAGGTACAGGTGTTATGAATCAAATGGATTGTCAGGGTGGAGTTCAACTGGTATTCATCGATACCACGTTACCCCCGGAGAACGATGTAAAAATTTGTTGTCTATGTTTTGACTTGGCTTTGATGAATGGAGCACATCTCGGCAGTGCTCTCCAGGTTTCATTAATTATACTCGGTATTCATTTCAGCCTAATTTTAGTTGTTATTATGTTTTGTTATGTGTGGTGTTAAATAAAAGTTTAAAACGACCATCAAGGACTCTTACGGGTTATTTGGCACCTTACACATTTCGTATTCTAGGATAAATTCATTTTCTTCAACAGGCCGCACTTCTAAACACATTTTTCCAGTCAATCCTCCGCCCATGTCTATCCCGGATCACATTCTTGAAAAAGACTCTCATAAACACGTGGAATGACAAACTGCCTTTTTTTACCAATGCTTTGGAGTGTATAATCTCACGGAAAAGGATCGACAGGAATACTCTCGCACTTAAGTTAATGGTGGAGGTGTGTGTTTACATCCGCGCTCATCCATGATACATAACGATGATGCGCAGTCACGTTAAAAACCTGCAATCTGACAGGTTTTTTTTCTTGTTTGTTTGTTTTTAACCAGATAATTTTGCCTCGCACTGTAATACAGCCGTATTACTCTACTTTCACGCTCCGAATGAGCCATGCATGGCATGGGAAGTATGCACGCGGCTGAACCCTATCTCGTTATTCATTTGTTTGACGTTTCGACGAAATACAGACTCAAAGTGCGTCGTGGTCGTATCTTATCAAATTTCGATTTGCTGACTCGATACGATCATGATACAAATGTGGACGCACCTTGTACCATGTAAACGAACAGTGGTACTGTAATGCATCCCTACACGAAGATTGGTACTCATTTTGCAAGTTCGACGGGAGGCAATTTGTTAACATACACACTCATATGCACGTGTACGTGTGTGTGCGTAATAATGTCGGCACTGTTGATAAAGAGATATTATCATGTAACTATTCTACTATAGTGTAAATTTGATTTATCATCATGTGTTGGTTTCTAACTCCAGCTTTTATATGAATTTCTTCTTAGATAACAGAGTGTCGCAATAGATGCCTCACTCAGTGGCGCACCCAGGATTTTTTCTTGGGGGAGGGGGGGGGGAGAGATGAACGAATAAAATATTTACAATGCATTAATGCCTGGGGGGGGGGGGCGGGCGGCGAGATGAACGGATAAAAATATTTATAATGCAAAATCAATATGCATAATGCAGTTTCTATTTCTTTGGGGGGAAGGGCCCCTAGCCCCCCCCCCCCCTGTGTGCGCCACTGGCCTCACTACGCAAGTATTTATACTTTAAATGCAGTTCCTTTAGAATATTTTTTATTTGTCTTGATGAGCAGAAGTGCGTGTGTGCGTGCGTAATTCTTGCAAATGATACGTAACTTTTGCCAGTGAATCACTCATTGCTGGCGACTACGTAACAGCATTTGGAGAGTTTTTATAATACTACCTTCCCTCACCCACTGAGAATCCTGTAATCTGACTTCGATAATCTATCGCTATTCCAGATAACGCTTGGGTTAATTTTAGGAGTAATAAGGGAAGCAATAGAATCGTAAAGTTTATTTACTTACTTATTTCGAGTGAGAAAACGTATTCTCGGGTTTCGTTAAGCGCACAAAAGAGTTTGGCTCACCATGGTTTTTTTTTTTTTTTTTTTTTTTTTAAGGAATATTATTAAACCAATTTAGGAATACTATTAGCTGGATGTTATCAAACAAGATAAAGATGGCGTAATTACATAGATAATATAACACATGAGGCGTAGCCTTAAAACAATTCTCACGTATATTTAATCAGATATCGTGAATTTACGGCCCCGAAAAACTGCAAGCAATTTAAGACGTTCCTCTCTAAGATTCACAAAAAAGAGTTCCATAAAACTGCGGTCGTTTTCGTGCTGCGTCTCCGTTTGCAGACAGTGTCTAGAAAACTCTGAATTTACGAGAGATGATTATAAAATTAGGGGCAAATTTTCATGGTTGATTTCAAAATTGAATCGCAGTGAACAGAAAATTATGGGATCTTGTATACGGTTGACTCTCAACGTATGGAACATGAACAAAACGTTGTGGTCGTTGGCATGATTCATTCTGGAATGCAGGTTGTTGCCACAGTTTAGCAAAACAATTTCGGCCGTGCTTGTGGCTACAATTCATTAATTTGTTGTTATATATCTAGATGTTTAAAAAAAAAAAGAAGTAGGATTACGTTCCTCCATAACGGTTCTGTGGAAAAGAAAATTTCAGACGCCAAAACTGTCCGTCCATCCGTCATCGCGAGTTATAATTTTGGCAGCGCGCCAAACCCAGTCTATCGCTTGGACAAGTTAAACTGAAAACTACCAAGATGCGCCAAAGTTTTGACATACATATATGTATACATACGTACATATACAGTGGAATCTCGATCTATCGTTCCCAGAATCATCGTTTTCCTGTGTATATCGTTTATTTCACCCAGTCCCGACGATCATATTTTTTGTTATGTTCCCGCATCTATCGTTTTCCCGCATTTATCGTTCAGTTCAGTCGGTCCCTTGAAAAACGATAGATCGAGATTCCACTATATATATATATATATATATAGATAAATATATACATACAAAAGAGGTAAGCAGCGATAAGTAATCCTACGTTAATATCCCGCGGTAGTTTCGTTAGAAGAGACTAGCTGATTTTTTTTTTTTTTTAAGACAAAATTGTTTTTGCCTACCGACTTATATTTCGTGCCATAGTTGGCAAATACAAAGCAGTTTGGATTAATTACCATGAGGTATTCAATACAATTTAAGATAATTATGAATATTGCTTCAATCACATTTTATATCGCAATTTTGAATAATCTTCGTTTACCAATTACCAACAATCTGATTATTATTTTTGAAGACCAAATAAAGTGTGGAATAATGTATTATGTTGTTGTTGCTGCTCCTTGGGCCCCGTGGCCGGAAACGTATTCGAGACCAGGTCCATATAGGCCATATATCCTGAGCGGTGCGGCTGGCTCCTGTTTATAATGGCACCACAACGGAGTCCGACTTAGGTGCCACTTCAATTTTAACCGAGCAACCCCCCCAGGGGTGACATCTGGGATCGTACCTTCCCCACCCTCAAAGGACTTTCCGTTCTCCAGATTTAGCGTGTCCATATTAGTGATGCGACATCGATAACAAAACATCGATGTTTTGAAACATCGATATTCAATATTAAAACATCGATGCTAATAAAACATCGCCCAAAAACTATCGATGTTTTAGAACATCGATTTTTTAAAACTGGTTTATTAACCTCTAACATTAATGTTACTTCCGTTAGTCGTGGGGGGAGGGGGTGATTTAATTTTACTCTCTGATTGGGCAGACACAAATGACAAAAACTTGGTTTCATTCGGCTACTTTGATGACTCAAAATTCTCGTTGTAAATACCGCCATGTTTTTCCTTCAAATGTCCATATAAATTCGTGGTATTGCCAGAAGTTTTGAGGGACTTAAGACAAATATTGCATTTCGCCAATTTGTCAGAGATTTTGTAAAAATATCTCCAAACGGTACTTTTGGGAGGCATCTTACTAATAATATTAACGTCAACTTATATAAAACCAGAACAAAACAAAAACTTAAATGGATGCACTCGAGTATATACTATTTGTAAAATAAAACCCCATGGAAAGTTCTGGAGTGTCAGGAACATTCCAAGCGCTCTGATTGGTTCATTGGTTGTTAATTGCCATTTGTCTGTTTGCTAAGGAATCATTCCCCCTTTTGTATTCGTCCTTTTCAGAATTCAGACTTAGGGTAGGTGGGGGCAAAGGTTTGCAGTTTTGAGCTTTGGGTTTCTTACGGGCCTCCGTTAGATCCTATCGCCCCAAAAAGTCACTTGTATTGTAGTTGGGTATCCCCTCTACCTTCTATAAAATAATGAATTTTTTCCCGAAATATTTAGTCACCGAATTTTTCATTTTACCAAAAGACTTGTTTGCGAACCTTTGCCCCAATCGGTGGGGCAAAGGTTCGCACTGCAAACCTTTACCCCACTCGTTGGTTTCTTACTGGATAGGCATCGAAAATCACAAAAAGAGTTGTCTAAATAATTTTATTTCACATTTTGTAATCTTTTTAAAGGTGTTACATATATAGAAAATCACAAATTGAACAGGTTAATCTCAATAAATTTTTTCTTAAACTAAATAACTTCAAAATGAAATATCAACTATTAACACAGAAAGTTGAATCTAACAAAGAAATTCACAAAATGAAAAGGGGTTAATCTCAATAATTTTTTTCTTAAACTAAAGAACTTCCAATTAAAATATCAACTATTAACACTATCGTTATATGATATCTTAGGTTTTACTCATTCTTTTAAAACCCGTAAAAATTAAGCAAATTAAGGGGATGGGGGACATTACAAAGCAATTTTTGAAATTTTTATCTCAGAGATATGAAATTGGGCAAAAATATTCATTAAAGTAAAACTATTTCAAACACCTTATAAAATTTTATAAATATTTAACATTTTATTTTTTATATTTAAAAAATTGAAATTTTTATTATGTTTTTTAAAATGCTCCTTGCGATCCAATTTTTAGTCTTATCCTTAATTTTGCATTTAGATTGCTTATACATTTTGATCAGGGTTATGTTTTGATTTGTGCTTTCGTTGAATAATTAATTTTTAGGAAATATTTTTAGGCTTGTACTCTGAATTCTCGTGAAATTTTTGTACTTTTCCACGCTTAAGTTTAACTTTGATAATCTGAATGATGTCGAAACCTGAAATGGATACATAACTTTATTTTAATGTATAAGAGGAGTCTTTGTAATAAAGTTTATAAAATTTCGTCAAAAATTGTGACGCAAGGAGCATTTCAAAGACTTGCAAATCTGGAAATTACTCATTTAGAGCTTTTTTCCCTAACCAGACCTTCGAAGCTTATAATGTCTTGTAACATTTAATTCTTTTATCTTGTAAAATAGGTCTTTGTTCAGAGCTATTTTATTTTTGTGTTGTACTAATTTATTTTAATTTTAATTTATGGATTTTCAAGCATTTTACAAAAAATTTTCTGATTAAAAACAGGCAGTTTTTATCAAAAACCATAATTTTTTTTCAAATTACAAAAATGTGAATTCCCATTAATAATAAAAGACGTTGTTAATAAGGATTCCTAATGAAAAGAGGACATGAAACAAATGTAAATAGTTAGAGCGGCAAAAGTTTGCAGATGGGGCAAAGGTTTGCACTGCGAACCTTTACCCCATGACTCCTGCAAACCTTTACCCCATTTCGTGCTGGTTCTGTTTCTGCAGAATGGACGCCACTGTATTTGAGTTAACCCAAAACTTAAGGTAGGATTTGAAAGGTTATTTACCACCCTAACATGCGAAAATAAGCCCAAAACAGTTCGTGAGTTTGAGTGATGCACAAAATTACTCAAAAGTTGCAAAAAATTACATTAAAAGAGACGAAAATAAACTTACCTCATTTTCTCTGCAAAAGGGGGTCTTAACTCCAACATTTTTTACGAGGCAACTGACTGGAAGTAGAGGAATGCATTGCCTACCCTATTCTTCCTAAAACTCTTCCCGGTCAATTTAAAATGTATGTGCGAACCTTTGCCCCATGCGAACCTTTGCCCCCACCTACCCTACATTTACTGAGTGTGAAAATTATGCTACGTGGTAATTTTTTCTTATTACGGTACTTTTTCATTAAAAAAAACATCGAGCACAAAACATCGATGTTAAAAAAAATCGGCTTCAATAAATCGATGTTTAAAACATCGATGTTTTTATCAAAACATCGATGTTTTGAAAACATCGACATCGATGTCGCATCCCGAGTCCATATCCGGCCTAGATACGGAGGAATTTAATGGTCGGGGTTCAATCCGAGAAACCTCAGTACCGAAAGCCAACACGCTACCGCTAGGCTACCTCTGGCAAAATAATAATTTCAAATAATATGAACGCTTATAAATGTAACAGCAGGAATTTTTTAAAAATAATAGGCTTGGTCACAACATTACATACACTCACCAACATGGCCGGTGGCCGTTTCTAGTAAAATAAAAATAAAGCTGGGGTAATCTAAACTGGAAATCGGCGAGATAAAATTTTAATTTTGGTAAAAGATAGTATTTTATTTCTTGTCCCTTTACATTTTAAAATGATTATAAATGATTATATAACATCGTCAGTATGTTCTAAAAAAATTTCTTAAACGACTAGTACATTTTAAATTTTGAAAATCAATTTATACAACGACTCTCTTCTTTCCTGTTATACTCGAGAAAATAAGGCTGAGTTCCGAATATGAATGCTTTGTTCTGAAAGGATAAGCTCATTAATGTAAATATATCAGTAATGTTTTTGCCAGCACTTTATTTTTACGCACTTAATTCCAATCTATATTTTTCAGTAATACATATTTGCAGGGGGAGGACCTTTCTGAAGACAGACTACCGACAAATAATCTACAGAAATTCACTCTCATTTTTCACAAGTGGTCACGGGAAAAGCCTATTTATTTAACCCTTCAGCGGGCGCTCCCATGTACAAAGTGCAACATTTTCGTAATTTTGAATGGTTTGTTTTTACAAGTAAGGTTTGAATGTTCTAAGCAGTTTCTATTTATAGCTACACCTTTTCTAATGCAGGTCTGATTTTCTGACCCTTGTAATCCTTTCCATTCATTGTTAGTCGTGATTCAACCGTGGTAAACCAGCGATTATACTGGATTACAATACGACAAAATTAGGAGTTGATGTAATAGATCAAATGTGCAGCTATTACGCGGTATCCTGCATATCACGAAGATGGACAATCTCATTGTTTTTTAGGTTTTTGAACATAATAGGAATCAATTTGCAAGTTGTTCTTAGATGCATTATACCAGACAGTTTTGAAATAAGGCGATTGTATCTGCATTCTTTGGCCTTTAATTATAAATAAGTATTATCAACATTTTATTTCTTGTCATAAAACGCAGAATTATTATTTTCAATTTGAAAAAGAAGTTTATTTTAAAAGGAATAATCAAGGTTGAAAGAGACGTTGCACTTTGTGCCACGCGCGCCTGCTGGTGTTCCAAAAGTTGGCGCACCCGCTGAAGGGTTAATAGCCTTATTTCAAAACTGCCTGGTTTAATGCGTTTAAGGGCAACTTACGAATCGATTCCTATTATGTCCAAACACCTAAAAAACGATGAGATTGTCCATCTTCGTGATGTGCGGAATACCGTATAATAGCTGCACATTTGATCTACTACATCAACTCATTATTTTGTTGTATTGCAATCCAGTATAATCGCTGGTTTCCCACGGTTAAATCCCGACTAACAATGAATTGAAAGGAATACAAGGGTCAGAAAATCAGACCTGCATTAGAAAGGGTGTAACTATAAATAGAAACTGCTTAGAACATTCAAACCTTACTTGTGAAAACAAACCATTCAAAATTACGAAAATGTTGCACTTTATACACGGACGCGCCCGTTGAAGGGGTTAAAAAAAATAGTTACGAGGTTTATTTGCTCCGATGAATTTCGCACTCGGAATGCTTAATGCTACTGCAACATTTAGTGAAGCATTTTTAAAGTTAGTAAGTGCAGTAAAAAATAAATATAAATAAGAAAAAATTATTGATTCAGATTCACATGGTTCAGTCTAGAAAACTACGTATGAATACTCAAAAATACTATCGTATCGTTAATGCCGAGATAAACTCAGAAGGAAATGAAACATCTGCGTTATTTGTTTTTAGAATCACGGGGAAATGACGCAGCATTTTCTTCGTCCTACTTCGCCGTTTACAGAACTGAAAAGGGTTAAATCCGTCGATACCACATGATTTCAATTGTTCTTATCAAGTTTAGCGTTTCCAGAATCAATCGATATGAACCTGACATGATAGATTTTATCGACAGAATTACCCTTAAAATAAGAACCTATTCAATGTGTTGCAGAGAGTCTTTTTCCTTTAGATGTTATTTTTTAAAGTAAAAATAGATTTCTTTCATGATATTTTTATTATAAAACACTAATAGCATTCATTAGATTCGTGTAATTAAGTATAAACAGATGCAGTGGTGCAACCACGGGAATTTGAGACTTACTAGAAGCCCCAGATTCAATAGGAAAAAAATGTAATTGTTAATACTGATCATTCCTTACCCTAGAATGGGATTTTAGTTGTGTCAATGTACAGAACACCAGTATAAAAAGCTGTTGTACACCTATGTGTTTCTCATGCACAATACAGTTGTTGGTTCAAAATAGCTATTGACAGCTAGTTGGTTGATTTAACCTTAAGCTAAACTGCGTTTAAGAATTTTACATTTCTTGTACCTTTTTTTTTTCCCGAGATTAACCAAAACATTTTGAATTCCTCAACTGAAAGCATGATCAAGACATAGGGTAGGTGGGGGCAAAGGTTCGCACATACATTTTAAAATGACCGGGAAGAGTTTTAGGAAGAATAGGGTAGGCAGTGCATTCCTCTACTTCCAGTCAGTTGCCTCGTAAAAAATGTTGGAGTTAGGACCCCCTCTTGCAGAGAAAATGAGGTAAGTTTATTTTCGTCTCTTTTAATGTAATTTTTTGCAACTTTTGAGTAATTTTGAGCATCACTCAAACTCACGAACTGTTTTGGGCTTATTTTCGCATGTTAGGGTGGTAAATAACCTTTCAAATCCTACCTTAAGTTTTGGGTTAACTCAAATACAGTGGCGTCCATTCTGCAGAAACAGAACCAGCACGAAATGGGGTAAAGGTTTGCAGGAGTCATGGGGTAAAGGTTCGCAGTGCAAACCTTTGCCCCATCTGCAGACCTTTGCCGCTCTAACTATTAACATTTGTTTCATGTCCTCTTTTCATTAGGAATCCTTATTAAAAACGTCTTTTATTATTAATGGGAATTCACAATTTTGTAATTTGAAAAAAAAATTATGGTTTTTGATAAAAACTGCCTGTTTTTTTTAATCAGAAATTTTTTTGTAAAATGTTTGAAAATCCATAAATTAAAAATAAAATAAATTAGTACAACACAAAAATAAAATAGCTCTGAACAAAGACCTATTTTACAAGATAAAGGAATTAAATGTTGTTACAAGACATTATAAGCTTCGAAGGTCTGGTTAGGGAAAAAAAAACTCTAAATGAGTAATTTCCAGATTTGCAAGTCTTTGAAATGCTCCTTGCGTCACAATTTTTGACGAAATTTTATAAAATTTATTACAAAGACTCCTCTTATACATTAAAATAAAGTTATGTATCCATTTCAGGTTTAGACATCATTCAGATTATCAAAGTTTAACTTAAGCGTGGAAAAGTACAAAAATTTCACGAGAATTCAGAGTACAAGCATAAAAATATTTCCTAAAAATTAATTATTCAACGAAAGCATAAATCAAAACATAACCCTGATCAAAATGTATAAGCAATCTAAATGCAAAATTAAGGATAAGGTTAAAAATTGGATCGCAAGGAGTATTTTAAAAAACATAATAAAAATTTCAATTTTTTAAATATAAAAAATAAAATTTTAAATATTTATAAAATTTTATAAGGTGTTTGAAATAGTTTTACTTTAATGAATATTTATGCCCAATTTCATATCTCTGAGGTAAAAATTTCAAAAATTGCTTTGTAATGTCCCCCATCCCCTTAATTTTTACGGGTTTTAAAAGAATAAGTAAAGCCTAAGATATAATATAACGATAGTGTTAATAGTTGATATTTTAATTGGAAGTTCTTTAGTTTAAGAAAAAAATTATTGAGATTAACCCCTTTTCATTTTGTGAATTTCTTTGTTAGATTCAACTTTCTGTGTTAATAGTTGATATTTCATTTTGAAGTTATTTAGTTTAAGAAAAAAATTATTGAGATTAACCTGTTCAATTTGTGATTTTCCTTATATGTAACACCTTTAAAAAATTACAAAATGTGAAATAAAATTATTTAGACAACTCTTTTTGTGATTTTCGATGCCTATCCAGTAAGAAACCAACGAGTGGGGTAAAGGTTTGCAGTGCGAACCTTTGCCCCACCGATTGGGGCAAAGGTTCGCAAACAGGTCTTTTGGTAAAATTAAAAATTCGGTGACTAAATATTTCGGGAAAAAATTCATTATTTTATAGAAGGTAGAGGGGATACCCAACTACAATACAAGTGACTTTTTGGGGCGATAGGATCTAACGGAGGCCCGCAAGAAACCCAAAACTCAAAACTGCAAACCTTTGCCCCCACCTACCCTAGGTGGAAACTTGTGCCGACGAGTGTTTGTATTCTAAAATGCATTAACCAAAAGTTACTAGAATATTTTATGACAAGTGGAATATTAGAAGAGAAAAATCAGATCTAGAATGTAAATGTAATTTTTTAGTCCTCATAACCAAATAGATTTTTATTTTTTTATTATTATTATTTTAGCACATACCGAAAATTAATACTAAGTTTTACACCAGAACAGTTGATAAAAACGAGCGTTCGTAAATCAAACTAGATATTTTCAATTGGTGGAATTGTACGGTGTATTACCTTGCTGATCAATTCAATTCAGCTATTTTTCTTTGCAGCTACTTAAGGAATACGCAAGGAAATTCTTCTCACAGAATGGCATTCTTTATTTTACGATAGGAGAATCCTTAAATATTCACCAGGTTGGAATCACTGACCAAACAGGCACATTTTTTATTTTATAATCCTATTCCTATAAAATTAAATCCTTTCAATTCAAGACGGACGCTAGCTAAATGGCCATCGGTTCTAGAGACCATCATTATGCATAGGTGTTAGTAGCCGTTTGGATTCGGCTTTTTGTAGAGACCGGTTTGTTTAGCCATCGTGTTACGAAATATGACGGATGCACTGCGAACCAGTTAATTGGCTCATATTCTCTTCCTAGATGGCGAACACATGGCACTCAGTGGGTTAATTTTTGACAAATCTCGTAACAATGGAAGGACCTTGTTATAAAATTAATAGGGTTACAACTCAGTTCTGTAAAGAAACAAAACTGTCGATTTTATACATGGTATGGAAATTATGAAAATCCCTAAAATCAAATTGTAAATATTTCAAATTTCAGCAGAAAATTTTATATATTCCTAATAATAGTTATGGCTGTGTCGAAAGTCTTCCACATACTCATGCGAATCTTACTAAACCACAAACGAGATTTAAAAGAAATCAAATCCAGGAGTACCGTAAAATCTCGACTATAATACGCATGCCTGATTTTGCGCGAAATTTTCGGAAAAAATTAAAATTCGACTATAATACGCACCCTTAACTTTACAATATTTTATTTAAAAATTGCACAAATATTTATTAACATAAATAAAATTTGTAATAAAAAGAAACGAAAACGTCAAATTCGGTAGAAAAAAAACTTAAATTGTTAATTCAAAACAAACAATACTGTCAAATTATCAGTCTTAATCACTTCCACTAAAATACAGCTCATCTATTGTTGTTGCATCTATGTCATAATTATTGTTGCCGTCGTAATATATATCGCCATCATCATCCTGTTCCTTTTGTTTAAAAGGAATACCCGCTTAGTAAACGGGTGGATGAATCACGAAGTGCAGATGCGCACGCACCCGTGTTGCGACAATGTCTTACAGCTGCTGTACGTTCGTTTATCCAATGCTTAAAACTTTTTTTTTTTTTTTGTACGCGAGTATAATACGTACCCTCATTTTTGGGGACTAAAATGTGGAAAAAAAGTGCGTATTATACTCGAGATTTTACGGCAAATGGGCTGATGAATCTAGTTTGGCAAATATTTTGCTTTAAGTAAATAAATATTAATATATTCATCAGCCGAAATAGTATTAATCAATAACTTATTTTTTAATATATACGAAATACTTCTTAATCATTCCTGTGTAAACTTTTTTTTATTATTAGCACAATACAAATTTGCTAAAATTAATCAGTCTGTTACTAAAAGATTGTTTTTTTTCTATTGATAAACTAGCTGGCACTTCAGTACCTGAAGGAACATTATTTTCAAATTTTTTGACCACAAGAAAAGAATCGTCACCGCTGTCCTAGACCATATACAAAAATGCATACTACGGGAGAGTTAGAGGTCAATTTTCAGGGTCCGGGCTCAAAGCTCAGTTTAGTGTCAAAGAAGTTTTAAACATTTTGTTCTATCAAACACCTAATTATTTTTCAAAAAGCTACATTAATAAACATCTTGATATTTTAAATCTATTCTATTCTATTTTTGAACTCTTTCTTTCCATAAATGTTACGGATGTACGCATGAGAAATTGTTTCATCCGAAAACTGAAAGTTCCAAGTTTACTAGATGTCCAACAAATGGTTAACACGAATAAGCACAAGGAATTAAAAATTCACTCAACTTCGCTGCTTAAATTGGAAACGAAGCCAGCGCCATTTCAGCAAAGGCTAATTTTCGATTGGGAAAAAAAAACAAAAAAAAAACTAGCGGTACAGTTGTTTTCACTTAGTGCAAGGTACTTTTTGGATGAGAAAGTTTTTTTTTTTTTTTTTTTTTCTTTTTTTTTTGGGGGGGGGGGGGGGAGGTATAATTGATGTCTGACACAAGCACAAAGCCAAAGCGACAAAGATAAGCTCTTTCATCTATTTCCTGAGAATGAAGTAAGCCCTGTTTGGACCACTTTTCAGTCACACAGTCAGTGAACTATCTAAAAGCGATAAGCAACGCATTGTTAACGCTATATCGTCTAATGTATATAGCCTTAATTCCCACCTTATCGGATATTACTACACGATGTACCGATCACGTGAATTGTAGTCTTCCGCCAGCAGCAGCACTTCTGATATAAAGCATCGTTTCACGGCTCTCGTCAACGTTTTAAAAAAATCCCCTCCTTTTAAATAGCTGGGTTTTTAAAGATTTTTACTCATTAGATCCATAATCCATCTAAAAGTGATCCTTACAACAGTCAGCCTCTTAAATAGCTGAAAAGTAAAAATGAATAAATATATAATTAACTGCCAATTGCTTCGAAAAACGTTATTTCTTGTTCCATAAATGAAAATTGGTCTAGAATAAGTTTCCTTGCTTACTGTTTACTTTTTGGTCTAATCACTATAGAAACGTATCAACCACGCATGCAAAAAGCTTTAGGTTTTTATGATTGGAATCTTTCCACCCAACAACTATCACAGAAGACCTCCCAGTTATTATTACCATTTTTGGCAAAAATCGTCCAATACTTTTCGTAATATTAGAGTCCAAGTTGTGGAGCAATCAAATCTAGTTCACATACACCCACATCAGAGTCTAGCCCTGAGTGAGCTAATAGTTTGTTTCCAAAGAAAAATTAATCAACCATCCATTTTCCTTTTTTTTTCTTCCATCTGTAAGGTCTTTTTTTTTTTTTTTTCCAGCTTAAAATGTATTTAAGGGTCCTTTTATTGCTAGTTGAAACACAAGCCTCTTTTGGGGGTGTGCCTGTACCGAGCCGGGAAAATGCACTGTGGTGCCTGACGCAAGTTTTAAAAACGACGCCTCTGCAAATTTTCAGAGAAGCTTAAGTAATAAAAATGTTGTTAGAAATACAGTGGAACCTCGCTTAACGAGCAACATTTCGCATAACGAGTGACGTGGAAGGAAGTCCCCGCTTCACGTCACTCGCCTTTGCACATGCGCTGGAACTTGAATCGCCAGTGCTACGTCAGTGTGTGTTTATTATTCGTCGCCCTAGCATGTTAGCCAAACTTATTTTCCAAACTTTTGTTTAGAAATTGTTTGTGATTTTTTTGTTTAAAGTTGAATAACCCTTGCAAAAATGTCCCCGACGAATATACCACAAGAAATAAGCTGTAAGAGAAAAAAATAACCGTAGAAATGAAACGTGAAATTGTGGAAAAGCGAGAACGAGATGTGAACGTGGCTGATCTAGCACGCACAAACAGTCGGTCTACATCAACGATTTGCACTATCCTCAAGAACTAAGACAATATTAAGAAGATAGTCTTGTCACACCCTTTGAAGCATCTATCTACGCAACGGTTACGTATTCTTGACGATATTGAAAGGTTGTTTCTCATATGATTAACGAAAAGCAAATTACAAGGCGATACTAACAACAAAAACATTTTTCAGAAAGAAAAAGTTATTTTCGCAGACCTCGTTAAGAATACGCCAAGATCATCAAAAATAAGTATTTAAGGGTAGTCATGGATGGTTCGAGAAGCCAATATCATCAGACTGGAGGATAACAATGATATCGATGAGCTTGTGGAAGAGCATAACCAGGAGCTGATTACTGAACAGCTAATAGAATTGGTGTCTTTTACAGCAAGCAGTTGTAGAGGAGAGTTTGTCAGTGGAGGACGAAGAAACAATCTTCTGGCGCAATAAAAGAAATTATGAAAGCATGGGAAACTGTTGCACCATAAGTCACAAAGCATCACCCTGATAAAGACGGTGGCTATGCACGCTATAAATTTATTCAATGACAATGCAGTGACATATTTCCAACAAATTTTGAAGCGCCAAGAAAAAGAAATGTCGCTAGATAGCTTTCTAGTAAAAAAATTAGATATGTGTCATAAATTCATAAATAATAAACTACATATGGATGATTTTGCTCCTTAAGAATTTATGCATAAGTAATTTTCTTTAAATAATAAACGTTACATCTAAAAAATTTTGAGTATTTTTTGGCATGGAACACATTATCGTATTTTACATTAATTTCTATGGGAAAAATCGTTTCGCATTACGAGTAAGACTCTAGAACGAATCACGCTCGTTATGCAAGGTTCCACTGTAGTCTACTTAATAGAATAACTGACATTTTGGGGAAAATGTATTTTTAAAAAAAAGTTTAACATTTTTTTTATTATTTACATAGCTTAGAAAAAAGGTGAAAAAGTAAATTTGAATATAATTTGTTAAGTAATAAAAATAATGACTCAATCATTCTTTGAGCATTTATGGCAGCAAAACTGCTCGATTGCATGTCTATAATTGTTTTAGGTACAGTCTTTTTTTTTTGTAGATATGACTGCTAGATCATTCAACCGGTCTTGGGTTATGGTTGTTCATAGATGACTCTAAATTTTTCAGTTTAGAAAAACAGCACCCAGCTGCTGCTACAGTCTCAGGTAGTGTTAGTACCATTCTTAGAGTTCTAACGTTTGGATAAAGGCATTGAAAATTTATTTCTCATGTTCCAAGATTCAGCAATATATAAAAAAAAAGTCAAATATTTGCTCATATTTGTATATTTTACGAATTTCATCAGACATCAAATCAAACTATTGATATTTTTACTGTGTCTCATTTTGGCACCTCTTTCAATCCAGCACTGGAGGCAGTTGGCTCACCAATGGCACCGGTACACAAAGTAAATTACTTCTATATATATATAGATGTCATGGTCTTCCAAGGTCTATGTACTCTCATCTGATAACAAATTTCCCGCTCCTTGTATATTTTTCAACTTATGTGTAACCAAACCCCTTCTGAAATTTAAGCAGTCTCTTTTCATATGCAGTCTGAAATGACCATATTCAATCCATTGCAAAACTTTGAAAATAAACATATCATCAGTGTTCTGTAAAAAGGATGAATACACAAACATATTCACCCTTTTTACAGAACACCAGTGACATATAACCAAACATACATCATGTTCTACAGTGATTACTGCTAACCAAGATACCCATGTATTTTCTCCACATATTTCGAACATTTAACTATTGCGATTCTAAAATTTGTTTCAATAAATGATGAAAATATTTTATTTTTCTGACCTGCATTGTTCACCCTGGATTTTGTTCATTTACTTGTATTTTCTTCCTTCCTGATTACAGCTTAACTGCAAAATCAGCACAAGCTAAATAAAATCTTAAAGTATGGTTAATGACTCATTTTCTGGTCATCACAAGCTTTTAGAACTATGTGTAAACTATACAGTGCATATATTTATGAAATTGTATAAAGGAATAGTAAAAAGCTCCAGTGTTTAATAGAAATATAAGTATACAAAGGCAATTCACTGTAAAAATTAAAAAAGTATTAAAAAGACAAAATAAAATAAATCCCGCAAAAGAATGAAACTACAGTGGAATTTCGATTGATCGTTCCCCGAATCGTTTTTTTTTTTGTATGTGTTGTTTATTTCATCCAGTCCCAACAATCATATTTCTTTGTTATGTTCCCACATTTATTGTTCAGTTCAGTCAGTCCCTTGAAAATAGATCGATCGAGATTTCGCTGTATTTTAGGTAGGGAGAAAGGAGGTTTATACATTTAATGAACCATATCAGTTGGTCTTATGAATCTGCAAACTCTGTGGTAAGCTTTTGTTTTTTTTCTTCAAATTACTATTTATCTATTAGCAAATGTATCCTTTAGAGAAATATGGAAGGAAAAAGTATGTCTAGGTGCAAAACAAGTTTTTCAAAATAAAATATTTGGGGTCATTAATTTTCAACAGGGTATTTAAGCAAGTAATGTGTCTAGATGTGAAATTCACTTAATTGTCAAAAAAAAAAGAAAAATTATTAATCAAAGTAAAAATTAAATAAATTTTGCCTTTTCTCTAATGCATATTAAATAAAAGTACTATTAGAAAATTTTGTTTTTTCATGGTTCAACATGGTGTTTTTACAATCTGCATTGCACCAACACTCAGCATAAAATGAAATCAGATGTATCAATAAATTCTGCATGTATTACTTCAAAATATATATTAATTCATTTTTTTACAGATGAGTTGATCGAGAGTAAAATGAGCATTAACAAAACAGAGATCACAAACGTTGGTGTTGACACTCTACAACATTTTTGAACCAAGCATATACAGAACTTTATAGCAGCTTACTCATAACAAAACAAAGATTTACTGAATAACTTCAAACCTAGCCCTTCTGTATATTTTTGTACAGTTAAAAATGTCATCATTTGAAAAAAATTTTGGCATAAAGTGTGAAAAAGTTTTATTACAAAACATCATGGAAAAGTAAAATTTTTCACCTCAGTGAAATACAATCTGAAATATAAAATAAACAGGGCAAAAAATCAGCTTGACGCAAGCCCAACTTGCATCGTTTATTATATTTAACATAATTGAGCCCAGCTGTTGCATGCCAGTCTCCCACCAGCTCTATGCTGATTAGCAAATCAGGCACTAAGCCACTGTGGCTTACAACCAATGATCAAACTATGCAAATCATTCTTCAATAATGCAAAAACTGCCAGTAATTTAGTTATTTCATGAATATTATTCTCATTTATGGCTCATACCAATTCAGCCTTTTGAGTCGATCATGTATGAGCCTAAAAAGAGTTTTTATCGTCTTAATTCATTTGTATTATTTAAGTAAACTTGAAAGGCCTTCTTAGAGCACCCATATCAATGAGTATATTAATAATTTAACTTTCAAGTGCTCAGCACAATTTCTTTATTTTCTCGCATTTATTAAATATTTTGAGTATTCTGACAAAATATATCTCAACTTAAGATTGGGATTAAAAAGGTAAACGAAATGATGCTTCATAATTGTCGCATATATTTAAAAAATTCATAAAACCAAATAGCATTATCAATATTCGTACATGCAAATATAATATTTTGAAAAAATATATACACACATATTTACATCCCGCTTGCATGGAATAAAATAATGCAAGAAAATAAAGATAATTTCAAAGCACGAGAAAATGAGGTACAAAGTAAATACAATTGATATGGATTCTGGTGAAGGAAATATACATCTTAAATTATTAATAAACTTTCAACGATGATTTTTAAAGTAAAAAGTGAACTTTATAACTAATCAACTCAAAAAGCAAAGTAGTATGAACTTGGGTAATTTTCTCTTTTAATATATCCCATATACCAATAGCAAAGACTACGCTTGATGTAGTTTTGTAAGTGTCATCACTAAAGCCAAACCAAATTGATTCCATATTTTTGTGTACAAAAATTGGTCAAAGAATTCTTTTCTCAAAAAAAGAATCCAAGTATAAGGGGTCAAGTTGAAAAAGATTTTCCCGCATAA
The DNA here is from genome assembly GCA_907164885.2 of Dolomedes plantarius. Classification (NCBI taxonomy): domain Eukaryota; kingdom Metazoa; phylum Arthropoda; class Arachnida; order Araneae; family Dolomedidae; genus Dolomedes; species Dolomedes plantarius. The sequence goes on along the minus strand of OU015495.1, from coordinate 57,730,642 downwards.
AGTGATGTATGATGCACAGTCTTAGCACCAAGTATTAAAAAATTTATAAATCATCTAGATCAAAGTCATCTAAACCATCAGTAACCTCAAGGCTCTGGAAGTCCACTCTGTATCGTAAGATACCTGAAACAAATTAACACAATTTAGAGATTTTAATAAAATGACAAAACTACAAAATTAAATTAGATATATCATGTATTAATATAAAACTGGGAGGCACCCCTAGCAATCTACAGCAGTATCCTACCCTAATAAGAAGATGACTTCCCTTTATATCTATTCACTTTTTGTGTATATGAAAGAATTAATGAAAGAATAACAAGAAATTTATACTTTAAGTACACTAGCTGAATACACATGCATCGCTATAAAGTACATTCAAATTAAATACAATGGTCAAAGTATGCCATTAATGCCAATCAATCAATATATATATCTTATTAATAAAAGAGAATGTTTGCGTGTGTGTGTGCCCCCAGGCGATTCTGTGAAACTTACAGCCATGAAATTTGGCACACAGGTAGTGAAGAGTGAACATGTGCACCTCGAAGCCCGAATTTTAAATTTTATTACCGTTAAATTTAACTAATAAAAAACCAACAATTTTTGAAGGGTGAGTCCAGAATATATATATATATATATATATATATATATATATATATATATATATATATATATATATATATACACTTACATAAAAAATCATAAGATACTTTTTTAGACAAAATAATGTAGAAGAAAATATTCAAATTAAATCTAATAGAACATACTAAAGAATATAGTACAGTTTGAAGAACATTTCTTTTACTGTATTTTAATATTTTTTTTGGATAATGTCCAATCATCTGCCGCATTAGAAAGAAGAAAAAATATTTTTTTGTTAATTTATTTTGTTGTTATACACGTGACACAAAATTAATTTAAAGTATCACAAAAAGAAAAGAAACCACATGATCAGCATTTAATAATTTAAATTCTAAAAATTGATCTTTAAAAATCTTCAAAAATCAGAAAATGGGGGGGGGGGGGGGTGTTTCAAGATTCGAAAAAGATTTTATTTTAAAGGAATTTTTATGATCTTTCTTGTGACAAATTTTATAACCCTCAGATTATTATTTTAAATGAAAACTTTAAAAGATTGTTCCAAAAACAGCTTAAAAATTTTATTAAAAAAAATCTAACAATTTTTCAAAAATCTTTCTTAGTGCACCCCTACACTATAAGAAGAATCACCATGCGAAATTTCAATCCTTTAGGTTCAGCAGTTTGGTCTGAGTTATCTGCCAGTCAGTCAGTCAGTTACAGAACTGTTACATATATATATATATATATATATATATATATATATATATATATATATATATATATATATATATATATATATATATATATATATATGTATATATGTATAAAATTAAAAAAAAAAATATATATATATATATAAATATAGATAATGAGAAAACATTACAGGTTGGAGCTAAATCGTATGTATATAGGATAGATATGCAAAACTATATTGATAAATATCACAAGTAAAATAAAATGACACTGATCCAACAGAAAACTTGATAAAATGAATGACATAATTCCATCCAATATTAGGATCATCTTTCAGAAACACTCTTTGTATACTCTAGAAGCATTAATTATAAAACTGGTCTGTTGGAACCTAGCATATTAATGATAATGATAAAATATTGGACAAGAAAGAAAAATTATTATGACACATTCCAACTAAATCTTTGAAAAAGTCATTGTTAAAGTGAAATTCAAATTAAAAGTGTGACAAGAAAATTTTCCCATTCATTTTCAAAACTCTTTAAATGCACTAGAGTTGTTTGCTTATTTCCTCATTTATATAAGGAATATATCTTTTAAACATATGTGTTCCCAAGTGTTTAAAAAAAAAAAAGAATGCAAAAATACAGATATCATGTTTCAAAGATGGACTATTAAAAGTAACAGAAAATACTGTCCCCCCTCCCTCATCAAAGGCACACACAAATAAAACACCAGAGGGGGCATAATGAGTCAAATAATACTCATTATGCCCCCTCATATATCTGAAACTTTTCAAAATATTAACTTACCACCAATTCCTCCGAAGCCCTTCACAAACTGTGATCCTTCTTGAGATCGGTCAGTAATAATTTCAAGAGTAGCTCCTAAATAAACAAAAAGAAATCTTTTAAAACAATTTGACCCACTTTAAATTCTGCGAAAACTATGTAATTAAATATTGCATTCTAAATGTCTTTATAAGAGATGATTCAAACCAATCATATTAAAATTACTTCATACTTTCAATAATGAATATAAAATTTACTGAACTCTACAACAAACTATTTTTTTTATTGAAAAAAGTTTTAACACATTTTATTCAAATATTTCTGGAATATAATTATTTCATCCAGTAGACCTGCCTCAAATAATTTAAGAATGTTTCTTTAGCATTAAATAATGCAATATTGCTGTAGAAAAAAAGCTGAAGAAATTGAGGCATACAAATGATATGAACTTTGAGGAAGGAAATATACAACTCAGGTAAGTAATAAATCTTCAAAACAATTTTTTGCCCATCAAAAAGTACCATAAGCTTTATTTTAGGCCTTCAGATTTCATTATTTAGAAAATAAAACAACTCAAGCAATAAGTAGATATTGTAATAAACAAACCTAAGGCATAAAATATGTGCAACAACCCAGGAGAATTAGAGCAGGTTTCTGTTTAGGCTCTATTACCATTCAAAAAATTTTCCTATTCTAAAGACGTTTTCCACAACATTGCTCATACAAATACTAGCTGAATACTCATACTTCACTACAGAGTACATTCAAATTAAATACAACGATCAATGTATGCAATAAATGCCCCACTTCATAAAATATAAATTTTAAAAAATCGTAATGGATATTTTTATAGACAAATAATATAGAAGAAAATATACAAATTAAATACAATGGTAAATATATGCAATTTGCATGTTTAACACGTTCGCTGCCACTGATGCGTCAGCATGGTGCTACCTCCCATGCTGGCGTCTCTCTGGTGTGTCGGTCGACTAGGATAAGCTATTTGCTCTATATTACGGCCTTGGATTTTGAACGAAGATCTTGTTGAGGCATGTTAATGAAGCATTATTTTTATATTTTACGTGCATGGTTTTCAAATTTTGTGTTTAAATTTTTTTTTATGTGAGTTTTTAAAAATGGCGGACAGTACAAGTATGGCAAGACTTTCACAGCCCAAGAAAAGGAAAGTAAATAAAAAATTGACTGATGCCGAAATATTAGAAAAGAGTGATCTTTCTGATTATGACAGCACAGATGAAGATTACGGTTGGGATTCTATGAGTGAATTGGAAGGAGATAGTGATGTTGCGGTGGACACCATAGAAACGTCTGAGGATGGATATGCCAATTTTAGTGGCAGCAAATGTGTTAATATCCATAAAACATACTAATTTGAATTAAATTCTTAAAAAACTTCCATCTCAATTAATCTAGTGGTTAAATTTTATCTTTAATCTATTTTAATATATTTTTTTGTTAATTTATTTTGTTATGTACATGACTCAAAATTAATTTAAAGTATTACAAAAAGAAAAGAAACCATGTGATCAGCATTTAATAAATTAACCTTTAGCTTACAGGGCCCCTTTTCCGATTCCCTCTTAAGAATATTGAAATTTCCTACCCCTTTGTAAGAATGGCCATTAAGGGGTTATATATATATATATATATATATATATATATATATATATATATATATATATATATATATATATATATATGCATTCTTGGGAACGTATTCCTGGGATATATGCTATCCCACTTTGTAAGGAAAAGGTTAAATTCTAAAAATTAACCAAAAATCAGAAAATGAAGGTAAAGATTCAAAAAAGATTTCATTTTAAAGGAAATTTTATGATTTTTTTTTTTTGCAATATAAATTTTATAACCCCCAGATTATTATTTTAAATGCAAACTTTAAAGAATGTTACAAAAACAGCTTAAAAAATTAATTTTAAAAAAATCTAAGAATTTTTCAGAAATCTTTCTTAGTGCACCCCTACACTATAAGAAAAATCGTCATGCAAAATTTCAGCCCTTTAGGTCCAGCGGTTTGGTCTGTGTGTTATCTGTCAGTCAGTCAGTTACGGAACTGTTTTATATATACAGATAAGAAATTCTATAAAAGCATGAATACATTTACCAATCTAAATTCATTCTTTTAAAACAGTAAATTAGATTTTGAACTGCACAAATTAATTTTTTAAATTATGCATGAGAAAAACCATAATGACTTCAAAAGAATAAATATAAACAAAGAGATCCAAAATACAGGAGAGAACAAAAAATATAATTAAATTTCCCATGAACAAAATTCTTTGAACTGGAAAATTTTTAGATACTAGCAATTACATTTAGGCTATAATAAAAAGTCACAAGATCTCGGGCACTGAAAACAAATTTTAAGTAATATAAAAATTTTGTTAACAGTATTTCATGAATGCTGTGTACATTTGAATTTATAATAATAAGAAGAATGCAATTAGGTTTACTTGGTTCAATTGGTTTCTTATTAAAGCTGTTATTCACTAATTAAAAAATTTCATTGCTCATTTGTCTATCCCCTAATTCAGGTTTTAAACTTTACATAAAAAAAGACTATAATAATAATAATAATAATAATAATAATAAAGTTCATTTATATAATAATAATAAAGTTAATCTATAAGTAATAAGCTAATTTTAGAAAATTTGGCCGAATTACTTTAAAAACTTAAATTTTTATGTTAACCTTTTTCTTAATGGACACCATCTACAGGGTGTCTACTACTTTTGAGCAAGTCAATTTCATGACTTTTCATGACATTTCATGACCTTAAAAATAAAATTTCATGACCATTGAAGTACATACTAATGTTCAAACGAAATTAGTCTCCCCGCCCTCCCCCCCCGCCCGTCTTTCAACAATATTCACCTTATTATTTAAGTTCTTATCAAGAAAACCTTATTTTTAAAAAGTTGGGATTACAACCATGCAATACTTACTAGTTTTATTACTGTTATACAAATTCCAGATATGATTGTGACTCAAACACCCATGAAATTTATTGATGCAATGTAAAACACCTTGAAAGTGAATGATGCAAAAATTAATCATTCTAATACTTGTTACAGTTACTACAGAAACCCCATTAAAGTAAATAATATTTAAATAACAATTTTTCATTAATTCTACACTGATACAATTGTAAAATAGCTGTATCAATGTTTAATTTGAGTTAATTTTTGCTTAAATTGAGGAACTTTCCTAAACTGCTCTGAAAACATCAAGATGAAGAACAACTCAAACTGGACTGAGCCTCCCCGATAATTCACTATTTTTTAACTAAAAATAAAATAAAATTTACTAAAATTACATAATATTTAATATTAATATTTAATAATAATATTAAGAAATTATAAAATTTAATATTATATAATCTAAAAGTCCATGCACAATCTTGTGTAATACATTTCAGTAAATTTATAAAACAATTCGGAGCAAAAAAATTGAAATTAAGACAGTAAATAAAAATTTAAATTTTGAATAAGTATGCAGTTTTAAAAAATTTTACATTTAAAAATGTACTTTTATTTCGATGTTAAAATGCAATACAGTAAACTCCAGAATTTCGGGGGGGGGATCCTGCCCGTCGACTCCCGCCCCCCCAAGGCTACGGTCCTGGGCGGAGGAATAGCGCCCTTTACACGTACGTTCTTTCCCGCGTGAAACCACGATTCCGCGCGATTGAGTGCACGTGTGAAGGTGTCGGAGAGGAAGGGAAAGCTGCTTTGGAGCGTACTCCAAATTTTCCCGCGCGCAATCCCGTACGCTCCAAGCACTCGAAGAGCGTACGTGTAAAGGGCGCTAAACGTACGCTCTTTTGTGAGCGCTTGGAGCGTGAGAGCAATCCCATACGCTCCAAGCACTCGCGAAAGAGTGTACGTGTAAAGGGCGCTAATATCTCCCGTGGAAGAGAGCTTCATAATTGAATGCATCGCCCGTTACGTCATTGGCGGGAGAAAGCTTCGCCTTCGCCCGTTACATAACGTATACTCGGCGGGAAATCTGCATATATCGGACATAGTCTTACGTGGGGAGAGAGAATACCTCGAGCGCAAATGATGACAAGACGCCAAAATCTATACGGTAATACTCGAGTTCACTGAAAGAAAAACCGATCTGAAATACACTTCTGTATTCAGGATCGACGTAAAAATTGAAGCTCTACTCTTATTTTTAAAAAAAATTGTGTTTTTCCGCTGTCCAACTTCTCTCTCGTTACCGTTGTGCACCACTTGTTCGTGTTAATTTTAATGCTTTACCATATGTCTACTTCCGCTGTGTGATTCTTATCTCCTCGTATTTTCGTCGCCCGAAGGGTAGCCCCACATGACGACGTATACTCATCTTTCTGTGAAGGGGAGGAAGAGCGTTCGTTCCCGCAGTGGGGAAGAATACAATGCATTTTCCAGCGGGAACTCTGTTAACTCTCTTCCGATGCGGCGTCACAAAGTAGGCAAAAATTGATCTTAGTGTTTTTATACCAGTTAGGAGCATATTTTCTATTCTACATTATATCGATAAAAAAAATTTTAAATTGAAAAAATTCGTGACCTTTTCTTTCAATTTCGTTACTTTTCATGACTTTTCGTGACCGTTTTCCCATTTCGTGACTTTTCGTTACTTTTCATTACTTTTCATGTTAGTAGACACCCTGATCTAGCAAGTACTTACACTAAATGAGTCTAAACTTAAAATGAGACAATGTTTATTTCTTTTATATATTTATATATAACCCTAAGAGCCGACATTGCCCCCCAAAAACTCTGGACTGGAGCCACCCCTGGACAGTTTAACATTTTTCGTACATACTTTTAAAGTTCATTTCAGTCGTGCAAAGCTCTGACTTGTAAGATGCTATAGAAGCAATTATGCCAGATATGTAATTTAAAGGTTCAAGATGAAAAATCTATGTATGTATATATATTATATGTGTGTGTGTGTGTGTATATATATATACATTAACATACATGCATACCTAAAAATCAATTATATTCCCCCCCCCCCCCCCAAAAAAAAAAATGCAAATAATGTTTATTTCAAAAAACAATTTGAAAAAAAAAAAAATTTAAACAAATATATCCATCAGATCACTTACCGAAACTTTTATAGTTGTTAGCTAGCCATTCTAAAAGAGGCACTGAGTCAACAAGTTCTAATTCTACTCCAGTCTGAAAATAGAAATATACGGTATAACAAAAATCATTACTTTATACCCACACAGGAGCTTACATTTTGCAATATATTTTCATTTATGAACTGTCATCTATATATTTAAGTTGCAAAGCCAATTCTCTGAGCAGCCCGTGAGAGAAAACTACTGCATCAATTTACTTCATTTTAGTCTTTAAAAAAATATTTTAATCTATAGATTGTCAAATTTGGTTTTCGCAATTTCTACTAATTAGTGATGATTTTAAATTAAAAATTGCTTTCTGCACATGCTCAGTGACATGTTTAAATCTGGCTTTAGATACTTGCTAAGCATGCTGCCGCATAAACATATTAATTTGTTTATTCCGAGGAATAGATGCAGGAACATACAAAAAGTATTAACATACCTTAAAGTTTGATATCCCTAAAATATATTTACTCACATACATAAATGCATACATACCCGTAGTGTAACTGAAGATAAAATTACAAAATTGTACTGAAATCCAAGATAATAATAATAAAAAAAGAAATACACGTAGATACACAGGAATTTTGATTCAAATAAAAGTACTTAATCGTCGTTTGTTTTTTGGCAGTTTTCTCTCCACAAGTAAACAATATTTTTTGTGTGTTTCAAATTTCTTTTTGTTATCGGTTATTGTGTGAGAGTATAAAGAAGTGGCAGCCGTGAATCATTTGTAACTAGAACCATTCCATTGCACTTGATGAGGTCCTACATAAGACCACCAGGAAGTTCTGCCTCCGGGTGAAACACTCATCGGCTAGTGTAGAACTGCAGTAATCAGAAACCTCTCACACACTAGACCAAACACCAGGGTGCCTCCATCCCAAGACCAACAAAATACTGACTGTGAGCCATTGCTGATAAGAACAGAAATGTTGAACAGTCGGTGAATTTGGAATGAGTTGCTGAAAATAGGGTACTCCAGGGGCTAAAGAATTAAGGAACACCAACGACGAACAAATAATTGGAGTGGTACAATAAAGTGAAACCAGGCTAAACAAGAGAACAAAAATACAAGACCGTACATCTCAAATGTTCTGCACATTGTTTAATTAGAGCGTCATTTCAGCTCAATCCAGGCATTTATATTTCAGGTTCAGTTATTACGGAAAAAAACGATCGATCCAATAAATTAATGTAAAGCTGCGATATTCTGAACGAATATTGCGGCAAAACGATGGATCGAGGAACAATCCATGGTCATTTTTGCTTGTTTTCTATGGAATTTATTCGGGACTGGGTGAAATAAACGATACATACAGGAAAACGATCGATCAAGATTCCACTGTATTATGATTTCCAACATTTAGCAATGTTTTGCATATAATTTGTGCATCAGTACATTTAATTTCTATCCAGCCATCATGTTTTCATGGGAAGTATACTTTTTAAGTAACATTCTTAACTTTAGAGGAGAGAAACTGAACTCATAAGAGCTTAAATAATTTATACAAACAGCCCTGATCCAAATTCAGATTATATCCAAATTATTGTGTTATTTGATTTCATGATACACTGAAAGTACACAAACAATGACAAGGATTGATACATTAAAACATTATGGTATATGGAAATCACAAGCACAGAAAGACTTTTACAAATTTATTTTATAAACAGGGAGTAAATTTTAAGCAAAATATTATTTTAATTAAAATATTACCTCACGGTCTGTAAAATGAGTTTTATCCTTTTCTTGTTCAGGTGTTAAATGTAAAACTTTTTCTTCTGCAAAACAGAAAGACTTATTTTTTTTTCTAATAAAGAGCATTTTAAATATTTTATTTTTATGAAGATGAATCTAAGGAAATATACAATAAACAAAAAAATATTCAATAAAATAACTAGTTTTGTTAAAACAGAAGTCCCATTCTGAATGTGTTATATAGAAATCTTCCCACCTTAAACAGAACTACAGCATTCATTTCAGATTTGAAGGAAGATACTGAAATGACAGAATGCTTTCAAAATCCTTTTGTGTGCCTTCTCACAAAGTAACACACGAAGTAAGGGTTGAGCCTATCATAAAAGCCACGATAATTTTAAGCATTACTTATCAAGAACTGATTATTTTCTAGACATTGCTTTAAGCATGCACATTATGTAGAATTAAATTATACTCAGGACATATTTTGCTCTTAGGTAATTAATTCTTTACGCAAATCAAAAATTAATAAATATTGACATACAGCAAAAATTGAACAGTTACCATGTTACTCTGTGTAAACAAAATTAAACCTAATAAATGTTAACATAAAATGAGAGTGTTGGTGAAAGGACATTACTGTTTGCTCGTAAATACAAAAATTATTCACTGATTATGAGTTGTCCAATACAGGAGATAGCACTGTGCTTCCATATACTTTATATAGACGATAAATTGATACATTTAACTCAAATATAACCCTATACATCAAGGAAGTTTTTTTATAAGACCAATGCAATAATAATTTTTAAAAATATATCAAAATTGTATTTCCACTCTTACACTTAGACAAATGAAAAGTATTAGTAATATATAATACTGAAAATCTGAAGGGTAGCTAAATGAAAAGAACTCAAGCTTTCAAGAAATTCTAGGCAAATATGCAAAAATGCTCAAGCTGAAACAAATATAGAAGAATAAAATATTCTGGTCCTAACATATATTTAAGACCAAAATCTTATTTAATTTGAAGAAATCTTGCAATTATACTTAAAAGGAAAAACAAACCATATGTTTACCTTGATTGAGCAAGATAAACCTACAAACAGAGGATTAATATGGTAAGCATGTAGGATAATAAATGCTGCTTGTAAAGGATAAATTTACTACACGAAAGAACACAAAATTGACTTACCATCTGTAGCATGATTTTTTAGAACATATCTTACTATGTCTAAATTCTCCCAAGCAATTAAAATTTCTACTGAGCCCATTTCTAAAGCTTTAAGAGTATCTTCAACACCAAAACAATATTTTCCAGTATCTTGAGATATTTCATCAAAATACCTCCCTAAAAATAGCAAATTCTGTCATTAATAATCTAGAATTATTTCAATTATTTGTATGTTTATAATTGCAAAATTTTCAAATAACTTTTTAAAAGTGTATTTGAATACACTTTTAAAAAGTGCTATTTGAAAATTTGTCAGAGTTAATTAAACTAATTGATTACAAAGGATACATACAAATAACTAATGAATCTATCAATCAAAAACAGACTAATTATAAACTGAATTTGAACTTATTTTCAGAAATCAAAAATAGCTCTTAAGGATGTTGTGAGGATTTATGGATGCTTTTATTACATCTCAAAATTAAAAGTTTCCCCATCTAAAATAAATACTTAGTATGCAGCATTTTAATAAAATTCAATTTAATTTTTTAGTAAGCAAAAAATTAAGAAAAAATGATTCAATGAACAACAAAATTCATTTGTTAGATTTCATGTCAATAGAATTTTACATTTGCAATTTCAACTGATATACAAATTTAATTGAATTATGAGAAAATGACAAAAGTGGTTGCAAACAAATTTTTTTTAGAAGAATAAAATCTGTCTATAATTTAAATCAAACTTACCAATAAGTTTCTTTTCTTGAATAAATTTAACATTTGAAAGCACTTCAGCGGATAGCTCTATTGCTTGATTAAAACCATTTTCACCACCATAGGAGACATCAACTAATTTTAAAACTTTTGCTTGTAATCTCTGAGTGGGAAAAGAAAAGATACAATTTACAATTTAGAGACAATTTTAAAAGTAATTTTGCACAACTGCTAAAAATAAAAAAAAAATTAAGCAAGTTTAAAAGAACTATTATATTACAATTACAAAGCATATTAAATAAGCAAAAATCTAACTGCATAAAAAAAAAATCAGTCATTTCTTCATGAAAGGTCATCAGGCAAGATATCATCACTTTGGCAATGTATGTTTTAGTCCTACAAACAGTACCAGTACAAATATTATTTTAACCAATATCTATCTAATGTTGAGATGGAGGGGGGAAGAAGGGGAGCCATAAGATCCAAACATCCATGTGAAACTGTAACCATAACCAATACTTATTTCTGTAAAAATTCTTAATTATGTAATATGAAGCTGTGAAAAGAGCATTTCATTTTGATTTTGGGGTTGCACGTTTAAGACTTTTGACCGGCCACGACTATCTCCAGGCACATCATTTCTGGATTGCTCTGGCTGATTTGCCCAACTGTGCCTTGTGCCATATGGGTCAACCTACGACCACACTACATCTTGACATGGGCTGTGGACTTTTGAATTTTAAATACCTTATTTTGAAATACTCGAGAGCCAATGGCCTAATGACTGGCATTTGTAAAATAAAGTAAAAAGTAAAAAATTTATACTTAATTTTGGCAAAAGTAAAGGTATCAATAGGCACCGGAAATTTCAATCACCTTTTAAAGCAAAAGGGCACCTTTTAAATTTTTAATGGTACACTTAAAAATAAAGGTATTGATCATCTTAATTTTTTAATATAAATATTTGCTCTTGATTCTGTAATCTGTTCTGTTAATATATATATATATACATACAGTGATTTCCACTTATAAGAATCACATTTGTTATTACTGTTTTTGATTCTTATAAGTGTTTGATTCTTATAGCCGAAATTTAGGTTTTTGAACAGGCACACAAACACCTATATACAGTATGCCCACTAAAGTTTTTTCCCTCCCTCTTAACTTCGGAACGGCTGCTGCTATATTCATAAAAGTGGTGTCTAGGTATAGTAAAGTAGCCATGTGCTACTGAATGAAACCACCTACCGCGTCACCTGGTGGAAAACTGCGGAGTTAGCATTCCTATTTCGAAAATGGAACCAGATAGGGGGAAAAAGTGATTTACAAAGTTGTAGAGCATCATCAATTTAGTAAGAAAAGACACCTTGTGGACATTAATGCGAATAATAGAACGGTTAAAACGCACATTTTTTTTGTGATTTCCTACACTATGACGTCACGAAACTTGAACGGAAGGAGAAATGATTATCTTTCGGGCAAAACACAACACCGCAATGTGCACAGTGATATATCGCTCGCGATCCACAATCAAAAGGACTGCGGTTCAAACCCTGAGGGTTGCATCCTTGTACTGATTGTCTTTATAAACAGAGTAGACAATATGTAGATCGTGTAAAATAGTGTCGCATCAACTCAACGCAACTTGTGCTTGGTGTTCGAAATTTTTGCAGTATGCAAATACATAAGAAATGTCATGCCTGTTCACCTGAGGCAGCTATAAAAGAGACATCTTGGGGTTGTAGTATGTTGAAGCTCTTGGTCATGGCTGAGTATTGTGAGATGGTTTTACTGTACGGTGAATGTGGACACAAGGCACAATCAGCAGCAAGGTTGTACCGAAAAAGTTTCAATGCAGACCCGCATCCTTCTCATCAAACCATCCTAACTGTTGTAAAATAATTAAGGGAGACAGGCTGCATTACTAGTCGAGGTCGATCTGGCAGACCAGCTAAGGTAGGACGGAAAGTTCAATTGAATGAGGTATTAGCATACGCCCTCGCATATCCGAAATGCAGCACAAGAGAGATCAGTCAACACTGTGGCTTCTCCAAAAGTCAGGTTTGGAAGATCCTAAGCGAATTAGGCGCTCATCCATACTGACCAACACCTCAACAGGTTTTAGTGGACGGGGATGCCGAGCGATGTTTTACCGACGTTCGACATCAAATGCATGTTAGAAAAAAAGCCGTTTTCCCCCCAAGCTATTTTTACTAAGTGTTTGACGTCACCATTACCATCGATTTACCCGTATGTTTGACGTCACCATTACCATCGATTGCGTCACTCATCCATAGCTATGACGCAATCACCAACCCAGTGACGTACACCTTTGTGATGGTTGACACTTTAACCGAAATTTCAACCTCTTGAAAATATTTGCATATTTCCACAGCCGAGCGCGCCACCAGACGGCGACACACACACCAGTCGTGTATAAAAGCTGCAGCATCTAGGCAGCGGATGTTTAGTAGGTTGGTAGATGGTAGATGGTTGGATGGTTAGCTGGTAGGTAGTTAGTTACCCGAAGCCAGTGACAGCCAGTAGTTATGCGCTAGGCAAAGGCACTCTCGCTGTACGCAATGTAAGGAAGCAAAAAGCAAGATAGTTTTACAACCGCTTGGTGAACCACACTCTGCTACCAGATCGTATCCAGGTATCTCCAGAAGTCACCGAGTTCTCCCACATAGCAAGACTTCTGCACAGACGGATCCCCAGCTGAGCACCAACAGATTTTTCCAGAACCTTTAGGGGCCGTTTCCGGGCAACTAGCATTGGAGGTTGGTATCTTCGTATGTTTACCCGCACAGTGATAAAGTACATAAACATCAACCAGGTTGTACCGAACTTTAATTTTTTTTTCTTCACCTCCGTTTAACTTACTTTAAGCAAACTTTGAAGTCAAGGAGCTTTACCTTATGTTACAATCAAGACTTTTACCTTTATTTCTGAATGTTGTTTGTTTTTGTTTTCAGTGACTGCTAATGAATAAACGTTAGCTTATTTTCAAACTTTTCTTGTTATTCTTGTATGTTTGCACACTACACACTATTTCTGGCTCATAAAGCTACTTTTAAGAAACTTATCGGGTTATCGTCCACCTTCCACTGCGAGCCAATACGACTCTGTAACCCCACGCCACATGTTGTAAAGCTATTGGCACTTTTAGCCATATTACACTAGTAGGGATTTGGCATTCCTGCCAAATTCCCTAACAATGCGGTATGCTATTAACGTTTGGTGTGCAATTTATAATAACAAGCTGACTCAGGAACCAAATAACTGGGTATGGCGGTTTCGAAGAGTAGCCTCCACATTCGCCTGATCTGACACCACTGGACTTTTACCTGTGGGGATACCTGAAACAGCAGGTGTATGCGACCGATCCACAAACATTGCAGGACCTTAAACGATGCATTATGGACGCTTGTGACAATGTGACATTTAAAGGAGGATCCAAATGTGCATTGAATCTGATAGTGAGAAGTTTGAACATCTCAAATAAAGGTATATTGTTATAACTAGTTGTTTTTTCTTTCTCAGATCGTTTTGTCACGTCACAGTGTCGGAAATCACGAAAAAACAAATGCGCATTTTAAACATTCTATTCTTCGTATTATTGTCCACAAGGTGTCTTTTCTTACTAAATCGATGATGCTCTACAACTTTGTAAATTCCTTTTTTTCCCTATCTCGTTCCGTTTTCAAGATAGGAATGCTAACTCCGCAGTTTTCAACCAGGTGACACGGTAGGTGGTTTCATTCAGTAGTGCATGGCTACTTTACTATACCTAGACACCACTTTTATGAATATAGCAGCAGCCGTTCCGAAGTTAAGAGGGTGGGAAGGGACTTTAGTGGGCATACTGTATACATATATTAGATAATTTACTATAAAATACTCTTAATTTACGTTAATTATCTTTTATTAAAATAATTGTTTATAATTTTAAAAATACAACTTAATTTTTAGACCTATAAGTAGATACACATGATTATAGTAAGAGAAGAAAAAATCCAATATTTGTTACAACATACCTGCTTAACAGTTTTAACATTTCAACTACAGGAAGGGAGCAAGAAAAAGTTTTCTATGGTAGTTTGACGTTATGAAGTTTTCAGGAGGCTCTTTATACCTCTTTCAATATTAATAGTCTCAGACGAGATCCACATTCTAGCTTACGTTTTGTGGTTTGATAACGTTCTGAATCTACTAATGTCACGTTTGCCTAAGTGATAGTGGACACTTCACCTAAGATTTATGTGTTTCAGGATCCAGGAAGCTGCAACCAGGATGTGGGAAAAAAGAGTCCCTATTTTTGTTTGTCAGTGGAGAAAAGTGAAATTGGACCCGGACGGGTAAAGATGCCCCCTAGTCAAGCTAATAGGACAATGTTGTG
Organism: Dolomedes plantarius; assembly: GCA_907164885.2. Taxonomy (NCBI): domain Eukaryota; kingdom Metazoa; phylum Arthropoda; class Arachnida; order Araneae; family Dolomedidae; genus Dolomedes; species Dolomedes plantarius. The sequence goes on along the minus strand of OU015495.1, from coordinate 57,715,417 downwards.
CTAAAGCGTTTACGGGGAAACTATTATGTTATGTCTAACAAAGAAAGGGATGAATTTTATGACTATATTCCATCCCATCTTATCAATCTTTCTTTAAAAAAAAAAAGAAGAAAGAACTTCGTGCCTTTTGAGGGTTTAAGTGGCTTTTTTGGAAAAATGAAAGGAAAGCGAAGAGTGTGAACTGATTCTTAAAACCGGTGGATTGATTCTTTAAAGCGAAAATTTTAACATGGGCATAATACATTTGTTTTTGTTTTCGCAATATTGATTCTTATAAACGGTTGATTCTTATAACCACTGATAACTATAAGTGGTGGCTACTGTATATATATATATATATATATATATATATATATATATATATATATGTATGTATGTATATAAAAGTTTAAAACTACTTGGGAGGAAGGGGGACAGCTTTTAAAACTTATAAAAAGCTAAATATTATAACTTAAAATTGTATAAAAATTCAGAATCAATTATATTGATTACAGCATACACAACAATTACATCCTAGTACTTCAAAAAATACTTACAGGATCAAACATATCAGACTGGCTCAATTCTGTTTTAAAATCAGCAGAACCAGCTAAAATAAGTCCAGCAATATTAGGCTTGTCATTCGTTATAAATAGTTGAGTAGCTACTTCAGCAACTTTTCGAACATAGTTATGACGCTTTTCCATTCTTAAACGAGCAAAACGTAAAGCAGATTGACCACCACGTCCTATAATATATTTATATAGCAACATTTAATAATTAAAAATTATACTAAAGTTAGAAACTAATTAAATTTATAGAGGAATGCTATTATTAGAAATTTATTAGAAATGTATACAATAATACAAATATTACAGTCATCAAAATGGGTGGTTACCAATTTAACATAATAAAGAGATATATACTATGTGAACCTTAATATTTTTTTTTTCCTTATTGTGAAGTACCTGGTCACAGTAGTCAATTCAATTACTAAGTTACTGAAGGTCTTTAGCCATCAATTGTTTCTGAAATGCAAAAGTTTGGCTGTTACTTCAACTCCAAGCCATGCTTTGCTTTCCTACAAACTTTCTAGAGATCTTCATAAAGTAATATAGATATATAAATGTACACATATTCAAGGCCACTAAACAACTATTCCTTTTACACTGAAAAAAAAAACAAAAAACTATATAGAATAGTTATTCAATTCTATCCTTTCCTAGTAGGATTTCTCTTTTCCTTTTTTTGTAACACATGCAACTCCATACAAGGAGAATCATTTCTCTTAGCTTAGACAATATACCTCTCTCTCTCTCTCTCTATATATATATATATATATATATATATATATATATATATATTGATTGAATGAACTAAACACACCACTTGGTTTGACATTGAGGGATGGGGTTCCTTTTTAATCACCAAAAGGTTGATATTTGGTTGGGTATTTTGTCATTATACCGACCTGTTTAATGACCAAAAGGTTGATATTTGGTTGGGTATTTTGTCATTATACCGACCTGTTTAATCACCAAAAGGTTGATATTTGGTTTGGTATTTTCTCATTATACCGACCTGTTGCCAACTTCTCGGCAAACTGCAACATTTGGCTAGGAAAAGCCATTCTCATATGCTTGTAGGGATCTCTGGAACACCTACTTACAAATTGCAGATGTAACTATCGAGCCGTTGCATCTCTTACAAAACAACCCTATTTTAGTACAGAGCTACATCTGCAAGACTTTTTACAGTTTATTTCACTTTGCAGATTAGTCTTCTTCGAAAATGAAGCTTTCCAAAGTTAAACTCTAGTACCTTCTGGTTAGCAAGAAAGAGACTAACTTGTACACAGGAAGTCAATATTTCCAAAGTTTTGCCAATAGCATTTATCAATGTTTACAAACATGACAGTTGACAGGAGTAAATCCATGCAGGTTATTGTGAATGCTCTTATAATGGATGGTAAAACCATCAAAGTCAATGCAACTTTGCATCGTAAATTAGAAAAATCATGCAGGACACATTTTGCCAGAACAGGCTATTGGTAAAATGTCGTGAAACCAAATGCTCTGTGAAAGAAGTGCCTAATAGAAGTGCAAGCTGTCTAGTAGACATAATTGTGGAAAACGTATTACCTGGTATTATCTACAAAGAGTGCATAAGAGTTTATAGGAAAAATTATCTGGATGATGCAGGGTACATGCTTTAACTGTTAACCATTAGTACTATTTTGTGGATCAAATTGTTGGCCTCACACAAAACACTGAAAGGCTGCAAGGACCTTGTAGATGGAGATATTAGCAACAAGGTAGAAAGAATAGATCACATTTGGATTCTTATCATGCAGAATTCTTGGAGACATAACTGTAAGTAAAGATCTTTTAGAGGCCATGTTGAAAGGATTAATGATATTTATGCCATTGAAAGTAGAACTGTGGTTTGCAACAGTTAAAATATAGTTTGCAAAAGTTGACATGTGGTATGAATTGTCAGTATTATCTTTTTGTTCTTTAATTAAATTTTTTTGTTAAACTTTAGAATTAAAATGTAGTTTGCAAAAGTGGAAATGTTGAATGAAAATAGAGTAGTTTCTTGTATGCCTTTTGTTTCTTAAATTAGTAGGTTTATAATGTATTTAGTGACTTTTCACATAGCTTTAGCAACAGGTTGGTATAATAAGAAGTATCTTGGATTAGTTGGTGAGTGTTAGTCTTAAAACACAATGTTGTCTCTTCTCAGTTAAAATAGTAACTTTGCTTTGGTCAAACAATCTTTGTGGCTAAAAGAAAATTTTGTTTTAAAGCAACTTGCTATTGTATTTAAAAAGAAGTTTCTAATCTGCAGAAAGTTTGAGAAATTTACTAGCAATATAATTACATTATTTCCAATGGTTCTGCAGCTCAAAACATTGACAAAAAATTTATAAATTTTTTGCATTTAGTTACAGCTGTTCTTGAAGATAAAACAGTTCAGAATCCCAAATTATTTGATTGGTTGACATGCTGTTAAGCAGATCTGACAAACAATTTTCAATGAACAGTGCAACTGTGCAGCGTTTAATGACATACTTAAAAAAAGATTCAGTGATATCTGACCACCAGATATGTCCCTCAAAGGTTGGTATCAACCACTCTGGATCCTTGATCTAGACAATTGCACATTTGACTATCATATTCTGCATATTCAGTTAAGGAAAATTGCAATAACTTCCAGTTGCACAACAGACTGTGATACTCTAAAATTATAAAATAAACATACAATATCACAGGGCAATAGAGCATCATACATAAACTAAGTGTAATCAAATACATATAAACTAAAAATAATTTCATTTAAATAAATCTTAAAAATTAATTCCTTAGATAACCAACAAACATTAGCAAATAATTTTTGTATTACTCCCTAGGATGCTGATATGAAGGGATTTGAACAGTTATAAAAACAGGCTGATTGAAAATGATATGCAAAGCATGCACAGCCAGAGAACAATCTTAGATGTTTTTTAAAGGCTAAAATGAGTAAATCTACATTGCGTATCAAAAGCACATTCAAATCAACAAATTAAATAATGATCTTTACTAACCATGCTTTTTCGGTAAATCAACAGTGAACTTATGTAAGACCTCTCTCGTGTTACCTTGAAGAGTACCAAAGAGAGCACCATTACCATCCATAACAATAAAACCAAATTTATTATCATCTGCTAATAATGCTGATAAAGCCTGCAAAAGAGTGACATGAAAATCTTTAATACTTCAAAATAAAATTCAGTAAGGTGTGTAAACAAAACCTTTAAAACTTAGTAATTTGATGGGATAAGTCCACATTGCATGTAACATACTGTTGAACTGGTATAACGTTTAAAAAAAAAAAACTAACATTTTTTCAGTAAATTTGGGGATTTTTAAATACTAACTTTTTATCTGAAGCTAAAATTTATGGCAGGTTTCAAAGTTATATAAAAAAAATATATAAATAATACAGTACGGAAAAAGGGATCCAAAGGATAGCACATGCATAACTCTCATAAACAGCCTACTTTTACTATATCATTTTAGTTTTAGAGAAAATACAAATAATGTACAAATGTGTCACTATATAAATGTGAATGCACACAGTCATATCGGTTAAATTAACATGCCTATTAAAGTCCCATTTTATTTTCAAACTCATTTTAAAAAGGTTTAAAAGTGTATATTTATATCTCATTCAATGTAAACACTTTCTACAAAAGAAAGATTGATAATGATAGACTATTGTGTTTATTCAAGAGAAAATAAACTTTTTTTAGCTTCAAACTTCAATGATAAAGAACCATTCAACAATCACAGTTAACCAAATTAACTATGCCCTATTTCTAATAGTGAAGATAGAAATATCCCCTCGCTACTATTAATTCACTCACTAATCACAATACCAAAGTGACAATTCTCAAAACTTGGACCTTCTTAATCAATAAGGGGAGGGGGGGGGATCAAAAGTAAATCAACTGGGAATATATGTTCTGCAGCGGCTTAAAAGAATTTAAAATAGAATTTGTGTAGATGTAGCAACATTGGTCAGTTTCATGGACTAAAAAAATGGCATGTTCTTTTATTATACTTAAATATTTTAACATGATGCATGAACAAGAAACATTTAAAACGGAGTGTAAACCCTTAAACCTTGGAATCTTATGAGAAAAGAAAGGTATTAATTATGTCAGAATTATTTAAATGAAATTAACAGTGATAGGTTGTATAAATTTTTATAAGATTAAACTGAAAGAACATAGAATAAATATCAGTCTTAAAAGCATCAGTACTTAAATGTTCAATACTTGCCTCTGTATGGAATTTGTTGTCGCAAAGATATAGAGATGTATTGATTGGCTTAAATGGTTCAAAATCAATATTAACTTTTTTTTCTTTACCTTCTTCCGTAACAATAGTTCCACAATAAATAACAAGTCCATTAGGGGGCACTAAAATTTCAATAATAATGTTAATAATGTATGTAAACAAAATATGTCTCTCTAAGCAAAACTATAAAACTTATGTAACAATTATAAATTTCTTAAAAAAAAAAAAAAAAAACCTTTTTTGTTCAAAATGTACTTATTAAAACAAAGCAATAAAAAAAATCTGCATAGGAAAAAATAATACACTCATTTTAACATAAAACCATTAGAAATCAATAATAAATTATAATGCAAATACTAATAATATATAATATTTGATAGAAATTATCCTTCAACCAATTAAATAACTTTTAACAAACTTCTCTATAGATTAATATCATAAATAATCACTAACACAAATTGAAAATGCATTTTTTTTTAATGAGCAACTGCAAATGTTTTAATAGCATCACGGAGAATTTTACAATTAACAAAATATTCTGTTCTTATAACAAGTATTTTAAACTGTAAAAGTGATTCACTTAGTACACTAGTATATTTCATAAAATGAATGAGAAAAATATTAAACAAAAAAATGATAATCTACAGTATCTTAAAAAAAGAAGTTACTTTCACCTATGACATCAGAATAATGTTTATGAAAATCCACACAAACTAAAACACTTACCCTTGGTATATAATTTTAACCTATGCTGTACAGAAGTAATAGCTCCTAAAACAGATAACCTATTAACTCTACTTTTTATGTTTGAAGCAGTTCCAAATTCATCAGCTAACATTTTTGATACTCTGGAAATTTGATCCTTAGGAGGAATTATTAAAGATATCATACTAGTTCCATTCCTAATGGGAAAAAAAAAATACATATATGTAAGAATTAAGCAAGCTAGTAATATTTTAAGAGTTTTTTTTCAATGAATAAAGAAGTATAAGAAAAATTAATGTCACATATTTAAACTGAAATATCATTAAGAAAGACTTGCCCATGATTTGTTTATTTCGCATGATTTCTAAATTTTAGAAAACAAGATATTGTATTTTTCTTATAACAAAATCTCTATGATCTAAAACATTGTTCAAATGCTCCCTTTTTTTTCTTTATAAAATATGAGGATCAGTACATGTAAAAATTATAATACATAAACTTTGGCATCTCATTCAACAGATTTATTGGAAGTTCATACATTAGGGATACATACACACACACACATATTATATATATATATTACAGACAAGATATTGTATTTTTTATATAACAAAATCTCCATGATCTAAAACATTGTTCAAATGCTCCCTTTTTTCTTTATAAAATATGAGACTCAGTACATGTAAAAATTATACATAAACATTGGCATGTCATTCAACCGATTTATTGGAAGTTCATACATTAAGGATATACATATATTTATATAAATTACCAGACTTGCTGATTTATCCCCATTCCTTTTGCATAAAACCATGTATGCAGTACTTATATTATAACGTAAACATTTTATACGAAAAAGATACGGCATTATATGCAAGCTCATAGAAAATAGCCTATTATCCACGAAACTCAGATTTTTCTCTTTTATCAAGTAACTTACAGACTATTTACACCATATGAATATTTAAATTATGTTGAAGCATGCATTCACTTAAAACTTAAATGAAACACAGTAACTTAACAATTATTAAACTCTGGAAATCATCAATGAAAATTAAGTATAAATCGCAGCATCTTACACGTATAATTACAATTAAAGTATTAAGCCAAGGCTACTCTTTGACAAGTGTCTTGGAAAAAGATGTACAAAAATTAAAGGTATTTGAAGACATAAGGTCAGATATATGTCAAGTATGAAACGTAGTATTTTAGACATTCAAAGTATAGGGCAGTCAACGTGGTCAGTAGAATCGAAAAAACTTTTATCCCGCAATATGTTCAAGAGCACCAATTAATCAAATATTATGGTGTCAAAAAACTCACCCTCTTGCAGCTTCTAGACTCTTTATTAGTTTCTTTATCTTCCATATTTCTACATTTCTATCCGCACTGGATTCTTCTAAATTATACCCGGTGGAGGACATTATTAAAATAGTAATGACGCAAAACTCAGTAAGTTAAACTTAAAAAATGTAAAATAAGAAGAAGATGAGTTCTATCTTGTTCTGCCTTTATCGGTCGCAATGCTCACAAAATTCGTAAGTAGAAAAAAAATTATAAAGTTCACCAACTGCTGGGCAAGTTCTTACTCACACCACGTTGGCACGCTGAAGATTTAAGTTAGGCTTAGTATTCCCAGTGTGCGCATACGGGGACATTCATAATCTAACCCACGGAGAAGAAACAATTTACATTTATAACACAAACAAGCCTAAAAAATATATGCTTTATGACAGAAATGTATTTTTCTAGCAACAAATTTAATAAACACGCCTTTAGTAACATTAACACTCTTATGACCAGCACAACAACAGCCGGTCTACATAGTAAATGGACGAATTGAACTTCAATTTCTGACACAAAGTATGGCAACACGAAAATTTCAGAAACAAGTTCAAAAAAAACATCTTTGGCCATTGAGAAAATAGCAAGTGTTCACTAAACATTTTTTAACTAAAATTATTTCATGAATATCTAAATGCATAAAAAGAAACATTGTATCAGGGTTGATTATTTTTTCAGTTATTATTACATTTTTCGTGTAACAAATATAGGAGATTAGCTGAAAAAGAAAAATATTGACCACACTCGCACTTCGATTTAAATGTTTTGATGACTTTCCTTCAAAATTTGTCACGAAAGAAAATACATTGCTTGCACGAAATGAAATTGAATAATGTTCGATTTTTAAATAAATTTAACTTCAATCAAATCCACTGCAAAATGTTAATCAACAATCGATTCTTCACAAGCTTCTTTTTTTTTCCTTCCATCTACAGAAACTTCACCCGTTTATCGGTGATCGTATCGTACAACCTTCTGTCAGGAGCTAAATTTCTTTAAGGTCTGCTCTAAAGAAGCAACGAATAGCCATTGCTGCAACTGACTTTGTAAGTCCACAGATAACAGTGTTTATTTGCTTCTTAAATTAAAATTATGTAACAGCCAATTTATTGCTTTCATTTCAAATTCTATAACATAAGGCAAAGAAATTTCAACATACAAATGTTTTCAACATTTTTATGTTTCTGAGATAAGAAATAGAAATAAGAAAAGGGATTTTCTATGTGTGTGTGTGTGTGACTGACTTATTCCACCCGCTCTAACCGTAGGCTAGACCAGGTGCAAGAGGCCAAAAGTTACTATGAAATCGTTAACAAGCAAAGGGTCTCTATAAATATCCTCCTTGGCAAGCCCCAGGCAGTTTAGAATATGGTCAGGAGGGGCTTCAGCAGTATTGCATTTAGAGCAAAAAGGGTAAGATTTTTGCCCCTGATTGTAAGCAAGACACTTTAGGTGTCCACTAGCAAATCTGCTAATGGTGGTCTGCATCCTTCTGTCGCCCTTGACAGTAAGGGCACCACCAGGAGATTTTCGGTCGTATCAGTGGTGTGTCGGAGGGGTCTTCCATGAATGCTGGCTAATAAGTTTTCTCCTTGAGTAAATTTCAAGATCAGTCAAAATATCTCGCGAAGAAATAGGAAGTGAGGCTCCATTCTTAGCAAGAACATCAGCAGTCTCGTTTCCAAAAAGTCCTATATGAGACGGCACCCATTGTAAATATACCTCTTGTTCTTTAGAAAGGTCTCTGAGGATCTCCAGTATCAAAAGTGAAGCTTTATCTCCGACTCTTGTCCAGCTGCTCAAGTGCTGAATGGCACTGCGGCTGTCAGTTAGGATCCAAATATCACGGTGAGAGGTTTCATTTTTAATAGTTTTCAATCCCTCTTCAATGGCAATAAGTTCAGATCTGAAAACTGAGCAGTAATCTGAATTCCTAAACTTGTAATGATTTGAGTTAGTAAGGGTCTTGATAAAAACACCACTGCCGCAGGCATTGTGTTCATCTTTACTGCCATCGGTATAAATCTGAATAGCAGTATCAGGGATTTGATTTATGATTTCAAGAGCAAGCTGATGCAAGTATTCTGGTAAGTCATATTTTTGGTTTGTGAGGGACGAGAGCTCTGTTTGGAAATGAACTCTAGGCAGACCCTCCAGAGGGTTGACAATTGGTCTCAAGGAGTGCCTTTCAATATTTTGGTCCAATAAGCCCATTAACCCCATCTGAGAAAAAGGACTATTTCTCCTTAGTCTTTGGTTGTTTAACCAACTTCTGAGGAATGAAGATGTTCGATTATGATCATAAAAACTGTAAAGTTTGTTGAAATATTTTACAAGCCCTGCGCTTCTTCTTAAACTCAGAGGCTGCAGATCACTCTCATAAAGAACCAGTTCAGCAGGACAACTATTTCGCATGCCAGTGATAATTCGAGCATCACTCAATTGAACTCTCTCTAATCTTAAAAGGTTAGAGGATGACGCAGCAAAGTAAATTTGATAACCGTATGTCATAGGGATATGACAATCCTGGTCACGGCACCAAAATGTGGCGGGGAAAGTTAGTGGTAAATTAGCAATTTTTATTTATATTTTAATATGTATCTTTTAATAAGTCTAATATGAGCCTAATTAGAGATATATAGGTTGTCCTCAGGGTATTGGCATCAGCACCCCATTCTCTTCCAGAGACGTATTTCAGGATGTTAAGGGCCTGTTCACATAGGAGTCCGTTGCGTTGCGTTAAGAAAAAGATGACGTTGAAACGAAAATAAACCAATCATATGCCTCCAAACGATTAGCAATGAAATTTTTAACGCCTATGATTGGTTTATTTTCGTCTCAACGTCATCTTTATCCTTAACGCAACGCGTCATCCTTAACGCAACGCAACGGACTCCTATGTGAACAGGCCCTAAGTCAGTGGTTCCCAACCTTTTGTGGCCCATCTCCCCTTTCTAGAGGTTGACTAACACCTATCGCCCCCTTTTCATTTCCATTGTATGCCTAATTTTAATTTGAAGTAAAGTGTAAATAATAAAGCAGTTTTATTATTTTAAACAATTTTATTACCGTATATAAAAACAACCAAAGCAGTTTTATCCGGTCACTCCTAAATAAAATAGAAAAAAAATTAAAATGTACTTTTTTTACAGATATTTTAAGAACAAAGACGTGAAATAATTAACTAAGATCATTGGTGTACATTTAAAAAACAGGAGTACATGTTTTCATTTTTAAATTGGAATCTGGAAAAATTAAGAATTTGACACTTAAAATTTGAAAAAATAAATGAAAGTTTGAAAAATTTGTTATTGTTTTATTTTACCTTTTCAACGGCTGCCTTGTGCTTGATGGATTTCAGTTAAAGCTTGAATATACGGCTTTATGTTCGTCAAGTTCAGGCGCAAGTCTTCTTTGAGGCAAATGTCCAAATTATTTCTTTGTTTTGCGAGGAGCTGGACAACAGAACTAAATCCTTTTTCAACTAAATATGTTGACGGGAACGAGATGAGAAGTGGTTAAATTTTCCCCACAGTTGTGGATAAGTGTCCATAAGCTTCACCCAGGCTAACTCGTAACCGTTCTGCTTGAAAATGATTTTCGCCTCACAGTCATACTTCAGATATAAAAACTCCGTCTGCAAAGAGTTATCAAGCTTATCCACAGCTTCAAACGAAAATGGATCTAGAATCCAATCCGGAATTTGTAACTTGGTCAAATCTTCAAATCTTGATTCCATGTCAGTTTTTAACTGGTCAAGGTGATCAGTAAAAATTAGGGTTTTGTCTTCTGGGAGTTCAGGAGTCTCGTTATCTGACACTGAACACTTTTTAAGGGTCGGAAACTGAATCAGCTCTTTACGGCCAATATTTACCTTGTGAATATCAAACTTAGCGATGAATGATGAAATAATTCCTTTGGCCTTGATAAGGTTCATCTTGTTTCCTTGAAGCCTTATATTGACTTCGTTCATTTTTTCAAAAATATCTGTAAGGTACGCAAGTTCCAACTTTTGTTGCTTCAAATTCTCACTTAAAACAGGATCAGACGTGTCGAGAAACTCAGTAACCGTGTCAAATAATTCGAAGAAACGGCGCAAACAGTTTCCTTTGGAGAGCCACCTCACGGCCGTATGTAGAATCAAGCGTTCGAATTCCTCATCATTTTCATGGCAAAGTTGTCGGAACAGACGGTCATTGAGGGACTTAGCTTTGATCTTGTTGACACTAGTAATAACCGGTTGTAGGGTTTCATGCAGCACACCACTCAGTTTTTTCGCAGCTAAGTGTTGACGATGAATGACACAGTGAATAGTGATGATCTCTGGCACTTCTTTCTTAAGGTGGGTTAGAAACCCAGCATGACGACCTGACATGGCAGGAGCACCGTCTGTTGCGCAAGCGCTCACGTTTGTTAGGGGAATCTCTTTTTCCTCAAAATAATCTTGCACCACTTTAAAAATTGACGACCTCTTCGTATCAGTGATCAAAGTTCTAGCAAACAATATTTCCTCGGTAATTTCCTTTTGTTCATTGATAAACCTCACATAAGCTAATAAAATTGCTTTGTTATCAATCACAGTTGATTCATCAATCTGCAATGCAAATTTACTTTTTTTCAAGGAACTGGTGAGTTTGGATTCAACGTCCGTGGCCATTTCGTCAGTTCGCCTGGAAACAGTATTATTGCTCAAAGGAACCGATTGACTTATCTTATTACTAGGGCCCTCGCCTAGCATGATTCCAACATTTTTTTTTGGTAGCCGGTAAAACAAGAGTTTCGCCAATTGTGTGAGGTTTACCACATTTAGCGATCAATAAAGACACCTCGTAAGAAGCAAGAAGACCTTTGTCAAGATCGGTTGCTCATTTTTTAAATAATTCACTCACATTAGGCCATTTATCAGCTTTAGCTTTGAGGTGTTGAAAATAACTAAGTTCTTTACTCACTTTATCACTGTGTACTCTTGATAAATGATCTTTCATTGGCGAAAGCTTCATGGCTTCATTACTAGTAAATGTTTTATCGCACAAAATACAATGTGGAAACTGCACATTTTGTGGTGACGCGATAAAACCGAATTTTAAATACTCAGCTGAGAATTGACGACACTTCTTCTTTTTTGAGGCCATTGTGCATGAAATTCTACACTTCAAAACAAACGCACAAAAACAGAAAAGACACGCACAAAAACTGATGTTGAGGCACACAAAGACTAGTGAAGACTGAAGACGAATGTACTGCAGACCTCCCTTCAGAAGAAACCTGAGACCAGTTTTAAGGTTGCTGCCTCGAGGAGGTCGATTCTCAAAATCAGGGGTCGGGGATAATCAACACCCCAGTACTATTTCCCGCGGAAAGTAATTATCTCTCTTTAGGTTTTAAGAAAATTATGAAGGTTTTAACTATTTAGGCTTTAAGAAAACCATCGCATGTTTTGATTTCCATTTTCATGTAATCAACGTATTTTGGGACTTTTTACCCTGCATCCGTACTACTTACTACTTCCCGAAGTAATGTAAGGTTGTTTCAGAAAACCTCAATAAAATTTAGAGTCGTGTTTATTTTTATAAATACTGGATCATACAAAAATTTATTAATATAGATACAGATTTCAGGTCATTTGGGTTTTCCAACTGCTATTTTTTCTTTCGCCAAAGGAGACGTGATCTTTTTCAGTAATTTTGTTTTCATTTAAGGGATCTCAGGAGTCTTACTATTTTACTGAAGGTGCAATTTAGCATCATGTCACATTTAGTTTTATTTCTCATTCCCTAGAAAACATAAATACATGAAATTTTTGCCACTGAAAGCTTAATATATGTTCTATGTACACTGCTGGCCACTGTAAATGCAACACCCTGAAGGAAACATGAAAATAACATGAAATTTACAACATGCATTAGCGGAGGTGAGATATGCAAATGATTAGAATTTCAGAGCAGACGCACATCACGCGCGCCTGTGGCGCCACTTCAAAGCGCTATTTAAGGCTTGGAGATTTCGACGATTTCAAGTTTGGCAATTGTGTTTTTCTTGTGGTTTTTCAAAAAACGATCAATTATGCCTCGTCGAAAACAGCGATCATCCTTTGATCAAGTATCCGAGTTTGACAGAGGAAGGATAGTGGCCTACCGAGATTGTGGATTATCTTTCAGGGAAATCGGTAGTCGTGTTGGACAAAACGAAACAACTGTAATGCGGATATGTGATCGTTGGATGCAAGAGGGTACGACGGACCGGCGTGTTCGATCGCATCCACCTCAGCGCACCACTTCACGTGATGACAGGCAAATTGTGCGCATGGCAGTGACGGATCGCTCAGTCACATCACGAACCATAGCACAGCACATGCAGTCTGTAACGCATCATCCAGTGTCTGCTCGTACCATTCGACGCCGTTTACAGCAGAGTGGTCTGTCCACAAGACGTCCATTGCTTTGTCTACCCTTGACGCAGAACCACAGACGTCTCCGCCGTCAATGGTGCGATCACAGAAGGATGTGGACGGCAGAATGGAATGAAATTGTCTTTACTGACGAGTCACGCTTCTGTCTGCAACACCACGATGGTCGCATTCGAGTCTGGAGACACCGTGAAGAGAGGATGCTGAACAGCTGCTTTATGCACCGCCACACTGGTCCTGCACCGGGTATTATGGTATGGGACGGTATTGGATATCACTCTCGCACACCTCTAGTACGCATTGCCGGTACTTTAAACAGCCAGCGCTACATCTACGAGGTGTTGGAGCCAGTTGTCCTTCCTTACCTTCAGGGCTTGCCCATAGCCACATTTCAACAGGATAATGCGCGACCACACGTGGCACGCATTGTCCAACGGTTCTTCGTCAATCGCCAGATTGAATTGCTTCCCTGGCCGCCTCGCTCTCCGGATCTTTCGCCGATAGAAAACATGTGGTCCAGGGTTGCTCTACGATTGACCCAGATTCCATCCCCAGCTGCCACAGCAGATCAACTTCTGCAACGTGTGGAATCTGCTTGGTCTGCTGTACCCCAAGAACTCATCCAAAGTCTCTTTGAATCAATGCCGAGGCGTGTGGCAGCGGTGATCTCCAACAATGGCGGCTAGTCTGGCTACTGATTTTAGCAGGAACCACACTTCACAGAAGTCTATAAATTTAATCATTTGATACTTGGTCAACGTGTTATCTACAAAATAAATTTTGTTGTAATATCTCTTGTCTTTCTTGGTGTTGCAATTTAGGTGGCCAGCAGTGTAGAATAATTATTTCAATGTTCTACAACTGGTATTTTAATTAATTTGAAACAGTCCAGCCCTTTAAAGTTTGTTACCCTAATGACCTCTTCTAATGAAAATTCACAATTAACTTTATCAACACTATAAAATTTTCCCCTTTTCCGCAATTTGAATAAGGAAAATTTTCTTCAAACTTTAATTTCCCCCTCTTTGAAATATTTCTCAATAACTTGGTTTAAGTTAGCCCTATTTTTGGCTAGTTTAAAAGTTAATAAAAACGGGAAAGATGTTTTGCTTGGTTGCAATTTTATACCTTGGAAAATAGACTTCAGAAATCAGCATTTAAACATTTCAGATTATACAGCACATCACGGCAGTTAATATTCCAAAAGGTATAATAGTTTCAGTAGGTAATATAGTGTTTAAAATTTCCTTTCAATTGTAACTGCAGATGTGTATTTCTCCCCATCTGTTTCTTGTAAACACTGCCTTTTCTTAGAAACCATTGCCAATCGGCAGAAAAACACTTGTTCGAATCTTCCTTGGGACAAATGCCGATATTTGGGGAAAAGTGGGGGATGTTTGGTGACAATCTCTTCCTCTCTCGTTGACCTTCGCTTTAACGTTCTACCCCTCATCAAAAAAGAACTCTCCCCAAGTGACCAGTTTCTCGGGGAACTTCTCTTCAGAGGTAGGTCAATGACAAGTGTGTTGTGATGCAGGAGGGGAAGGGGGGGTTGAGTCATCAGTCGGCCGCGCTGAGCAACAATAGATGGCGACTGTGGAGAGGTGTGAGTGCAGTAAACTCGCCGGCTGAGAATAGCCAGTGACTCGTGCTACCCGGCAACTTCTAATGTACAGTACTATTTTAATTTTTCCCCCTTCGAATACTCATCGCCCCCAAATCGCCCCCCAGTAATTTATTGCCCCCCTGATAACCCAAATCGCCCCCTTGGGGGCGATCGCCCCCAGGTTGGGAACCACTGCCCTAAGTCTCTTCCTGCTCTTTTCCACCAGGTTATCTATATGTTTATTGCTCAAGATCTCAGGATCTAAGCTCTAACCTAGGTATCTGGGGTGTTTTTCACAGAGTAGAGAGCCGCCATCCATTATGATGTTAGGCTGTTAGTTGTACAAATGTATATTTGTGGCGAAGAAGCTAACTATGGACTTTGAGGTGTATAAAGTTCAATTTATGAGTATTTGCAAACTTCAACGCGTCAGTGAGGGTAAGGTTAATCATATGTTCAATATGGCAAATATCGGAATTGGAGTTCAAGAGAACAATGTCATCCGCAAAAAGGCCAACCTCGCACCTCTTAGTTATAACTTTTTCAATGCCAACCAAAAACAACGAGAAGAGGAGAGGACTCAATACAGATCCCTGCGGAACTCCCTGTCTGAGTTTAAAAGTTTTAGATAAAGAGTTATTAAATTTCACTCCAAACAGTCTATCCTTCATAAAATCATAGATCCAAGAGAGGGACACGTCTTTAACACCAAATGTGTCAAAGAGTTTGATAATTAATTTATTTCTCCAAACCCTATCGAAGGCACTTGTCAAGTCTAAAAACACAGCAACTGTATGGTTTGTTGGTTTAAGATTCTGAGAATCTTGTATCTTTTGTCCGAAGAATAAAATCTGATCCACGGTGAAATGTCCTTTTCTAAAGCCATATTGCTCCGTTGGGAGCAGGTTATTAGATTCAAGGTGGTAAGTTAATCTTTCTAAAATAATTGTTTCCATAAGTTTATATGAGAAGTTTGTAAGAGCGATGGGTCTATAGCTCTCAGGAGAGCTGGCCTTCTTGTTTGGTTTTCTAATAGGAATGACCAAGGCTCTTTTCCAGTCATGGGGAAGTCTACCAAGTCTCCAAGACAAATTCAAGATCTCCAACAATCTCAACTTTCCCCAAACTCCAAATCTTGAAATCATTTGGCCGTGAATATTATCAGGTCCAGGAGATTTATTTAAATTGAGAGCATTCAAAGCAAGTTCCATCTCCCGTTGTGAAAAACCAGCACTAAAGATAGGGTTACATTGGGTTGAGCTACGGTAGCCGTGGATAATCCTCCTAGCTCGTATTTCAATGTTTTTATCATCCTCAATAAAATTTAGGTTGCTTATCCTTTGATAATAGGATCCCAATAAGTTTGCTGTAGCTTTGTCGTCTGGGGGAATTTGCCCGTTCTCACCAAGAATGGTATTGCATTCCTCTTGTTGTGGCTGCTCAGAGCTCAAAGATTTAATCAATCCCCAAAGTCTGGAATTTAGAGTACTAGCATCAATGCTCCTGCAAAATTCGTTCCAATTCTTTCTTTTGGGTAACACAAAAGCTCTTTTAATTTCTGCATTTATTTTGTTTAGATTCGATCTAAGAGAGGGATCACTGGAGGCCTTTAGCTCTTGGAGTAATTTATCTCTTTTTTCCAAGAGGGGTTTTAAAACTGGAGATATATGCAGAAAGAAATGTGTGAATCGTTTAAAATTACGCTTGGTATAGTCTGGCCGGCTGCCCTAAAAATTGTATTTTTGAAAGCAGTCCATGTTGCATCAAGATCTTCAGTGGGAACTGAGAGAATGTCTCGATCAGTAAGGTCTCTAAATTTCTCCCAGTCGGCCTTTTTAAAATTCCAGTAATTTTTTCGGTTTAGTACTATTTTTTGTTTTCTACTTACTTCCACTAGAATAGGCAGGTGGTCACTACCAATGTTTGGTAGGACACTCCAACTATAATAAGGGAAAATATCCGGACTGACAAAGGAGACATCAAGTGTATCTTTAGTATTATAGCTATAAGAGAAATGGATAGGTGAGCCATCATTTAAAATAATGTGGGCATTGTCATCCATCAGGTTTAGTAGCTCAACCCCTCTTTAATTGTTAGCTGCACTGCCCCAATGCATATTTTTAGCATTCAAGTCGCCCAAGAAAATATTATTTTCATCAGAATAGTCAGATTTTCGGGTAGACTTCTATGGTTGGGAGGATGATATAAGTTCTAGATGTTGAGATTTGTGCCCTTCCAGTTAATCGTTATGCCCTGCATTTCCAGATCCGAGTTTGGAACTGATGGGAGAGTAATACCATGATAAATGACATCTCTCACAAAAAGGGCCAAGCCACCACCACCCTTATCCTGCCTATCTGAACGTAATACATAGAAACACTTTACTTTAAGTTTATAGTGTTCTTTTAATTTGGCCTCTTGAAGGGCAATAATTTGGACTTCATGGGTTTCAGCTAAATCCAATATAGCTTCAAGTTTTAGCCTACGGATTCAACGGGTCAACACCCAGTGTAGATACGAAAACATACAGTGGCGGTTGTCGGAAATCGAGCTAATCTCAGGATCCCCTCTCTTGCCTCTGTAGAGAGAGGACGTGCGCTTTTGTGCTCTTAGTCAGGCCTGCTTCGTGACTTTCCACGTGTTTGTGCCTTACTGCTTTCTTTTTTTCGGTCCTAATACTGGTCTGACTTTTTTTATTTATTAATTTATTTATTTCTTCTTATTATTTTTTATTTTTATTTTAATTCTTATTTATTCACATTATCAAATCTGCTACAATCTTGTGAACGGTAACCATGAAACATCCCACTGTTGATACCGAGGATAAGGAGTTCATGCTCTAAGGCACCTTGCAAGCTTTTCCTACGACGACGAAGACGAGCTAATCTCCCTCCGTTGGAATTCCAACTCGTTTACCACTCGGCTGCCTCAGGTACAAGTGATAAACTCTTGATTTATAATTTAGTTTTTAATAGATCAAACGGCAGAGTGAGGTTGTAGTATCTTGGTATGTAGGGCGAGTTGTCTGTACGATCATAGTATCCAACAAGATGAAGTTGCAAAATTTTTTTCGCAGCTTAACTTTGAACCGATAAGTAAAACCCATCTATTAACAAGCGGTTTGCAAAAGAAACTGAATTGAAGAAAAGGGAATCCGAATATATGCCCAATTATTCAAAACATTTAGACGCTACGCTAAATCTGCATAATTGCTATTCACTAGTGTGAAGGATATCGTACAGTTAATAATTTTGGTATCTGTAATAGGCTCGAAACTTCGCTGGGTACATTAATCAAGGCTGTAAAGTTATACCGATTGAAAATAAAATATTTTTAAATATATGAATTAAACTGTTGTACCTCGACACTTATCAGGATCTCAATTTTGTAATTATAAATGTGGCTCTTTTGTATTTAGTAAAATTAAGAATTATTTAATAATGGTTTCCTGTGAATGGCAAACTATGATACTAATGTATGGCTGAATGTAAATATTATGTTTTGTAAATATATGTGTTTTTCAAGAGTGAAAATCAGCGAATTTTGAGTTATTTCTTCTAATGAAATGAAAATACATGAAAGTATAATTTTCACCAGCTCGGCGTATACGAACACGAGCAGGAAGGTGAATTAAATACCAGGTCAAGAGTTGACATATGAGGCTCAAGAGCCATCTCTAATCAGTTATTCTAAACAATTCCATAATGATTTAGTTTTGATTTAGAAGGTAACCATACGAGAGTTATCATAATTTTCCTTATCAATACGTTTATCGCATACTAGGCAGCGTTTGGCAAAGTAATATTCGAAAATGAATAACATTTATAGTTTTTCTCGTTGAAAACGGCGTTTCCAGGGGTAATTTTGGTAAAACTGCAGTTTTGGGCGCCCCTTGTTTTTTTGGCGTCAATAGTGTCAACGTTTCATTGAAGTTGGCGGCAATAAACGTCCATCGTGATATATGCGTCACGAAATAATCAAATAACAAACACGTCAGAAATTTGCAGGAGTAACAACATTGGTACCCGCGTGAGAAAACTCGCACACTTGGCGACCAAATTCCGGGGGCTCCCTGAAGTGCAGTGAAGCTGTAATTTTTGAAAAATTGCAAATTTATACCAACTAATGTATATATAGAAGCAGTGTTTTTTTCTAAAAAAAAATAGGTGGGTATACTATGTTAGTAGTGGTGGGTATACTGTGTTTGTATTTTGAGTACCGTGTTTTTCCACGTCACGTCACAGAGAAACAAAAAAATCACAATTAAAAAAAACAAACTTTTTGTTATATATTAACAATTGATTCTTAAGTTTCTTAAAATTTCGGTTAAGTTAAGCCAAAATAATACTTTAAAAAAAAAGGTGGAGATATGCCGTATCTCCACGTATCCCCAGAAAAAGCCCTGCATAGGAGGAATTTCGCTAAGCAATGAATCAGGGCCCCTTCACACAAATATCTGTTAACGTACGCGTTAAAGTTTAACCAATCATATAGCTGAGCGCTATGACATCATCCGTTGACTCCCGTATCATCATCCGTGAACACTCCGTTGACCTTTTATGCTTACGTTAAGGGCCTGTTCACATAGATTTCGTCAGCGTCAGCGTTAAAGATTCCGTTGGTGCTGATTGGTTAAATGGGTCACAGATGGGTGTTTGATTGGTTAAAAAAATTAGCGCTAACGCAGATGGATTCTATGTGAACAGGCCATAAAGGACTGTTATGTGAACAGGCCTTAAGTTTCGAGCAAAAGTCTTCGCAAAATGGAAGCTGTATTAAATCTCCATAGGATTTCTTAGTTTTGTTCTCCAAACCTCTCCAAGCTGGCCGCAGTGGCGTAGCGAGGGGGGGGGGGCAAGGGTGGGGATCTATCATGCCTCGGGCGCCACTTTCGGAGGGGTGCCAAATGGTCCTTTTCATTAATTCTATATATAATATCACTATATGTTTTTCGGGGGGGGGGGGATGCCAGAAGGTATCATGCACCGGACGCCAGTTATGCTCGCTACGTCACTGGCTGGCCGTCTCACTCCGATGGCGTATTTCTCACCATCTGACCATAGGAAACCTAAAATCTTGTAAAAGTAACCAAGGGCCTGTTCACATAGGAGTCCGTGCGTTACGTTAAGGAAAAGATGACGTTAAGACGAAAATAAACCAATCATAGGCGTTAAAAATTTCATTGCTAATCGTTTGGAGGCATATGATTAGTTTATTTTCGTCTCAACGTCATCTTTTCCTTAACGTAACGCAACGTAATGGACTCCTAGGTGAGCAGGCCCTAACTTTCCAGCAGGGCCAACAGGAATGTTGGGTTAACTGCGTTTCATGGGCTACGCCCCCAACGCAAGATTTCATAGGATAACAATTTGGAGAACAACGAATGAACACCATACAGAAAAGTAATAGGTTGAGAATGTTTGAAATACTTTACTTTTATAGTTAGCTTTTTGAAATCTGGCAATGTTAGTTTGTTTATATTGACATAGACATCTTTCCCTCATGTGACAGTTCGGTGTTATCCTAGAATGTGTAAAGGCTTGTTCACGAGCAGAATGGATTCATAATATGATATGTGTTGAAACTGAATTTGAAGACCATATTATCAGGCATTGATTGGTTACAAGAAACGTTGATTGATTATGATATGTTACTCTATTTTTTTTATATATTAATGAAATTAGTTTTATTTTAAAGCAAAGAAATAATGATTAATTATTGCGTTTGACATCAAGATCTGTCTTAGCTTTTGAAATGTGGAACGAAGATAAAAAATTAAAGTCTCTAAGAGATTTGATTGAAGATGCACCTAAAACTTTGACGAAAGACTATTTACAAAGTCTATACACTGCTTTATTCTATCAGAAATTAGAAACGTGAGTTATGGATGGTTAAAATCTATTATAAACATATGTTACAAGCTGTGTTTGTACTTTTGTATGACCCCTTATCGTTTAAGACCATGCTCAGATTTATCGGCATATCATTTTATCCCACTTAGAATTTCTTTTTACTGATTCTAATCATTTACTGTTTATTAAATTGTCACATATGTTTATGTAGTAAATGGCTTTATTTATTCTTTTATTACTGCAAAATAGAGAATCTCTGTGCCTGCCATTTTACCATTTCTGATATTAATGGTAACTAATCTATGCAGATGTGTTTTTTACACCATAATATTTGTCTTGAATGTTCATTTTCCTCAGGCAGTCTGTTTATAATTTTTGTTTTTGTTGTTCATAAAATTGTTAAATGTTTGCCATTATCTCTTAAAGTATTCGGCAGTCAGTGCAAAGAATTTGCTCTGTATCAATTCATATATGTACAAAGAATCTGTACTTTTAACAATTTAAAAGTTTTCAGTATTGATCAAAGAAGTAGGGGTAATATTTGCTTCAGTTTTATTTAGTACTCTGGCCATTTGTTGATATTTGCTATAGTAGAATGGTTTTTAATTCTGAAATATAAATCCCAAAATAACTGTCTAGTTATTTTGGGATTTATGAGATTTAATATAACAATTTGCTATATTTGCATTCAACAAATATGTGTGCAAGCTCAAGGTTATAGAAGATCTGAAATGAAATGGAAAAAATAAGTATCTTTTTTCATCAGTCATGAACCCTTTGAAAACCTAGAGGTTGTACAGTAAATAATGTTTAATTATGGGTTGAAATGTTGACCTATAGTTTTGCACTGCTGGCAAATAATTTTTTTTACTGTAAAAGTCTTAGTAGAATCCAGTGGAGAGTTTTGAGACCACTAAAATTGGTTCTGTCTGTCTGTTAGATTACTAATGTAGGATTTAATTATTATAATAACTATTTAGAGTGACAATATTAATCTGAGGTAAGCAAGCAATAATTATTTAGGTATACTTAAATAAAGCTTATTGCAAAAATATGTACACAAGAAAAATAATCAGGTTACCCTGAAAAAAAAAATATTTTAACCAATTTGAGATTTTGTATATGAAGTTTTGATACAGAAATTTATATTTGCTAAACCTTATTATATCATAGAATGTGTTTTAGATTATATAACCTTAAGTTTCTCAAATCATATAACCTATGAGTTGTTAGATACAGCAATTTATGAGTCCTTAGATAACATTTAGTGATGGGATGATTGTTACTTAATTAGGAAAAATCCTGATAGAGAGATACTGAGCCAGTTGGTGGCTGAACAACACAGGACTCACTTTTGATATTAGAATCTAAAGGTTTCAGTCCACATGGTTAAAATAGGTGTTTGGAGCTGCTCTCAGAATTGACTTTGAATTGTTAAAAAGAAGGGCAGAAAAAGAGATGACCCTAGATCTGAATGAACTAATCCCCAAAACCATTCAGCTAACTTACAACTAATGAAATTAAAATATTCAAAATTTAAGCCTGCACATGTAAAAGCATACTTGCACTGATACTCATGTATCCAATATATTTATATTTAAGTAAAGATATTTATCTTATATGAATATTCATATTACATCAAATTACAGTCCTTATTGTGTACCATTAAGCAATTCAAATATCATCTCAAATATGCTGTAACTTGAGGTCTTGAAGGGTTTTAATGATCTCAAAAACATAAAATAACTTGTAAGTACACTCTTTTTGAATATATCAACTGTTACTAACCATACAGAAATCCTTTCTTTTAAGTTTTCTAGTAAACTACTCAGTGTAGGAAATTTGAAATCTTGTCAGATTTGGGGATTGTGCCAGTTTAGTTGTAAATAAGTTAATTTATAGGATGCCTAAGGAAATAAATAGGCTAGTAGAAAACACATGGTAGAAACGGTCAAACAGAAAAGAAAAAAAAAAAATTCTTAAAAATTAAAACACATCATTATGACAGTTGTTTCTAACATGGATTACAAATATTTATTTCTATTCTTCTAGCAATAATTTGTTATTAGAAATCACTTTATTTTTAATTTAATACTGTTAAGGATATATGCCTTTCCTAAAGCTGTAAGTATAAAAGGAGATATAGCCTGGTTATCTGCTTTTATACTAACAAATATAAGCCAATGTTTCTTCATAATCTTTCTAAATAAAGTTTACTGGATCATTTGAAGTAAAAGTCCCTAATTATATGTCCTAAATCCTATAAAAACTTGAAAATTTCTCAGAATTTTCAGTCACAAATTATGATACTAAAAAAATAGTGGTATAATCATTTTTTTTTCTGTGTGTGTATGCATGTTGGAACAACTGCAATTCAATTACCTTTCTCTAACTGTTCAATCTTTATCTCCTAGGAGAGCACCAGTAGTGACCCTGGGACAACCCTGTTGTCCTAAAGACACTACTGGTATAAGATATTTTAAAATATATGTGAGGTATGGTGAATATGAAAAAAAAAATAAAGATGATCATATAGTTTTTTACTTGTTGAAAATTAATCATTGTAATTTTACAGCTTGCATTTGATGAGTGATAGAAAATTTAATTATAAATGATATTGAGTCTCATAAAAAATTTTCAAGGAGTTTTGTGCTGGATCATGTGTGAGATCTCTATTAACATGATCCAAGAGAAATGTGTTTATTTTCTCTATGGTATAATAATCACAATAGAATCAGAATAGTATTTCATTGTTAAGCTATTGTTCTTGCTTTTATCATTAAGCATAATGAACTTAAGCTTATGTTTAATTAAATATTTGTGTTATAATCTGCCTTCAGTTTAGAGATGAAATATCTTTTTTAGTTTATTTCTAGCAGCAAAAAGAAAAGAATATTTGTCAAAATCCCAAATAACAATCACTTTATTGAAGTATTATAGCTTGCTTCAGAATGCAGTAATGTATCAGTTCTCAGAAGATTGGTATGTATGAGCGACAATGAAACACAATCTATTTTGGCTTTGAAGCTGAAAACTAGGATGTATTTGAATTTTTGCAATCAATCTTGAACTCTAACCTGTTAATGATAGCAAGTTTTAAGGCTTATTTCTTAGTTTTACTAATTTTAAAATGAAGTTATTTATAAAGTAAATTATAAAACTGTATTGTTTATATATTTTTATAACTGTTATAAGAGTTTTTTTTTCCATTTTTAGGGATATTGATGTAGAATCTATGGTTAATGCTCTTCTGCTTGAAGTCACTAATGAGAAAGCCTCAGCATCTAATCGCCATTTTTCATATGTAATCCTACAGAAACTGAATTTTACTGAATTTGAGTCCTTAAAGATAATCTCAGCAGACATTGGTCGACTCTTAATTCATGTTCTTCCTATTTTGATTACTCAGGTAGTGTTTACTCTGAAGAGCATTTTTTTAATAAAAATGTTCTTCAGAGTAAAATTTTTAGCTTATAATTTGCTTTAGATGATTTACCTAAAGATATGCTTGATTGAAAATTACTTTATAAACTGATATTTTTCTAAGATATGAAATACTGTCCTTAAAACTATAAGGGACATTTTCCTTTATGTTTCCTTAAAAATTAAAACAAAACAAGCATACAAGGTGTTATCAAAACTGTAATTAAGATGAAAAATCAAATAATATTCATTGCATATTTACCAAAATGTATATTACATGCGTCATTTAAACATTATCTTATCACAAAAACTATCTAATTTAAAAATATATATTATCTACTTGTTAACTTTAAACTGTTTATTTCAAATTGATAAAGTACTTTAAAATTGTTTTATTTTTCATGTGAGATGAGCTTCATTATTTTTATTTTAGGATATAAAGTGTCCTGTTGTTATTGATGTTATCAAAAAATTGATCTGGTATGTAGTAACTCTCTTTATTAAAGTAATAGGAAATTGAGAATGAAAGTTTTGTGAAATAATAATTTTGCATCTTATACTGCTGTTTAAATTAATGAAATGTGACCTAGAGTTTTGGTAGCATTAGGATTGGTATACATCAGTACTATATTTTTGAAGCTTTTAAAATTAAAGACATTTAGTTGACTGAAATTCACATTTAATAAAAAGGTTTTTTACTTTATACTTTTTTAAGTTAGTTTTACCTGTATTTATTTTTACTATTTAATGTTTGATTAAAAGTTAAAATTAATGTTGTTGAGAGCTTAAACATATTTTTTATTCTCCTAGGTTCAGAAAGTCAAATTTAAATGAAATAAGATAAAAGTATCTGAAATACTAAATTGAAATGTTGGTTATATATATTTTATTGTATGTAACAATACAAATGATGTAATATTTATTATTAGACTGTGGATGTAATACTTGTATAAATGCATTTTGTATTAAGTGTTGAAATATATTTAAATATATAAGTAAACAATTTCAATAATATGTTGGAAAGGGAAGTTTTTCCTTTAAAGCCCACAAAATTAGTATGTTCAGCTCTATTGAGACAAACTAGTAAACTAATAAGCATAAGCATAGCATGCTTCTAACTTTTTTTTGGGGGGGGGGGGGGGGTACGAATTAGGGATGGGATATTGAAAGCAAAATATAAGAGTATCGTTAATAATATTGATATGAGTATCAATAATATGAGAATCAATGTTAATATTGATATCAATAATATATCGGCTCAAAAATATCAATATTTCAACATATCGACGATATTTTAAAATATTGACGATATTTCAAAATATTGACGATATTTCAAAATGTAGACAATATTTCAAAATATTGGTAACACATTTTCCTTTCACTATGCAGTCAATCGTATTCGGAGGAATGATTGTATATTAAAATAATATATATATGGTAATAGTACAATAAAAGAATGATCGTAATTTAATTCAATAAGGAAATAACATACTTCCCTCATACGGCAGTTCACAAGGGGACGTGGATTGTGCGAGGAACAACAAACTGCAATCAAATTGACCATGTTTTGATTTCAAAAAGATGGGCTACTTCAATTGAAGATGTTAGAGTTTTTAGAGTAGCTAATTGCGACTCTGACCATTTTTTGTTGGTTTCTAAGTTTTGACATAGAATATCCATGGTCAAAAGTTCTCTTGCCAGGAAAAACAGATTTTCGATAGAAAAATTAAATGACAATCACACAAAACAGGAATACAAGTCTAAAATTGAAGAAAGGATATCGAACTCAAACCTAAATGTAAATATTGATACAGAGTGGAATTTCCTAAAGGAAACTATTTTAGAAGCTGCTGATGCAGTACTGAAAAGGGATGGAAGACAAGCTAAAGAATGGTTTGATGAGGAGTGTAAAAGGGTTATAGATGTGAAAAATATTGCTAGAGGAAAAATGCTTTAAAATTACAGCAGAGCAAATAAAGAGGACTACGAATATAAGCGAAGTATTGCAAATAAGATATGTAGAAAGAAGAAAAAGGAGTTTCTAAATAATAAGATTGAAGAACTTATTGAAAATAACAGAAAAAATGAATCCAGAAAATTTTACAGAGAGACTAAAAGGCTGGTAAATGAGTTCCAACCGCATTGTTTTAACTGCAAAGGAACTGATTGGAAAATCATTGCGGATTTACCAAGTGTTAGAGAGAGATGGAAGGATTACTTCCAGACGCTGCTCAAGTCGGACATTGGGACAATATGGAATAATAATTATGAAGATGCTAACCAGGAAGAAATTCCTGCGCCATCTTTTGAAGAGGTAAAACTAATTATTCAAAAAAGGAAAAATAATAAAGCTCCAGGAAAGGACGAGATTAGTGTTGAATTTATAAAACATGCAGGAGCAAAACTGTGGCATAAAATTTACGAACTGATCACCCATATTTGGGAACAGGAGGAAATGCCAGCAGAATGGAATTTAGGAATTATTGTCCCGATATATAAAAAGGGTGACAAGAGGGACTGTAGTAATTACAGGGGCATTACACTAAATGTCACCTACAAAATTTTTACTTGCTTAATCTACAGGAAACTTATGCCAATAGCGGAACAAATTATAGGACCAATTTGGTTTTAGGTCTAACTGCTCTACCATCGACCAAATACATATAATGAAAAATATCTTTGAGAAGTTTAATGAATATAATATTGATATATTTGCTTTATTTGTTGATTTCAAACAGGCATTTGATAAAGTGTATAGAGTCAAAATGATTGGAATTTTAGCTGAGCTAAAGATACCAATGAAATTAGTCAAACTAATCCAAATTACTCTGAAAGATTCTCAAGCCACTGTTTTAATTCAAAATGACTTCTCGGGGTTTTTTGATATAAGTGCAGGTGTTCGACAGGGTGATGAATTATCACCCTTATTGTTTAACCTAGTTCTCGAACATGGCATTCAAGGGTTGGATCTTAGAGGCTCAATTTCCTGTAAAACCACACAAATCTGTGCATTTGCTGACGACATTGTAATTTTGAGCAGAAGCAGGCATGCATTGGTTGCAACGGCAGAAAAACTAATTGAATCAACAAGCGCTGTCGGTCTCTCACTTAATGAAAATAAGACA
The DNA here is from genome assembly GCA_907164885.2 of Dolomedes plantarius. Taxonomy (NCBI): domain Eukaryota; kingdom Metazoa; phylum Arthropoda; class Arachnida; order Araneae; family Dolomedidae; genus Dolomedes; species Dolomedes plantarius. Next base: position 57,688,130 of record OU015495.1, on the reverse strand, counting down.
AAATATATGGAGAAGACTAAATTCGCCAGTGACTACAGAGATTGTCTGATTGTTGATTACTATAAATTTGAAACAGTTAATAGTTTTACATATCTAGGGTCTATCATTAACGTTTCAAATACTACTTCAGAAGAGATTAATTGCAGAATCCTAAAAGGGAACAAATGCTATTTTTCATATCGACATCTTTTAAGAAATAAACTAATCCCTAAAGTAATCAAATTAAAGATATACAAAACAATTATCCAGCCTGTGGTAACATATGGTTTTGAGACTTGGACCCTGACATTAAAAGATATTAATAACTTAAGAATATTTGAACATAAAATTTTGAGGAAGATATATGGACCAATTCAGGTAAATAGTAATCTATGGAGAATAAGAACTAATAAGGAAATAGAAGCACTCATAAAATGCAAAGACATAGTAAAATTTATTAAAGCATAATGAATATCTTGGCTCGGCCACATCGAGAGATAAACTGATAAGCGAGTGGCAAAATTCTTATACTGGAAGCCAATGTGCAACAGACCAAGGGGAAGACCAAAAAAAAGATGGTTAGATGATGTGTTGAATGACCTAAAATGTCTGAAGATAACCAACTGGAAGGGGAAGACTGGAGACAGAGTTGTCTGGAAAGGGATTGTGCGGCAGGCTAAGGCCCATCACGGGCTGTAATGTCAACTAAGAAGAAGGAAATAACATTTCAATAAACAATATTTTATCAAATTAAAAAGTTTCTATTTAGAGAAAGAAAGAAATCCTAGTTTGGGTGAAGCAATGGCAACACTGAGTGTATGTAAACAAATTGGAAGGAGATATTGGAGATAACCGGTTTCTAGGCCGAAACCCTTAAAACAAGAAGTTTTTGTACGTCACAGTCCATTATTTGGAAAATGAAAAATTAGCTTCCTGCACCATTAGAGTCTTTGAAATGGACCAGAGCCATACTGGAGATTACATTTCTTCAAGAATCCTTCATATCCTGCTGTAGTTGGGTTTGAAAAAAGAAGCACTAAATTAAGTGGTTACTGATGAAGGATCGAATATGGTTAAAGCCGTGGAAATTGCTTTTGGTAGAAAAAACATGTAACAAGTTTTGCCCATCTCTTCAATTTGATCGCTTGCTGTTCAATTGAAGCCATACCAGAGCTCTTTCCACTAAATGGAAAGGTGAAGAAAGTGGTGACCTGGTACAAATACAGTGTTTGGGTTTCATGTGAATTGAGAGCAGACAGAATCTCAAACTCATGCAGAGTGTGGAAACAAGGTGGAATTCTACATACGAAATGATCGAGCATTTTCTAAGCCTCAGCCCAACACTCAACAACATCATCTGCCGACACACATCAGCACCAAACATGGCAACAGCTGCAGAGAACCAAGATTTGCAGGAAATCATCCAGCTTCTTGAGCCTCTTGTAAAAGCCTCAAAACAGTTATTAGAAAATAAATACCCCACAATCAGTATCGCAATTCCAATAGCAACCATGGTAGAAAATAAAATTTCCAACATGTCACCTACGTCTAATGTTGGCCTCAAACTGAAAGAAGGAATCTTGGAAGCGGCAAAAAATGGCTCATGGTTGAGAATGTAATAGCACTGGCCATAAGTACATTATTGGACCCCGATGGAAGACATTATACTTCAGACTACTATCAAAGTAATTCGAGAACTGAAAGGAATTTTGAAAAGTGCCCATTCACCGAAAAGTGGACACAGTTCCGATTCTGACAATGGAGAAGGATCTGAATCATCTTTCTATGGTGAACACTCCAAAACGGTTCAGAAAACTTGGAAACATCAAAGTTCTTTGTGTAGCTCAGATTTTCCTGTTGAGCTTACCTTTTATTTGCAATCCCCTGCAGAGGCTGACATCATCAAGTGTCCGCATTCTTTTTGGAGTAAGTCAATTGGATTGTACCCGGAACTATGTAGGGTTGTCAAGCAATATTTGGCTACGACTTCAATAAATTAACTCAGCCAGAAATTGTCTCACATTGAATAAACTTCTTTCCTCCACTCAGTGGGAGAAGAATTCTTTTTTTTTTTTAAACTAATGGACAATAATTGTTTTTATTCATTTTTTGTTCTTTCTAGAATTTATTTTTATATATTGAACAATTTTTGATTTTTTTTCACACATTTTTTTATTGCTTACATTAAAAATTACTTTGTATATATTAGAAATTATTTGTATTTAAAGAAATAAATAATAATGTTTTCAAGTTTAATTCTTTTGCCTGATTAACTTATGTATCTTTTTTAAATTAAACTTTTAGATAAGCTATTCACAATTTAAATCACTTCTGGGCTTTCATAAACTAAAATAATTAATGATAATAGTTTAATTAATTAATTTTTTTATTTTATATTTGGATACAACAATTCACCTGTCTTCAGCTCTATACTTCTTATAAATACCAAACTCAAGATATTTCAAAATATTTAGCCTTGTTTACTTGATTGATATGAAACTTTCTGACAGGTTTTATAATGGAACTGACTTTCAAACACCTTAGTGAGATGGGATGATGTGGTATATAATTCTTACTGAATAAAAGTTATAGGCCAATTCCACCATCAGTTTTTATTCTTACTGGATTAATTTGTTCCATTTTGGCTCATTTTCAGGAAGTCCTCAGAGAACTTTATTTAAAACAAAAAAAGTTTTATCCTTTAAATTTAAAAATCTCCAATTCAAAACAACATGAACCAAAAGCTTCAAAAGATGTTTGTCTTAGGGAGTAAACATCTACACATGTAGTAAATCTGATGAAAAAGACTTTTAAGATTAAACTATCCAGAAGAAAACTTCATGGTGGAATTGGCCTATAACTTTTATTTAACATTGTTTTATAGTTCTTTTTATCCATTTGTTTCAACAGTTGAATATTGACCCTCATTGATTAATTTTACAATTTTTCTGTTTAATTTTTTTTGAATCTCATTTATTTTTTCCCTTTGGTTTTGAGATTTTCAACCCAAATTTTTATAAATTATAATTATTTCAAATAAATTCTTTTGAAAATGGGTAATCAATAATATTGGGAATATAATATCGATATTCCGATATTATCAGAAATCAAATATTGATATTATAATACCTAATATTGAAGGGTAAATATCAATATCAATATCCCATCCTTAGTATGAATTGGATTCAGTTGAGGTCCTCCTCTGTGCATTGACTGCCGGACTGTCCTTAAAATATGAAATATTATGATTTTTTGAAGTTGAATAACAATAGAATTGATGTTTGAGTAGTATTTTAAAGTTATACAATGAGGAAAATTAAAATAATATAAATAAAGTAAGGAAAAAATATAGCATCGAATTTTTGTTATGGATCATATGATTGTTAAAAATATGATTGTTAAGGCTAAAGACATAATCGGAATCTTCAGTTTCACAGTTTGAAAAGGCAGAAAAAAACCAACTTTCTTAAAAGTTTTCTACAATTTTCTGATTTTAACTGAACTTCTATTAAGTTTTAATCTATTTCAAGTTAAGTTGGGGGGCGGGGGCACGTACCCCCCATGCTACGCTTATGCCAATAAGGTCTTGATTAATCCTGCTAATTATTATCTTAATGAGAAATTTATTAATGTTTTATTGATTTTAATGTTCTAAAGGCATAATGTGACATGTTTATGTCTCTTAAAATTTGCTATATTATTACAGAAAATTTATGAAGTTTGGGAAAAGGATAACATTTAATGCAGAATTTTTAATGGAGTTCAAAAATGGTCATTTGATTGGCAGTTTAATTTTAGTGTTAAGGGTTCACAGACCTGTTATATGTTAGACATCCTTTAGATTCTAAAGGATGTCTAATGTCATCTAAAGTTTAGATGATAAGGTTATAAATTATTTTTGTATCAATATTTATCATATAGGTGCTTATTCAATGAGAACTGGCCAGAAGATTTTCAGTGTTGTTCTCTGACTTTTTTATGCAAAGCCATAATTTCTCCAGACACTCCTTTGACTCAAGGTATGTAGCAATAATTTGTCAGTAGTTCTCTCATTTTTTTCTGAAACATGATGAGTACTATAGTTTGGGACGTGTAGGCTAGGCAAATAATTAAAACACAAATATCTAGTTAATTTCTTTTAACATGCCGCTAGGCCAGTGATCGTATATAAATAAAATACAACTTAATATTTACTACACACAGGGTTAGAGGCAACAACTAAATTTATTTTATATTTCGCAAATTTAACATATCAATACATTAGCTCCCTGACACATACAAAAGGAAGGGAGTAACCCTTAAAGCATTCTTTCATTTACAACTCCATATCCATAACATACAGGCTCCCTGGTACTTAAATCAAAAGGGAGTTACTTGTAACTAAATGCACTATGCAGAATAACTAAACACATTAGGTGGTTGGCAAAAACCAAAAAAAAAACTGTTAATTATGGAGCTCCTCTTAGCTATTACTTTTATATAATTAAACCAACATAAAATAAAAATAAAAAGTTTTACCTTGCCATCTGAGGCTATAAAAAAAAATAGAAGAGAAATAGAAAGAAAGGCAAAGACAGGATAGAAAAAGGGGTGGACATGTCCAGGGATCAAGGGAGTAGCACCTAGGTCATCTTCCTCTCCTCAAGACATCTCCATCTCATCCGGTGAAGCAGCAAGGGAATCATCACAGTGGCATGGAGGGCAAAGGAAAGAGGGGGTGAAACTGCGTCTCACGACTGCTAGCATTCAACTACTCGGAAAATCTCTCTCCCCCAAGGAGAGAACACCGCTTCACACCTCAGGAGCTGTGTGCTTTCACCGTGTCGCGCCCAGAGAGAAATAGTCCGGGGGCGCTCCTCGCATCTCAGCCCTGTAATTGATTAAAATTTTTGGAAAATTTATTTGGAGGTTTCCTCCTCTCTCGCTAGAAATTTTTCTACAGTTGGCCACAACAAAACAAGAGTCTTTTTGGTGGAGAAAACTTTTTGCCTCTCTCGACGCAACTTTTGGTGTTAATGTAGCACTCCGTCAGCCCGACTATCCCAGGCGGATGTCTGGCAAATCGATCAGTAAATTCCTTTGGCGTGCTCTTCGAATTCAGCTTGGATACAGCTGCACTTATCCACATGAAAATGGCTTAACAAGAAAGGACTGGGTTACATAGGCTAGAACTAAGGGGAGAGAAAGATATTCAAGGGGAAATACACGATCCCTGTTGCTATGCATGGTAAAATTTTCGACTGCCAAAACCTAACAGTATTTCGTCAACCAAAATCATTTCGCCACCACCTTACAAAGATTTTAACACCTATCAAGGAATTAATTACTTATTTTTATACACATTTTTTTTATAACTGTAGATTAATTACTTATTTTTTTTATACACACTCTTATAACTCTAATTGTTTACATCAATGAGAATGATAATGAGGATACATCTTTTAGCTTGGTGTTTTATTGTCATGACTTGTCATAGTTATGGTAACATTCTAGAGTAAATATACAAGAGGATTTGCCTGTATTTCAGTCCAGTGGTGCACCCAGGATTTTATCTTGGAAGGGCCCAAGTTAAACGGATAAAAATATTTTTAATGCAAATTTAGTATTCATAATGTAATTTCTATTTCTTTAGGAGGGGCCAGGGCCCCTTGGCCCACCCCTTGGGTGCACCACTGCTTCAGTCAGCAATTATATGAATAGCATATATTACTTTGGTGCCACATTTTGATGGCATTCAAAACGTGAATGTTAATGAGCATATTTTTCTTTTCTATCAGGAATGTTGAATATTTTTGAAAACAATATCTTTATTTTTATTAATCTTAATTATCTTGTCTAAAAAAAAAAAAGGCTAAAAAGTAGTAATATTGTGATATTTGGATGCCACAAAGTGGGTGCCAGGCCTTTTATTTTTATTATTAGTTTTACTTCTTTAATATCTCTACTCCATTGGTAGCATGAATGTTTTTTATATGAAGGGTTTTAAATTTGTATTTTCGTTCAAGTAATTATATATTTTAATTATCTTACTTGAAAATAAAAGAGTATGACTGTTAGCATAATAAAAAAAAAATTAGTGTATTTTTATATTGTGTTCATTTCTGTCTAATTACATAGAAATGCTTAACAATGTCTTTTTCAAATAATTTTTTAAAAGTTATTACATGTTAATTTTGTCTACATCTCTGAAATTTAACATAGTTTTCATCTTAAATTGAACTTTATGAATAAATAAGGAACACCTTTTAAATCAGAATTCATTTTGGTATCTGTAAAAAGGAAAGAATAATTCCTTGAAGAAAAATGAGGATACATCCCTAAAATTCTTTATCCATATGCTGAACACCTGGAAATTGAAATAAGGCACATCCTGTGTAAAAGGATTGAAATTAATAGTTTGATACATATAATTGTAATAAGACAGATGACTTACTCTTCTTTCGTGTTAGCCATGTTACTCAGAATGTGTTTTTACCCTTAAACCGGCCCATGAATTTGTTGCCATTATCAGGACTATCGGTCAAATTGACCCCCAAGCCTAAAAATCTGTTATTTTTGTGTTATTACGATGGAACTGCATGTTGATATTCTGCACAGGGTTATTTAATTTATATTAGTGATGAATAGTGAGGAAAAAAAATCATCTACACTTATTTATTCAATTTATTTTGATCTGGTATCTACATCATCAAATCGTAGGGCTCTTAAAAGAATTGCACAATGTTTCTCAGACATAATTGCTCAAAAAATTAGCCTGCCAGTGGTTGAGGTAGAGAGCTTTGAGTGATGTCAAGGCTTCACAGGATACTTTAAAAATCGCACTGAACACTGAAATCCCTATCAGGACCGGTAGGCCTGTTATTGCTCAGTGGCAATAACAGGCCTACTGGTCATTTTGCCGTCATACTTTTACAAAATTGCAACTTACTGGCAAATGGCGAGCATTTGTGAAACCCTGATGTGCTCTCCCTGATGTCCAGGAACTGACTAGGATGTCAAAGCCAGCCAAGCGTTATGCCTCTCCCCACTCCTGCCCCACTCCTTAGTTCCACTGCTGTCGGTCATAATGACTGGTGGTCCGGTTTGAGGGTTAATATTCTCCCGAGATACTGCATCTTTGGTATTGTTTATAGTTAACAATATGGTATCTACTTAAATTTTCAAGCTAATATGTGTGTCAATAGCTGTAAAAGAAAGAAAAAATTTCAAAATAGTAAATGAAATTTGAATTGGTATGTTACTATTAAAACTTTTATTTATTTTTTTTTTTTTTGTTGTAGATGATATAAGAAAGCTATCTTCACTTTTATCATCATGGCTAATTATACCTTCATCAATGCCTCCTAGCAGATCTCCAGGTTTTAGGAAGTCATCTAGCTCTCTGTCAATAACTGAAATAGATGGCACAGACACACATGATTTCTTTTCTGTTTTAAATTATGGTAAGTTATAATATTTCACAGCTTTTTCTATTGAAACAGAAGTTTTGCAGAGCTTAAAAATATTTACTCATCATCACAGCAGCAGTGATTGGTTGTAGAGTCTGATATGTTTGTATGCTAATATTAGTGCAATACCCTATAAATATATAAGAGTAAGGGCTTAGGGTCCTTAATATTTCTGTATGCTTTTAAAACCACTTAAATATCACACTAATTTTCAAAATATAAGAGTGAATGAATGGTTTGATACCAATTGCTTAATGGTTGGTTGGTTGGATGAGAGTATTACAGTCAACTTTTGCTTCAGAAAAGCCTTAATATATATTCTAGAATAAATAATTACATATTAGTATCTCTCCCAGTTCATGAATGAAAATCAGCTTATGTTTGTTTTAGCTCATTTCAAACCCATATTTTATCAAAATGTCATTTTGTAGTCATACTAGCTCATTTGATTTAAATGTCATTCTTGGAGGACTTATTAAGTGTTTTTATGTATGTAACATTCTAGGTAAGTGAGAAAATTTATGTATTGAAACAGCTATTTTTCAATATTTAAATGTGATTTATTAATCATAAGTTCCTGTGATCTTAAAAAAGTATAACTTAACTGAATTTTGCCTATTTAAAATGATGTGTTGTATATGTCTTATTGCAAGTACATAGTGAATGATGATTTAGTTCTGATATAGCTGTCTTGGACAGCATTTTAAGTCTGATAGTATTTTGAATTTGTTTGTTGAAGCTGTTGTAATTTAAAATATTTTTATCTAAAGAAATTTTATCAGTATTCTTATAAATTGTTTAAGTACAACATAAAATTCAATTTTAAACAAGATAGCAAATTTTCTAGCATATGCAGTAAATCAATTTAACCATTATTATACTTCCTTTTGTCATCTATGCCTGACAGGAAGGTAAATATTGCAGTAGGGAATATTAAATAACATTTATGATATACTGTAATTTATTATTTGTTTAAGCAATCATATAATTACCGTGGCTGTGCATATGAGTGCAAAATATTTAATAGGAAATAGGAAATACATTGATATACTACTATAATAAGAAATGCTATAACCATGTAGTTTATTGTAATCTTCAGTTCCAATTGGAAAGTTTTGTGTTCTCTAATATCTGTGTGCTGTAATATCCTAAAAATTTTATTTTGATGTTTGCATACAGTTTTTATCATTCTTTTAAAAACGGTTTTGTGTTATTACATTCCAATTATGGAAGAAAATAATTGGTAACTAATTATAATTACCACTTTTTATAATTTATAGTAACTCTGGCAGGTCTCTATAAGAAAAAGGTAAATACTATGTGTAATGGTCTATGTAAGTAAGCAGTGGATAACAACTTTTTATCGTACATGAGTAGTTGAGATTATGGCTTAGTGAAAACTTTTTTTATAATATTTAATTTTTATTATTCATATTTCAATGCATTTCTATTTGTAAAAATAATACTTTTTCCTTATTTTAGCATCTACTATTACTGCAAAGCAATTTCGGAGCATTTACGTATTTTCTATATTGAGATCGTATTTATGCTGTTCAAACAAAAATAGTAAACATTCCTGTAAGTACATTTACATTTATAACATAAACTTAGTATGATATGTGAATTTTATTCAGATTTTATGACTTTTATTTTCTATGCAGCAAAACAAGTGCAATCATTTCTGGGAGGTTTTGCATCAGAAAATCTTAGTTTTTCTACTCAAGAATACTGCATGAGAATAATAGATCAAGTAGATAGAAGTAATTACAAAGAATTTTATAACTTTTTTTTTCACTTGTATTTATATTTATTATGTTTTGTCTGAGGAATACAATTTAATGAAATTTATCTGTATTCTATAATGTATATCAAAGATCTGAGTTATATCATTATTAGGGGTACATAAATTTCGCATAAAAATATTAAAATTTCGCAAATAAATTTTACAATACATAAAATTTCACATTTATTTGCAATATATATTTATATATATATTTATAAATTCAAAAATTTTGCATTTATTTTAAATAATCACAATTTTCTTACTTGGTTAGGTAAGTAACAAAATTCTTAGTTAAAAGTTAATGTTGTAGTAGTCTCCACATTCTCTTCCTTAAGTCTTTAGCAATAAGTAAATTTTGAGAGAGATCTCGGTTAAAGACTGTGGATGGTCTTAGATAAGCAATTATGTCAATAAATTATTATTATTATTGCCTTATTTCACTTTAAAAGCCGTTTATCCCTGAGTTTTTGCCGAAAAGTAGTAAAAAAATATTTTTGCATTTACGTGCTCATATCAGCAAATTTCGCATTTATTCGCATCTATTTCATAAATACGAAAATTACGTATCCCTAATCATTATATATTCATTAGCATTTATTACTATATTGCTATACCATTAAAATCTCTTCACTTTTACTTTAATATTATGTAGAATTTATATACCTTGCTATTAGTTTAAATATTTGTCATTTTGTTTACAGAGGGTCAATCTTCCACCATTGCTGAATTTCAAAAAGTTGTAAGTAGAATTTTTAATATTTTTGGTAAAATACTAAGCACTTATGAATAATATGCTTACCAATTTCACTTGTTATATATTCTTTGAATTGTAAATTTGAAAAGGATTTTACCCCCAGTAATGCTTTTATATACCCCCTTTCCTCAAATATGCTGTATTTAATACTTGTTACTTTTGTAGTGTCTTGTGGAAGCAATTGAATTATTCGATACTATATGTTTAATGGATCCTGCAATTATTCATTCAATATTTCCTGTTGTGCGAAGAATTTATGAACAAGTTTCTTCCAATTTGTCAAAAGAACCTGAGGTTCAAGATATATCAGTTTTATCAAGTTGTATGCAATTTTTTATCAACCATGGTAAATGATTTTTAGATTATACTATTATTTTTTTATAAGTTTTTTTTATTAATTCACTATTTTATATATTTCTAAAGTAGTTTCAAATTACCTCTCAGATACTAGTTTTCAAAAAAGTTTCTAGCTTTGTTTTCCCTTCCTATTGAAGCCTTCCCCCATTTTTATTATTTTTATTATTATTTATTTATTTATATATTTATTAATTTATTATTATTATTTATTATTATTTATTATTTATTTATTTATTTATTTATTTATTTTTTTTTTTGGGGGGGGGGGTACTGCCTATTTAATAAGCCCTTAATTTGAAGAATTTATGAAAATGTCTCTAGTGAGAAGGATTTTTCTGTGTTAGGAAATGGAAATTTCAGAATAATATTGTGTTATCACAATAAGATAAAATTTTGAAATTAAACACTAGTGTCATGTTTTTTGTTTGCTTATATGATGTTAACATTTCAGTCCTACTGAAACAGAGTATGTAACAAAAGATTTTCATATTTTCAGTTTTGAAATATTTTATTCATAGGACTGAAGATGATCTTGATTTTTTTGCTATTACTTTGACTTTACATAATACAATCCACACATATTTATTTATTTTTTGCAAGTAACTCATTATATTCATTGTAGTTAATATAGTGAAAATAATATTGTATCTATGTTTACATTTTAAACCTCTCTGAAATCACCTCAATATCTATACATATATTTTTATAAAGAGGTATTTATGTATATTGTAATTGTATATATTTAATGGATGGACAATAAGTATGTTTTTATGATTAAAATAAATTGTGTAATTCAGTGGTGCACCCAGGGGGAGGGCAAGGGGCCCTGCCCCCCCAAAGATATAGAAATTGCATTATTAATATTGATTTTGCATTATAAATATTTTTATCCGTTCATCTCGGCCCCTCCCCATGCATTATAAATATTTTATTTGTTCATCTCAGCACCCCCCAGGAAAAAACCCTGGATGCACCACTGGTGTAATGGTGTACAATTATATCGATTGTTATGCATCATACCTTTGAAATACGTTTTTATGAATATCCATTATGAATATGTATTTAGAATTGATATTTTTATTGTTTTTTTTCTTTTAATAGGTAGCTCTGTCATGCATAAACCTGATAGCCTTTATGTGTTTCTTTTCTGTGACATGCTAAGTTCATGTTTTAAGGACAATTATATATCATATGAAATTCTTAATCTTATGATTCAAAACAGAGCCCAGTTGTGTTACCATAGCAGCATTTTAGAAAAATATTTCCCTACATTTTTCAAAGTAAGATACCCTCTTTTTATATTTACTTATAAAGGAAATATATGCTATTGTGATGTATGTTAGTGTCAAATATTTCATTAATATCTAGAATGTGAATCACCATTATCAAACATACTTAGTCTATATGTATAAAACAATTCCATAACTGACTGACTGACTGACAGATAATGCACAGACCAAACTGCTGTACCTAAAGGGCTGAAATTTTGCATGGCAATTCTTCTTATAGTGTAGGGATGCACTAAGAAAGATTTTTGAAAAATTCTTCTTAGATTTTTTAAAATTAATTTTTTAAGCAGTTTTTGTAACATTCTTTAAAGTTTGCACTTATAATTATATAACCCTCAGATTATTATTTTATCATGAGAAAGATCATAAAAATTCCTTTAAAATGAAATCTTTTTGAATCTTTTCCCCCTTTTGGTGAATTTTTAAAGATTAATTTTTAGAATTTAATTTATTAAATGCTGATCACGTGGTTTCTTTTCTTTTTCTGATACTTTAAACAAATTTTGCGTCACGTGCATAACAACAGAATAAATTGACAAAATTTTTTTTTCTTCTAATGTGACAGATGATTGGACATTATCCAAAAAAATATTAAAATAGGTAGCTCTAAGAAATGTTTTTCAAACTGTACTATATTCTTTAGTATGTTCTATTAGATTTAATTTGAATATTTCCTTCTACATTATTTTGTCTATAAAAATATCCATTATGATTTTTTTATAAATATATATATATATATATTTTTTTTTGGCATTAATTGCATACTTTGACCGTTATATTTAATATAAATAATTTTTTTGTTTTTTTTTGGCGTTAATTGCATACATTGACCATTGTATTTAATTTGAATGTACTCTGTAGCGAAACATGGGCCTTCAGCTAGTATGTTTATATATTAAATCATATATTATATGATTTTTTTAATCTTGAAATTTGTCAATAACACAGGTCTGCGATGAAAAAAATACAAGGGAATTGATAACTGAACTTTATGTATTTTTTAGTGCTGATTTCAAAAAAAATAATGAAAAATTTCTATCACGTCACGTTTTCTTGAAAAATTCAATTTTACTTGGATTTTTATGAACATTTACCATAAATTATTTTTTCGGTGTTGAATTTCTTCCCTCCCTGCCTGACCATCATTATACCATGGTGAAACCTACAGAATACCCCTCTGTGATACCTCCCCTAGCATTACAAACAATGTAAGACAACTTTATCTTATGTATTTTGGCATGAAACTCCGAGATTAGGACAAATCGTGGGCTCTTCATAAAGTTTGTGTACAGTGTCTCAATGATCTATGCTTATGGCTCAAAGGTGTTGGAACGAAAAAAGGAAGGAGATTGGTACATTTTAATGAAATTTAGTTTGATAAAATTAAGTTGAGGCGCATTGTGAAAACCTCAAAAAAAAAAAGGAATTTAATTTTAACCGCAATAACCCAATAACATATAATTTTAACTTCATACCAGGTTCGTTTAACTGTCTACTCCACTGTGGTGGATATGAGCAAGGATAATAAAAATTAAATTAAATTAAAATCATTAGAAAATTAAAGAAAACTACTTCCCTAGTCTAGAAGCACTCCTAAAACAAAATCTACTTCTCCTAAAAGAAAAACCTAACTCACATCTGCTGAAATAAAAATAATCTTTAATAATGCTGAAATAAAATAATTTAAACTCAACACTGGTAAAGACGACAAACGACTGATAACATTTAACTTAACATTTTATTTAGACAGTTGATTCACACATAACATACTTGTACAATTTTAATAATCCTCCCTATACATTCATTCTTTTAAATATTAATCCGACGTAACAAATTTTAGTTAACACAACACTATTTCGATAAACTCAATTCTAATACTGATTACGCACTAATAATAGAACAAAAATCAATAACATAAGAAGATTAATAAGATTTGTGGCTGGCGAATTAATAATAAAAACCCTGTTTCAACTTTGATCTTAATTGCTAGCATTATTAAGTTAAAATAAAAAAAGTCTTAGGGATTCGCTATAGCTTTCAAAATAAAGAGAAATTAAGGATAGAAATTAAAAGAACAGAAAGGAAAAAATTTGGGTTTCACCCGAATAAAGGTGGTTCTCCGGGATCAGGCTGCATCTTCCTGGGAGTGTCAAGACCGAAGTCTTTAGCTGCCAACGTCCACGTTCAGAATCTCCCGCTTCCAATTTTTTCCCTCTCAGGTCCGACGCAGCACCCCATGTGTTCGTGCGCGTCTCGCCGTCAAGTCCAATCTCACGCCATCGATTCCGAACATCAACCTCCAGGAAAAAGGATGAAGGCCGCAAAATTCATCTTTTGGATCTTCATAACAATTTAATTTCTTCTTTTGAACTTGCTCTCATACTCTATTAAAATTTCCTCCGCACCACCGCTGTCTACGTCAAAAATGTAACCTTGCGCGCCACTCCATCGCTCTGAGCCGGGGATCGGTTGATGTCTGTTGATTCCCTTCACATTCCTGAGGCCTGCAAAATCTATCTTCAAGTCTGGGTTCTCGAGATATTTCCCACGAAAATGGCAAAAACCGTGGTTTCATATTACCAGGCCGAAACCCATAAGAAATCAGTATAGGATAGATGCTTACAAAGAGAAAACTTTTAAGTACAATGTACCAGCTCACAAAGAATAATTAGAATAATTTCAACCAGGCCACTTTACAAACTTATTTAACACGTTAAATCATTTTAAAATCAGTAGAGACTTAAACATACTTTATTTAAACCTTTTATTTAGCGTTACTATATTAAAAAAATTGCGGTAGTAACCGTTAATAAAATTAATAATTATTCTTCCAATACTATCAACACAACAAAGGAAAGACTGCTTTAAGATTTAGAATTCTTATGACATGAAGGGAGCTGAAAAACCACTCTGATGATTGTTACTTTTGTTCCTGCCATGTCCATGGTTTTAACCGCAAAAATCAAAAGCTAATCTCTTATCCTGATAACATTCCATCGGCTATATGCCCCGTTCCTCATGGACCTGATGTGCCAGTGCCTTTGACTCCAACTAAATTGCCAGTCATCTCTTCAGTCTTCAGAATCGGAACATCCAGAAGTTCAAGGCTTCGCTACCGAATATAAGACCTCTGGAGGCGAGGGCCTCCAGAGGGGAATTTAGGAGGCCCTTTACCTTTCTCTCAGGTTGAACTTGTTGATCTGACTAGAGATCTGGGCCTTTCGAAAGAGGCAGCTGTATTTTTGGGCTCCAGATTGAAAGAAAAAAACGTATTGGCCAAAGGAACCTTTTTTTATTGGTACAGGAATCGAGACAAGAAATTTGTTAAATAGTTTGAGCAAGAGGAGTACCTGGTCTATTGTTCTGATGTTCCTGGATTCATGAGCAAATTTGATATCACCTACGATAAAGACGAATGGAGGTTGTTTATAGATTCACCGAATAGGAGCCTTAAAGTTGTCATTCTTCATCATGGAAGCCAGTATGCATCTGTACCAGCTGAACACTCGGTATATTTAAAAGAACGGTACGGAAACCTGGCTCTTGTCCTCAACAAAATAAAATATGCCGACTACGGTTGGACCATTTGCGGTGATTTGAAAGTTATCTCCATGCTTCTTGGTCAACAAGGCGGATATACAAAGTTCCCATGTTTCATTTGTGAGGGGGACAGCCGTGATAAGACTCAACATTGGGACAAAAAAGAATGGCCGAAAAGACAAAATCTTGAACCAGGCAGCAAGAATGTGATTCTGAACAGTTTAGTTGATCCAAAAAAATATTGTTACCCCCTCTGCATATAAAATTAGGTGTAATGAAGCAGTTTGTCAAGGCTATTCCAAAAGATGTCATTGTTTCAAATACCTGTGCAAAAAGTTTCCAGGTTTATCCGAAGCCAAGTTGAAAGAGGGAATCGTTGTTGGTCCAGATATCCGCAAGCTTATGAAGGATAAAGAATTTGAGACTAGCATGATAACAAAGGAAAAAGAAGCTTGGGTTGCCTTCAAAGATGTCGTTAGTAAATTTCTAGGTAATTACAAGGATCCTGACTTTAAAGAAATTGTTATGAATATGCTGGACAAATTTCAAGCATTGCGTTGCTCCATGAGTGTCAAAATACATTTCCTTCACTCACATGGGGACTCTCCCCCCGAAAATTTAGGATCAGTCAGCGAAGAACAGGAGAAAGGTTCCACCAAGACATAAAAGATATGGAGCGCAAATATCAAGGAAGATGGGACAAGGTCATGCTCGCCGACTACTGTTGGATGCTAACACGAGATTGGCCGGAGATTCAACATAAAAGAAGAATGTCAAAAAGAAGTTACAAAGGAAAAAGAGTACGCACTTAAATAGAAACTTTTTTGTATTGTTTTGTTTATTGCTCAGTTTAAATTTGTTTCAAACTTTCATGTACACATACATAATATTTTCTTCTCTTGGTCAATCGTCTATTTTATGTAAGTTACCTTAATGAAAACAAATTAAAATAGTATGTTGGTGATTTTCTTCTAGAAACAGCACCATAATTTGGTGTAAAAAGTTTAAACTCAAGGGAACATTTTTGCTTTTCTCTAGATCAGAGGTGGCTCGTGTGATCTGGCAACAGTGGTTTTCATCCATTTAAACCTATAAAAAATAATCGATTGCTGAAAAATCAATTTGCCTCAGCAAGAATTGGTTATTTTACATAGAATTAAATGGATAAAAACCACTGTTTGCCAGATAGTACATGCAAAATTGTTGAGAGAATTCCTTTTCAAATAGGATTTTAGCAAAGATATCAATTTTACAAAAAATCCTGACATGATGGAAAAAAATGGAGGTCATTTTCAAAATCAGCACACCAAATAACATAAAACTCAACGAAAACTTCTCTTATATTTTTTAAAAACTTCAATTTTGCAGGCCTGTGTAATTTAATTAGAAGATAGAATAATGCTGTACTTACAGTACAACAATGCAGTGTATACTGTACAAGAAAAATACAATAAATATTACTGTACTTAATAATGTGATTTTCTAAAAGTAGTGAACTTAAATTCTGCTTAATTTTTTTTCATTCCCTGATTGCTTGCAAATTTGTTACTATGTTTAAAAATGTAGGATGATCCAAAGAGATGTTTTTCATTAATATTTTCAAATGTTTCCAGGTACTTGCTTGGCGTCCAAACACATTTGCTATTGATTTTCTAGAAATTCTGCCAACATTTATGTCTCAACATACTTCACTAGAGGTAATAAATGCTCTTAAAAAAGGAACTGATTTAAATTTTCATATTTTTATTTATATGCTATTATTTGTTATTGATTTAATGTATCTGTTTGGCTTATATAAGGTAATTTCAGAACTACACATTCTTTTTTGTTTCTTTAATTTTGCTTTTAGAAATTATTATATTTCTACTGAATGTCAAATAAAAAAATTTAAATGGAAGGTTATATTATAAGAAAATTAATAAAAATAATCTTTTCTCAACTTCAAATGTAAAATTTAAATACATGTTAAAAGGTTTATTATATCTAATTCTTGTCATTTGTGAGTTAAAACAAGATATATAAAATATTTAATTTTTTATTCTTTAATTTAGTGAAAGATAAACTGTAATTAAAAGCTAGCTAACCATGAGTTATTCAGTCATTACTGAATAATGAATGAATTTTTATGTGTTTGAATGAATTTTTATTACCCTTAAGTGTTACTTTTTCAGTATTGTATATGAGGAAAATTATTCTAAATTCTTATTATTTAAAGGAGTTTACCAAATAAAGTTGAATAAAATATCCTTGTACACTTCTTATTCTTACATTGTACGTTAGTTATGCTGGAATTTTTAGTTAAAGCTAATTTTGTTTATTGCAGATATTTTATTCTCTTCTGGATCTTCCATGTTTAACTGCAGTTCTTATGTTGATGGACAGCAAATCCTGTGTCTTAGACCCTAAAATGTTAAGAGATCCAAAGCTATTGGAATCACTCAAAAATCCTCAGATGACATCACTTCTTAAATATCTAATGAGAGAAACTAGTGGAAATGTTAGCGGATTTAAAAAGTATAACTTTGATTAAAATCATAATGGTGTCATATGTTTATACGAATTTAGCATTAGATGAAAAAAAAAATACTCATTAACTATCATTTTTTATCTTCTTTAATGGTGTTACAACCTTCAGTAAGCACTTGCCATCTCAAGGAGTTTGTCCCAATTTGTTCTATATATATTGGTAGTATTAAAAGTATAACTTTATTTAAAAAGTATAGATTTGAAAAGAAAGGTAGATTTAAAAAGTATAGCCTTAATCAAAATCATACTGATGTCATATGTTTATACAAATTTAGCATTAGATGGAAAAAAAATACTCATTAACTATCATTTTTTTCTTCTTTAATGGTGTTACAACTCTGGGTAAGCACTTGCGATCTCAAAGAGTTTGTCCCAATTTGCTCTATATATGATGGTAGTATTAAAAGTATAACTATTTGAAAAGTATAACTTTAATTAAAATCATACTGATGTCATATTGTTTATATAAATTTATCATTAGATGAAAACAAAATGCTTGTTAACGATATTTTTTACCATGTTTTATTAACTTGCTTTCTTGTTTGTGTGTGTGTTTGTCCAGTACAAATCTTGCAATCAATTTTTAACTAACTTCCCGACTAGCTAGACATTTGAAACTTTTAGAATAGATCAGAACACAATAACAATGCATTTTTTAAATACTTTTAGCCATCTTTAAGTAGAATTAAATTAATTTTCAGTTATTTTCAGTTAATTTAGTTTTGTAGATTGGTGCAGCCATCTATTGGCCGGAACGGGAACAAAAAGTTATATCCAATTAACTTCATTTTCTTTCAAGTTGATGGGATAATTAATCAAAAAAGTTTTAAAAAAGTATTTATTAATACATAGAATTGTCAAGTTTATATGATTCAACAGAAAATTTAAAATGTAAATTTAACATGGTATATAAAAAGTTCTTTTTATATTGTAATTATTTTCCTCTTTAATGGTGTTAGAACCCTGGGTAAGAACTTGCCATCTCAAAGAGTTTGTCCCAATTTGTTCTATATATAATGGTAGTATTTCAGTTTTTTATTTTTATGATTGAAAAATCTTATCACAATTTATGTCCTGGGGAGTTTTGAACATTGAGTTTTTATAAGTATTGATATTCTGATATAAATAATTTTACTTTAAAAAAAAATTGCAACGTCTTAACTGTGTCTTTATTGCTGAATGTTAGTTCAATTTGCAATTTAGCATTATGTAAAACCTGCAGCTCTGAAAATGTTATTTGCTCAGTAAAGAAGTCTATACCCTTTTAAATCTGCCATAAATGGAAATTTTGATTGTTTGTTTATATTGATAGTTGTTGGATTATAAAGAAAAATTAAAGCCTTAATTTTAAATTTTTTATATATGCTGTGGCTGATAAAATATTCATATGCTCTCAATTGGACTTGTTGTATTAAGTAAATAAATTAACAATTTAATAATAATCACTCCAAATTACCAAATTCTATAGTAATTAGTTTAATTTAGAAATGTCATTTATTATCAATAAATAAGGTCTTTTACATTTAATTTTTGTACTCGAGGGAGGTATCAACATTATTAATGAGTTTTGTTATACCATAATTTATGCACTGTACCAGTGGGACAATTTGATTCTGAACATAAAAGGATATTATAATAAAAGATAAGTGAAATTAGTGGTGGCATGATTATGTTTAATCTTTGAGATGCATGTTTAATAGACTTTAGAAAGTGATTAATTGATTAAAATGTAGAAAACCAAATGTTGACTAAGTAGGGAATCAGATGATTTGATCATACCTGCATGTTGTAAACCATTTAATACTGATTGAAAGTTATACCTTTTTGTGTTGATATCAAAGGCATCATTATCACAAGTTAAAAGAAGCATAAAATTAAATACAAAAACTAAGTATAGAATGTATGTAGGTTAACTCAGTCACCCATATATGTAACAATTATGATGAATTTGTCTGGGTTATAAATCCTCTAAGTTATGAGCTAGAAGGGTTTTCAAAACTATGAAAGTTGTGGTTGTTGAAAAAGAAAATGTATAATTTGATGGTACATATATTATTACTTAATTGAAAGCATACAGTCTGAAGAGGACATGAGTGAAAAAGACTTTGCTGAAACTCAATGCTGTTTTCTTGTAATATCAGGGAAACATATTTTATCTTCCTTTGTACTTGTTATTATATTCACAAACAGATTATACTTACTAACAGATAACTTATTATACCCGTAAATGGTAACATCTGTCGGAATCACTCTAACAGTAACATCCATCCATGTGACTGAGTTGGATTTCGTAGCTAATTACTTACGTAATTTTCCAATTTTCATTTAATTTTAGCTTTGTATTTGAGGTATTATTGACTTATAAAATATATTTACACTTGGTTTTAATTTTAATATAACTTTGTTTAAACCTTTAAATACATTTTTCTGCATGAAGGGTTTTTTCACCATTTCAAGTCTTTAAATTGTTATAAGTCAAGAACCACTAAAGATAAATGATTCAAACTTGGAATATGTCTTTTTCAACTATTTTACTTTAATTTTCATTCAGCAAATTTGAAAAAAAAATTACTTTTGAAAATATGATTTTTTAAAAATAATTACATGTTTAAAAAAAAATTTTTACTCTAAATATTTTTAATTTTTAAAATTAATATTTTTAAAAATGTTGAATCAAAATTAAAACTTATATATATTTTTTATGAAATGAAAAATTTTGAAATTCGACAAATATTTCGAGTTATAACGATTTTAAATTATCCCACTTTTTAAAAAAATTTAAAATTAAAAAATTTTTAAAAAATTTTATAAGAAGTTTTATGATGTGATTTTGTTTACAAATTATATGATTAACTATCACAAAAAAATTCAAAATTTTAACTCAATAAATAAACAAATGTTTAAAATGTGACCTGGACCCTAGATGGACAAAATATGTACCTTTAAAGTAATATCTGTCTCTAAAGAGGAGTGAGTTTTCTCGGAATGGTAAATGTAAGGTGATAAAGTAAACAAAACTCAAAGATAAACAAACACAACAAATGTCATGGAATAATTGAAGCATAGCTTGAACATGAGGGTTTCAAATCGATAATTATGCACCCTAGTGGGAAAAGTATGAACTCTATCCATCCGAGAGACGGATGTTACCATTTACGGGTTAACTATTTTTGTCTTATTTAGAGTCCCATGTTGTTCTTATTGCTGGTCATTGGAATTATTGTTTTATTTTCTGCTATATATCTGTGAAAGGCATGATTTGGTTTTTTCATATGATAGAGGAAACTATTGATTATTAGATCATGTTTAAACATGATATAGATTCTTAATAATACTTCAATAAAGGTTCATAAATTTATTTTTAGAAATATTGAGTAAAAATTTGTTATTCTCTGAATCATATATTTTGAAGTTTTTAAAAATTAATTTTAAGTGTCCAGCAATTTTTTTTAAAAATATTTCAGAATGTTGTTATATCTATTTATGTTTTTCATTTCAGCATTCATCTGTTGCATCAAAACTTGCAAAATTTAGCATCACTTTATCGGGTTGTATGCTGTGCACAATCTGTTGTACCTCTGCTAAAGTACGTCTGCATTTAGATAGTTTCATGAAATTAGTGAGATAAAAAATTTATGTTAACTGCAGTAATTTTTCTTATTAGATGCTACTTTCAAGTTGTTGCTCAGTATGCTGACATGTCTATGATTGTAATTATTGTTCCTGCAATTTTGGACAGATTATCTATTATTTATTCTGTTGAAAACTACAGCAGTGAGATTCACAAGTAAGTATTGTAATATCTTAAGTTACTTTTTCTGTTTTCTTTATGATTATTATTTAGTAAAACAAAAACAAAATAATTTTAGGACATTTTAATCATCTGTGTGATAAAGAAAGATTTTATAGTGATTAAATTAAAAGTCAGAGTTTGAATAGTTACCAAAATGTTTACAAATATCCTTTCAGGATTATGGGTTATGTAGTTTCAGGCCACCATACTTTTTAAGGAAGAATGGTGATTTTGCAATACCTCAATTACTATGAATTTAGTATAATTTTATGTACAGAATATTGCATAGTTTCTGAGGAAGTAGTGTAACTTCTGTTGCAAAATTTGGTCTTTGGTTGCAAAATTTTGGCAAAATTTAAAAATGTTTACATTTACATGAGATCTGACTTTAATGAAAAGTTTTATATTTAATCATTTTGCTGATATTTTTATTATTGGGTCAATTTTGATATATTATTCCTATAATACAGTTGACATCAGTCAAGTGGTATATATGAAGTTGTGAAGATACTCCTGTTTTAATAATAATACCTCCATTGGTGAATTTTATTCTGCAGTATCTAAATATTTGTCTAATTAGTTATTTTAGCTTTGCTATAATTAAACCTGTGTGAACTTATTATAAGTTACTGTAAGACTTTTATCCAAATCTAATTGTGATTTCAAGCATACTGAGAACTGTGTAAATACAGTGGAATCTCGATTGATCGTTCCCCAAATCATCGTTTTTCCGTATGTGCCATTTATCTCACTCAGTCCTGAAGAACATATTTCTTTGTAATGTTCCCGCATTTATTGTTCAGTTCAGTCGGTCCCTTGGAAAACAATAGATCGAGATTCCACTGTAATAGTTTTCTCTTTATGGGCATTAATATTAAATCTGATGCTAATGCTTTTGTTAATAATAAGTTATGTTTGCTATCAGTTTAATAAAAGTATTATTTTGATGAATAGGTGTACTTATTTTAATTGCAACAGAAGCTGATCAAAATTGAACTTGTAGTAGTTCTTTGACTGATTACAAGTGAAAATTAATTAGAAATCGTCCCTTAGATACCAGTCTTCTTTTACATTTTATGAAGGGAAATTTAAACTGTGGTTTATATGAATAGGTTTCCAGTCAGTTTAATACATTAGTTTTGATAAATGTTTTAAGATTATATGTTGTGGTTTGATAATTAGTTGATAATGATACTTACAACATTTTCACTATTCATCACCGAACTATTTAACTTTCATCCTTGTCAAAATAATTCTTTCTGGTTATAGTTAAATCTTTCAGTTGCAAAATTTCTCAAATTCCATCCCTTTATGATCTTATTTGATGATAATGTGTTACTATAGAGCAGTGGATCCCAACACATTATTAAAGTAGTCCGTAGAAGTCTGCGGACCATTAAGCCAGAAATTGAACCATGTGCAGACCCCCCTCACCCCCCCCCCCCATCGACTTGAGGGGGGGGAACCTTCTGGGGGCATGCAAATTATTTTGTATCACATTCTAATAATAAAATAGTGTTAAAATTTTAAGAAATTTTAATTTAACACCTGATAGTCATCGGATATATTCGGCCCACCTAGTTTAATAAACATTGCTTTCAAAATCCCCATTTGTTTGGCAACTTTTTTATATGTGGTGCCGAACTACTCCCAAGGTTCTCGCGGACCACTGGTTGGGAACCATTGCTATAGAGGGTGATGCCTACAAGGGCTTTGTGTGGGTTTGACTATGAGGTTAGGTCACAGCAGGCCGTTATATGGCCTTATGTTGCATTGTTGTGTGATTAGGATTAGTGTCTCATTTTCAGTTTTTATATCTTCTACACTTTTAGATGTTTACATTATTCTAGATGTTAAATTATAAGGAAATTCTGATGAAACTAAAGTGCTATTACATTTATTTCAAAACACTTAATGTAAAGTGTTAAACTAGGTAATTTATGATGTGCTAAAGCTGAGGATGTATTGATCTAGATTTTTTTTCAGTTTACTATTTCATTTAGACTGTAGTGTTTATGCAGAGAGTATTATTTAAGAGAATCACATGAAATGCTGAATATTAGTTTGCCTTATTTTCATTTATGTATCATCTTTTATTCCAGAGTTTTGGCTGACTCCATCATCAAACTGTTTGAACTCCACCCAGAAACAGTATTTCACTGCCAAAAGAATATTTTGTCATATTTGAATCAATTCAAAAATTATTCTATTTCTGAAAAAAGTTTTATAAACATGGTATGTGAAAATATTTGATAAATTTGCTTTTACCACAGGAAATATTCATTAAGCTTGGGCTGCTTACTACCATTAATAATCTCCCCCCCCCCCTGAACTTTTGTTTGACATAACAATGATGTATATTTGTTTTTGTTACTGCCATTTTTCAAAGATATTTTCTGTCAGAAATTGATATCTTACATTAGAAAACCTTACTTTTTTCTATAAAGTTTTGAACAATTAGTGTTTCAGCTACTGAACCATTTTATGCTTTTAACTTTTACCCAAGGTTTGGGTTACTGTCATTAACTTTAAAATGTGTAGCAATAGCAATAGGCTGGTAACACAGCAGTGTTAGCAGTGAGGTACCAGGAACATCTTAATTTATTTTAGTTTCTAGTCTAAAATTCTGATGTGAAATCTAAAAATTTCTCTTCTCAAAATAATTGAAAAATTAATATCCTATGTACAAAATATATAGCATCAAACTTAATACAGATATTAAGCAATCAAACTTTTATATGCCTGTATTTTTTTTAAAACTTACCTACAGTATGCATAAAAATAATTAAGTTCTTTTGAAGTATTCAAATCCAATATATGTATATATACACACACATACATCCCCTTCTCTCTCTCTCTACATATATATATATATATATATATATATATATATATATTATATACATATATACAGGGCCCAATTAGGAATGCTGGGGGCCCCTGGGCAGATGCTACTTGGGGGGGGGGGGCTCTTACAATCATATATAAAAATAAGAACTATCCATGGACTATACTATTAGAAGTACTAGGTGCATACACCAAGCGTGTGAAGAAAAGTTGTTAAAAATCAGGATAAAAAAAAATCATTTGATTTAAATTTTGATTCAAATAATGATTTAAATGAAACAAAGTCCTATATTTGTTATTTCAGTGTATGGCTGCTAAGATGAAGCATTCATAATCATGTTTCACATCAAATTGAAAACGCCTTTCAACTTCTACTATATGTCTGATACAACCTGATAGTTTAACATTTTTCCTAAAGCAGGAAGCGAAATTAAAAACTTTCATTTATCTGGCACTCTATCTATTTTAGTGTTGAGAAACATCATTAAAGAAATTTTGCATGTTAAAGAGGACAGTTTTGGGGCCCCCTAGCATCAGGGGTCCCTGGGCAAAGTCCCAATTTGCCCATGCAATAAAAAGGCCCTATATGAATATAATATGATTTTAATTATTTGAATGTTGTAATTTTGAATATGATTTTTAATTCTGAATATTTTATTTCTTTATGAATCCAGAAATTCTGAATATTTCTGGATTTAACAGCCCTCTAAAGGAGTATTAAACATTTTATCTTTAATCTTTTTCACTACAAAACATTACTATCTTGATGAATTGTGTTTACTGCTATGAAATAGACAAGCATAAATTTTTTTTAACTGTGAAGTAACTGTATTACACAACTTATTTACCTGATATTATTTTTATAGGTCTGGGTTGTAGGTGAATATGTGAGTTCTGCTTACAGTAGTATCTGCCGGCCAGAAATCATAGCTTTATTTTTTGAAAATTTAGAAACCACAATTTACGAAGCGTTGCCATTATTGAAGGATTCTTGTGATGATCAGTTTCTCAAGTTCTTGAGTGTTACGTTAACTACATTATCTAAGGTTTGTCTTTTCACATCATTTTATTTAGTATTTATATTTTTTTAAAGCAATAAACTTTCAATATTTCTAATTTATTACATGGTAAATGTTATTTGATTTTGTTTTGTGTTTTGGCATATTATATGCACTTAATCATAATTTTTTATTTTAATTATTTTAACATTATTAGCTGTATTTATCTTACTGTTTGTTTTGAAATTGAAATGGATTAAAAAGCGAGTTATTCAAATGAAAATTCCTGCAATTTTTATTTTAGCTTGCTGCAAGAAATCAGGATCAAGTTCCGAGGGCTGTTTTGTGTCTGAGCAAAGTTCACCAGCAGCTGAAGTCTTGTGGTAATGACTATAAAAAAAGCTGGAAAATAGTCACTGAACGTGTGCAAGAACTTCTATCAATTTTAAACGTCCCCAGGTAATTGTGTTTTGTAACATATTATGCTGTAATATTAACCTTTTAACTCTCAAGTTATTTTGATGATTTTGGTACGGAAAATGTCAATTTTTTTAATTGCAAAAATAAAATGTTTAGCACAAAATAACGTACATAAATTGCCACCTACTGAAAATAATGCAAAAATTCACCTCCCAAGGTATGGTATAGAATACTAGTGCTGCCATATATTGAATAAAGCCCAAATCAACTTGTCCCGAGATAGATTCGGGTTTGACAATAAGATGCAAGAAAAAAATTCTACCCTGAGACTATCTCGGGCACAACAGTTAAAAGGTTAAGGTGCTTATGCCCATATTATATGGTGTTTAGTGTTGAAAGTTACCACTGCTTGAGAATAGGTTTGAGTCATGACCGAATGTTCTTGGGCTGTCTGTTTATAGCAGTGGTTCCCAACTGGTGGTCTGTGGACCACAGATGGTCCACAAGAGCCTTGGAAGTGGTCCGGCACCACATTAAAAAAGTTGCCAAATAAATGGGGATTTTGAAAGCAATGTTCATTGAACTAGATGTGCGGAATATATCTGATGACTATCAGGTGTTGAATTAAAATTTCTTAAAAGTTTAACATAATTATTTTATTTGAATTTGATACATTAGAAAGTACGTAAATCCTGTATCCCTTTTGCCTGAGGGATATTCTATATCCCCATGCCCTCAGGAAGGTCCCCCCCCCCTCAAGTCAGTAGGGGGTGGTGGTGATTCGCACATGGTTCAGTTTCTGGCTTAGTGGTCCACAGACTTCTGTGGATTGGAAATCACTGCCTTATAGGGAGCAATGTTGGTTCACAAAAGAGTACTCTCTTATTGAAGTAGCCAACAAAACTGATTGCATTGAATTGATAAAATAAGAGTGAAGAAATTATCATTTCTGATATCATCTCTAAATTATTTATATATCAAGAATGTAGATTGATTGACAATTTAATAATTACAATAGTTATAAGTAAAAATTATTTTAAAATTCTGCACAGTTAGTCCTCTGTCACATTTAAGGTTTATTGCTGTTCTGCTGATACATGCATAATATTGTCTAATCTGATATACATTGAAAATAAAGAAGTTATTTTTATTCAGTACATTAAAATATGCTATAAATTATAATACCTCCAGAGTAAACATAATAATACCAGATTTTAAAGTATTTTATTAAATCTTTGTCTTCATATTAACTTTTTATTTGGCTTTTTAAAACCTGGCACATTTTTAAATATTTTTAATTTTCGTCATTATAATTAGTGTTGAAGATAAATATATAACTATGACAAGTTTATTTACTGGTTGACTCTCGAAAATGTCAGATCACTCTAAATTTTGTGTTCAGATTTTGTCCTTTTTACATGTGTATAAATCCTCAAAAATCTTCAAAATATTTCATGAATTAAAAAACTTCCTGTCTTATTACAAAGCAATTAAAAATAGATGAGATAACATGTATTACTTTAAGTCATTGCAAGAGTTCCCCTTTACTAGCTGTATGACGTCTGTTGAACCTGATTTAATATTTATTGTTAATAATACCTTATTTTCTCATGCATAATAATATGAATTGATATTTGTGCTTCTAATTAATTATTTCTTTATATGTGTATGTGTGTGTAATGCATTTTAATTTAAGGTTATGCAAAATCTATGTTTGTAAATATTAATAAGCAGTAATACTTTTACTTCATATTTAAATTTTAATCTGAATGATTCTGATATTTTTCATTGCAGCATCGCTGCTATTGTTCTCAGCCCTCCGAAAGATTTAGAAAGTGGAAGGTAATTAAGTTTGTTTGTCTTTTAGTTAAAATATTCTAAAATTCTCTTTAACAAATTTGCCAAAAGAAAAATTAATGATAAATCTTTGAAGGCAATCAAATATGTAGAAAAATTTGAATTTTTTTTTGTTTTTGTTATTTATATCTTATTAATGTCCATTCTGTACTTCATGAAGGCATTTATTTTTTTAAAATTTTTTAGTAATTGGTGGTTATAATATTTTTTTATGTAGTGAACTGACTTTCAAATTTAATGTAACTAAAGTTTAAATGTTCCTAGGCCAAAAATGTAGTTTTTTTTAATGTCTTTGCTTTTGAAGCTGTTTACTATGTAATCCACAATAAATGAACTGACCCAACCAATACGGTTTGTTCATAATTAACTGTTAAATATTCTTGTGTATGTGGTTATTATTTTGATTTTGTATTACAGAACTCTTTTATATATATATATATATATATATATATATATTCAATTTAATTAATTAATTAATTAATTTATTTATTTATATTTTTTTTGTGACTTAAAATTTTGTAAATTGCAATATTAATAATAGTTGAAAGTCTTTTATTTGTCTTTGAATATTGTGCATGATCTGGGTTCCTTTAAATTTAAACTTCAATGTCTTATCAGTTACATCCTCTCTTTCTGTCTTCATTATATATATATATATATATATATATATATAAATCATCTGCAAAATTAACACCTTCATATGTTAAACCAAAGTGTTGTCATGATATTTCCCAGAAAGTACCCACTTGGAGACCATACATTGCATTTATATACTGTTTATACAAAGTGCACTGGGTACTAGAGAAGGATTTTAAAAAGAACAAAAACAGATAGTTGTACAGCACTCAAAGGCAAATCCAGAAGTATAGGGCGATTCACTCGAAAGAGGTCCAGTATATTCTGCAATTAATCTCCCTAAAAGGAAGCAATCTGAGCCAAAAAAATATGTTACAATCCTTGACATATGTGTAATCGATTGCATTACATGCGATACTGGAAGTGATCGTCGTTTTCTGCCAGATACATTTCGAAGCGGCTTTCCAAGTTCCTGAACGTATCAGCAAGGATATAGCGTATAGGGGGGGGGGGATAACAAAAATTTCACGTTGGATGGTTTCCGTCACCAGGGCCGTTCCTAGGGTAGCTGCCGCCCGTGTGCGAGAATAATTTTGTCGCCCCCCCCCCTCATACCGTATAGATTAATTGAAATTTCTCTGAAATTGTTTACCTTAAATGAAACAACAAATTGCAGAAAATATTATAAATTCAGTTTATTTTTTAATTTTACAACCTAACATAATAATTATTAATGTATTGATTTAATAACCAAATGAATACATTATATTAAATACATACAACACATATCTATTAATACATATACTTAATATGTCAGTCAAAAAGCTTAAATAATCTTTGCTTTTCTTACCTTTTTTAATGCAAATTCTGTTATAATATCTGATACATCTATATCTTTTGAAATGTCCTTTTCGATACTAATAATAGATAAGTCTGAAAGCCTTTCTTGTCCCATTGTGGATCTCAAATAATTTTTTATTATTTTAAGTTTTGAAAAGCTTCTTTCCTCGCTAGCCACAGTCACAGGTAATGTTTAAAAAAATTCGTATGGCAATCACTAAATTCGAAACAGATAGATGAGGTTATTTGTAAATAGGTATTGAATAACATTTAACGTGTTCATTTCAAGGGAAATATAGGGTGCAACGTTGTCAATTTCATCGCATAAATCTTCAGCTATAACATCTTTTTCATTTTTAAATGGATGATGTAACATACTTTCCACAGATTTACATTTTGTAGACCTATTTGATTTATCTGTTTCAAGGAAATTATTTAGGTTGTTGAGAAAACTGAAAACTGTGTGATGTTGTTTTATTTGTTCGAACCTTTCTTCTATTTTTGATAATGCGGTGTCCAATATTACAAAGTAAAAATTAATTTTGAATTGGTCTTCTGGATTTTTTGGAGCCTCATCTTTGCATTCGTAGTCAAATAAAGAACTTATTAAAAGGGCGCAATGTTAAGCTGTTTCTCGATAAAGATTGACTTTTGCAAAGAAACGTTCCAAATCGATTTTATTTTAAATATAATCGATATGAACAAAATATTTATTATATTTTAAATATAATAAATATTTTGTTCCTATTTTAAATATAATTCCCCCTACGTTTACTTTAATAAAAAAAATCGTATTTTCCCGATATCTGAAAAATTTGCCATATTTCATGCACCTTTTATAAGAAATAAGGTGATGCAGTTCAAAAATCCAAGTTTGCACTTGTTCCTGTAGTATATGTTTAACATTTGCAAAATAAAAAAAAAAGATTTAAAATAGAATTAAGTAATGAATCCTAGTTTTTTTTTTTTTTTTCAAAACAAATATCAAACCATAGATGTATTATTTCAATTTCGAACCGCTCACCGCGCAAAAGAAAGAATATCAAGTTTACTAACCTGTGAAATATTTGTATTGGTCAGCAATCACAAAATCGAGCACAAAAATTCGAGACATAAAGCTTTGTTTTTCAGTTGTTGAGATGGACACGTTCAAAATTAATATAGAGCAAATATCCCGGTTCTTGTATTTACAGGCTCAGGGCATAAACGAGTATTTTCCTGCAACCTGACAAAAACCGCCCGCACCTACGCGTTGCCGGCGATGCGGCGCGATTTGATGGGATGATGGGTTAAAACGTGTTAAAACAAAAACAAACAATTTATTTCCCAACTGGTTGCGACGTGGAGCAGCGTTTTTAAAACCAATGTGGTTTCCAGTTATACTTGTAGAATGCATTTTTAACTCTAAGTAGTTACCTAGCATAATGATATATTTATATTGATTATTTTACTAATAAAGTAGTTTTAAATTTTTTTCAACCGGGCGGCTGACTTGGCGCCCCCCCCCCCTTGACTTGCCGCCCGTGTGCCCCGCACCCCTGGCACCGCCGGGTTGGAACGCCCCTGTCCGTCACATCTTCCACAGTGCGAGGCTTGCTCCGAAAGACTTTTCTCAAACGAAGAAATCTGGTGGTAGCCAGATCAGGAGACCGTTGTGGCCAAAGCCCTTTTGAAACTACCAGGGCCTTTTTATCGCATGGGCAAATCGGGACTTTGCCCAGGGCCCCCTGATGCTAGAGGGCCCCAAAACCCCCTTGTTGTATGCACCTAGTACTTCTAATAGTATGTATTTTTATAAATGTCCGTAAGGGGGGGGGGCCCAAAATAGCATCTGCCCAGGGCCCCCAGCGTTCATAATCGGACCCTGGAAACTACCCTGTTGTCGAAAAAAGAATTTGAGGACATGTCTGCTGTACTCTTTGCCGATGTATGACACGTTGTTCCATCTTGCTGGAGGTAATCTTCCGGTAACTCACGATCTTCCAGTTGATTCACGAACTGTTCAATAATGTCCAGGTACACATCGGTGTGCACGGCTGTGTCGGAAAAAAATGGGACCTATGATGCGCAACTGAGACATCGCGCACCACAAACCAACTTTTGGATCATGGAGCGGTATTTTGGTGAAAGGCAAAGTTTTCAGCTGCCCGTAGCTGGGTGTTTTGCGAGTTAACAAAACCCGATAAATGGAAACACGCTTTATCCCAGAACTAAGTGATGTGATCAGTGGCGTAGCGAGGGGTGGGCAAGGGGGTCTATCATTCCCCGGGCGCCACTTGCACAGGGGCGCCAAATGGTCCTTTTCACTAATTCTATATATTATATTACTGTATGTTTTTCGGAAAGGGGTGCGCCAAAAAGGTATCGTGCCCCGGGCGCCAGTTAGGGCCTGTTCACATAGGAGTCCGTTGCAGAGCGTTAAAGTATTGAAATATATTTAACCTATGACAAACCTCCAAACGATTAGCAATGAAATTTTTAACGCCTATGATTGGTTTATTTTCGTCTCAATGTCATCTTTCCCTTAACGCTACGCAACGGACTCCTATGTGAACAGGCCCATATGCTCGCTACGTCACTGGATGTAATGCGCGATTTCACTGAGAAGCACGTTGTACTTTGTTTCGTTCAGATTGCTTCGTCCTAGCGAGAGTTATTGCAGAATATTCAAGACCAATAGGAAAAACTGGGCTATCCACGTTCCATGGGCCACGCCTTTCAATGTAGGTTTGCATAGCAATTGACCGAATGAGAGAAAGGTGAAAGCTGATAGGTTGATTTTGGATCCAGGAGTTCTAACAAAACTGCTTAGTTGATCCTCGAAAGGATTCCTTCACATTTTTGCTGGATATAATTCAATATAATTCAACTAAAGAGTAGTAGAATATGCAGGGCCTCTCTCGACTGAGTCAGCCTATACCTGTGACGAAATGTATGACGTAGCGAGCAGCGCCCCCATCGTGTTTAGAATTCGACCAGATGGAACTTCGCCGTGAAAGCATAGCTGTTAGATTTGTGGCATAATGTAGACCCCCTTTAAGTCTTGTAAATAAGTAAATAAATGTTTATAACTGAACCTTGTATTGATTTGTAGATTTAAAATTATTGAATTAATCCACAGAACCAACGCCCGAATAGGTTTGGAAAAATAGAAATTTTTAGATGTTTTGCTTTAGTACCTATGCTTTTAGTCTTTGCACAGATCACTGTGCCAGGAGGCTTTTTATGTACAGGCCCAGTTATAATGCTGTTGTCAGCTGACTTGGATTCCTTTCCAGTGCCTCATAAAGAGTAATCCAAGTATCTAACGTATTGAATACTTTGCTGTTTCAGACGAACATAACAAATTCTCACATACGTAGAAAAAATATAAAACCACTACAACATATTTCATATCAGATAAATATTATATAGTCCAAAAGTCATTTACAGCTAGAAAGGATCCTATAAACATAAACAGGGCAAAGGGGAGAGATAATTTCCTTGAAAAATTTTCAAATATGTATGCTTTTTTATTACTCAAGTGAACAATTTGTAATGAGATTCAGCTATGAAAGTGTTTCGCATAATTTTTCTTCCTATAATATTTTTAAGATTTTACTTAAAAATTTTAGTTTTAATTTTTTATAAATGAATTTAAATTTATTTATTTTTTATTTTCGTTGATTTTCTTTGCTTTTCTTTTAGTGTTTTTTTTTTTTTTTTTTGCAGTTTTCATTTCTAGTTACTTGATATCTTTTATAATGCTTTGCATTTATTAGGTTGCACTTTTTCTAACTTGTTTTCAAACTATTATTTTTTTGTATTTTATTTTGTAGGCTGCACAGGGATTCTACATCTTTATCATATGTTTTGAGAACTGTTACGGATATTGTGACCTCTGAGAATTAATTTTATTCTTAATCGAACAAATAATAACTTTGTAAATACTTAAAACTTGTAAAAATAATTTTATGATTTTATGAAAACTGTTTTAATAAAGTTATATTTAAATGTTCTATTGATGTGTTACATAACTGTTTTGTTATCATTTGTATGTTGCTAAAAAAAGTACTCGTACGATTTTGGTTAGTACTTACAAGGTTGCCTGTATTATGTGACCCGAGGTAACCTAGTGCTAGTGCGTCGGCTTTCGGTGCTGAAGGTGCTCGGATCGAATTCCGACAAGCGCCAATAAATACCTCCGTTTCTAGGCCGGATATGTGCACGTTCAATCTGTAGACCGGAAAGTCCCTCTACGAGGTCAGAGAGGGTGGGAAAGGGTACGATCCCCCAGAGGTCGTCCCTAGGGATGCTCGGCCAAAATTAAGTGACACCTGACTAAATCGGTTTCCGACTCATGTGGTGCCGTTATAAACCAGAGTCGCATTCCTCAGCCCGCTATACTACGAGTATATGGACCTGGCATGGGATACTTACGGCCAGGGGGCCGGGATAACACCAAGAAATATCCACAACATAGCCTAGAAATAACAACAACAGCCTATATTATGATTTATAAATTTAGTTATAGAATTAGAAATCTATTTTACTGATTTTATAGAGATGTTTGCTGATTTTCAATGTGTACTTCTGCTCTCCCAATTTTTTTTGTTCGTTTGTTTGTTACCATTTTGAAAAATTGATTTCATGAAAAGGTAACAGGTATTTCCCCTTGTAACATCATCCATTCTCTCACTATGAAAGTTGTTAGGAGAGACTGTGATATTTTTCTCGACGCCGGAAAGCTCGTTGACTGCACCGTGGTCTGACGTTTGCATTTACTAAAAAATTAATATATATATATATATATATATATATATATATATATATATATTAATACTTTGTCTCTGTTCGACGTCATCGCCTCATAACATCAATATCGCTGTTGTGGTGATCGCGGTCTTAATTTGGTATGACGTCACTATGGTAGCGGTATAAATCGTTTTCTTTTAAAGATGATGTTGGATAGTTGGCAACGTGTGTATGCAAATACAGTGGACGCTCGTTTATTCGAACTCGGTTAATTCGAACTAATCCAAAAGCCCCAAGAAACTTGTATTGGAATTAATGTTAAAAATATCTCATTAATTCGAACTAAATTTTTATCACTTCGGTTAATTCGAACTAAAAATTTGACAAAAAAAATTCTTTTTCCTCGTTTAATGGAGAAAATACACACTGTATTTATTATTTTGTGTGTCAAAATCATCTGTATTTCTTTTCTGTGTAAAGAGGCACATGCCTGCATTCCTAGACTATTGCATGTCCGCTGAACGTTAGTAGCTATTGTCCTTCTTATTAGTGCTAAACGGAAAAAGCAATTTTCCTTTATTTGTATCGATTTTATTAGAATTTCAGAAAAACCAGTCTTTACTACAGATTCTAGGGAGCTGCGTCAGTTATACCTGCAGTCCAGACAAGTTAATGTGGTCTAGTTTTTCTTCCTCATTGTTTGGTGTGAACGTGTAAAAATTCAGGATGTCTACACGTGGAAAGTACAAAACCCTAACTTTGGAGACAAAAGTAGAAATTTTACAGAAAGTAGAGAATGGCGAATGTAAAACAAAGTTAGCAGATGACTATGGAATTAAAAAAATGCCTTTTCAACTAATTTGAAAAACAAGGAGTCAATTTTAGATTCATGGGAACAATCAAAATTTGCTAGAGGAAGGAAACGCATGAGAAATGCGTCCCAAGAAGATCTAGAAAAAGCTCTACTGCTATGGTTCCAGGGTGTTAGATCTCGAAATTTTCCGATAAATGGACCCCTAGTGCTGACGAAGGCTGATGAATTTGCAAGTCGAATGGGTATTGAAGATTTTAAATGCAGTGATGGATGGCTTTCTCGATTTAAGTCAAGGCACAATATTTCTTATCAAACTGTATGTGGTCAAAGCTCTGATGTAAACGAAGACGTATGCACTAATTTCGGTAGGAAACAGCCAGGGCTTTTCTCTACTTACCTGCCGAAAGATATTTTTAATGCGGCCATGATGGACAAAGCCATAATGGACTCTATTAAAACTCTGAAAGCATTTATTCAGATGGAACCTTCCTCTGAAAATGAATTGAAATGTTTACTTCAAATCGAGAAGCTGGCTGAACAATGTAGGCATCATAAACAGAACCAAACATCCATTTTACAGTTTTTCTCCAAAGTGTAATTCATATTTTTAATTAAAGTTTACTTTCTACTGCATATCTTCTGCTTCATTTTATGATTAAGGTAAATCTGTATTGATTTTTAATATGTTTAATTTTAGATAACGTAGTATAATATATTTTCTGGGATTATACATACTAGGAGATATTTTTTCTTCAGTGATACACATTTAAAGTTATATATTTTCTCTTAACATCGGATAATTCGAACTTTTTTCTGAGAACCTTTGAGTTCGAATTAACGAGCGTCCACTGTATTAGATCCGGGCAGTTGACGAATTTTGTTTCTGAAGTAAGCTACTTGCGGATGGTTTCGCACGCTGGTTGCGGTTGTTCTTTTTATTTTTACTTCTTTGTAATATTACTTATGTTTTTCTAGTTTTTCATGAGTTATTTTTATGAAGTTTGGTGATCAAAATAAACTTTTTTTTTTTTTTTTAAATTTGGATAATGCCTGTTACTTCAATTTTACGTATAATTTAATACACAATGTCTACCGGCATCCGCTGACCTTCAAAAGTACCATATTTTGATAGAATGACTGTAGTATTTACAAGTTTAAAAATTATGCATTAAAATTTATTCCACAGTTACCAAAAAATTCAAGAATTTTTTTTAACTCAAAAAAGTTTTTGGTAATTATGTAGTGAACAAGTTCCAGTTTGGTGGGCGTAATCTTTTGAAATCATAAATAGTACACGGTTACCTTATAGCATATTAAGCGATCATTGCAATGGGGTCAATAAGATCAGCAGACAGGTCAAGAAAGATATTACAAAGGGCGTTCCATAAACACCAAGAGTATTTTTTTTTCTCGAGCTGGCAACAACGCGAAGGTAAAAAAAAAAATGAAACTGCAGACAACTCTTTGAATTGCAGATGAGTCTAATCCAAAAGTTTTTTAATGTGGTTGACGATTCTGTTATCGCCGTAGAGCAGTTGTTAAAAGAACGTATGCATGTTGCACACGGTAATGGATGTGAGTGATTCAGGGTTAAGATGTGTAATGTGTTGCGTGATAAATTTTCCCTATCGTTTGGGCAAAACAGTTGATTTGATGAAAAAAGCTTCCAAAGATAAAGATTTTTGGTGAGTTTAAGACTTTTCTCGTGATTTTAACCGTTTTATGAAGTCCACACGGGCACACTCACTCTCGTCCTCTGAAAAAAAAAAATTAATTCAGGTAGTCGCTTCTCTACCGCGGGTTATTAACATAGGATTACTTATCATTGCTTACCTCTTTTCTTTTCTTTTTTTTTGCCGCATTTTGGTACTTTTCTGTTTAACTATATACTGTTACTGGGTTTGGCGTGTTGCAAAATTATAACTCGCGACGCCGGACAATTTTTTTCTTTCCGCAGGACCGTTAATGAGGGACGTAAACCATATCAGCTGGAAAGGTAATGATGATAAATTTTCTTGATCACAACGGTGTGGTCTATCAGCATGCCTTCCTCCAAAAACTACTTCCAATGCTGCATATTACTTTTCAGTCTTCATCTCCGACAACGCATATCGAGGAAACCATGTGAACTGGTAGGGAAGTGTACGTTACACCATTGTAACGACATATAAAACCTTGTGGGGCAATCACTATTAACAGAGAATGCTGTAACGTCCTCGTACCTGAAAATGAACACACGAGATACAGAATTATTTAAAAACACAGCTTATATTAAAAATCCACTTATTTACAATATATACAATTGCATAGAGTCTATTCTAGTCTGCACATTCACTAAGACTCTTTCAGTATTTAACCGAGAGATGAACCCGCACCGAGCAGCACAGTGACGTAGCGAGCATAACTGGCGCCCGGGGCACGATATCTTTTTGCCCCCCCCCCCCCGAAAAACATATAGTAATATAATATATAGAATTAGTGAGAAGGACCATTTGATGCCCCTCTGCGAATTGCGCCCGGGGCATGATAGACCCCCTTACCCCCCCCCCCCCCTCGCTTTTCTACGCCACTGGATCAGCACCTGATCCGTATTGTAACCTGCGTCTCGAGAGACAAGAGATTCGAGGCAGGGGTGTCTTCCTCTGCTCGGGGCGTCAGTTGATTTCAGCTAGATACATGAAAGCTAATTTACACAGCAGTATCCCAGAGGCTTGCTTTTTCTTGATAATTAAGTGGGGTGATCTCTTCTCAGGGAAGTGGATTCCCCGACGTTACAATGAGGGAAAAAAAAAAACAACCTGTGGGGTTGAAGAAACCACTTGTGAACCCCCAGCGAATTCCAACATTCTTTGGGTTGGAACTATACGCCATGCGGGTCTCCATCTTTACCGAAAGCTTGGGAAAATCTGTGTGTTATGGTAAGCCAAGGTGGTCACCGTGGGGACTCCAAAACCTGTCACTTGGTGGACGTTATTCAGAGATTTTGAAACTACAAGAGACATAAGTTTTCACTTAACTGCCAATCGGATCGATGCAAGACACGGACTGTCTCGCTAGTATAACCTCACGATCCCATCCCGTAAACGATGTTTTCACAGAAGAACCCCCACATCGCTGTAAGGAATTTCAGCGGGATGTATATCCAGATGGGAATGCTTGGGAACTAACTCTGGGGGTCCCGCGTCAGGTTGACCACCTGACCGAGACATATGTTGTACGGCACCCCAAGCCCACAGTCATGAAAGCGGAGATGGGCACTGCAGGCCTTGCTCCACAGTGCTGAAAAGCAGTTCGGACTGTTGTGCCATGAGTTGGTTTTATATATCCAGACACTTTGTTTTTTCGAGAGAGTCCGTGTAAGATCCAGACAGAAGCGGCCACACGAGTTCTGCCACCTGAAACTAAACTAGTTCATGTGAAGCCGCTGTTAAAATATTTTGCAACCAGACGTCTCGTTAAAACTGTAATTTGTTCAAATCCAAATATTAAATCTGTTAAGTTTTAGTTAATTTTCTGGCCTGTTTTATTAATCATCAGAAACTACTCAGCCATTGCTTACAATTTGCCACGAAATCGATCAGGGGGATAGTCTAGATTTGTGTGCAAGGTCCGCCATCTTAGATTTCCTCCCGTTTTGTTGGATTTTCCCTGGCGATAGTTTGTGCGTAGTTTTATTTTGCCAGCATATTCATGGCGTAGCCGGCGGTTGACGGGCCCCAGTGATGTAACAATGCCTTACGATTGTCATACAGCCAGATTGGCGCCCCCCCCCCCCCAAAAAAAAAAAAAAAAAAAAAAAAAACTCAGAAGTAAATTCCATACAGATGCTAACATTATTTCAGCTGTACAAGGTTCACTGAAGCAGCTTTCAAATAATACCATCGTCACATTCTTTTAAATGGACTGAGCGATAGGACCGTTGCATATCATCTGAGGAAGATGTTTTAAAAAAATAATAACATCATCCTTGCTGTATCTATGCTTTTCTTTTAAAATTTTACACTGCTTTTATGGAACGCCCATAAAATTCACTTCAATTCTTGTATGCACATCCTTTCTAAACCGTTCGAGAACCACAAGAATTTCCCTGGTAATCAGGGCCCGACTTAGACTAATTGGGGCCCGGGGCAAAAACTTCCTTGGGGGCCCCCTCTGCTTCACTACTTCAGTAATAAAGAACCGAACTTTATGGAGGTATTTAAATTTTTCTCCTCATTATGGATATATAACAAGAAAATTGACTAGAACCTAAAATAACTATAAAGTCCCCCCCCCCTCCAATGGTCAGACAAAATATTGTTCTGTCCATTTTATTGATTTTCTGACAATTCTATGTCCATCATTAACAGGAATATAGCACATCTGAAGAGCCAAAATTTGACAAAATTGCTATTTAAATTTATCCTTTATATTTCCGTGATTTTTCATTCCCAACAATTTGCAATTGATCCTGGCTTGTTATACCAACTTCAATAAATATTATTTCTTTTCTTTTTTTATCGTGAATAACAATATCAGGCCTATTAGCTGATTGTTTTGTAGATGTTGCAACTGTTGTATCCACTCTTACTTCAACGTCTATATTTGAATTAATTTCTTGTATTGAGTGATTTCCTAAACATTTACTTCTTTTTAAACCTTATTTATTGCAGACTCTCAAAATAATAACAATAAATAAAGAAAAACATACATAAAAAAATTCATATCCTTGCTGACGTTAGGGCGGAATTCAGCTAAATTCCGCCCTAGAAAGCCATGGATTTACGAAATATAGATTTGAGTTCATACGATAGATTAATGAAGAAGCTAACATAAAACTGACAGATTTTACATTGCACTGATATTTTGTTAAAAAAAGTTCATTAAAGAAGGATACGTAAAATAAACTTTCTATTCAATTTGGGGGCCCCCCTCTGATTTGGGGGCCTGGGGCAACTGCCCCGTATGCCCCTGCCTTAGTCAGACTCTGCTGATAATATGAAGCTTGAAAGAGCGGGTCTAAAGCGCGATTATCGAGTTGGGATTTGTTGTGTGTGTGTGTGTGAACTTAAAAGTTACAGGGCTCTTTCTCTGGGGAGGTAATTTAATTAACATACGATGTTCTATGAACTTAAAAGTGATTTTCAATAAATTCAGGCACCTGGAACTTTTATTTGATTACTATCTCTCCCACGCGTATCGTTCAGAAAGTTTGAATGGTGAAAGAAATGATAGTGTAAGACCTCCACATGTGCCCTTTAATTAACTCCTTGTACGTAGGTAGGCTGAAAAGTAATGCACACATGCTTGTAGAGCGCGAATGAAATGACCTTCAAAACAGCGCCAAGTTGCATTTGGAAGTTTCATCCCTCCTCAATACGCATGCGCAGGTTTGAAATCGTTGTGTTCATCCTGTGTATTTTGAAAAGCTGTAGTATGGAGACGTGTTCTAGTGCTATGTCAACGGCGAGTTATACAGCGCGCTGTTATCGAATTTTTAACAGCTGAAAAAATGAGTCCTACTGAGATTCATCGTCGTTTAAAGGCTGTTTAAGGTGACGATGCTGTTGATAGGGGTACTGTAAATCGATGGGTAATAAAATTTCGTGGTTTCGAGCCTGGAAAAGCCATAATTGTTGATGAAACACGCAACGAACGTCCGATCACTGCCACAGACGATGAACATCGCAAACTCGTCGACGATTTGATTCAAAATGACCGGCGAATCACTCAAAAGCGTATTGCAAACCATAATGGAGTATCCAAGGAATGTGTCTGCTTCATTATAGAACGATTGGGATACCGTAAAATCTGTGATCGATGGGTACCACGCCGTCTCACAGGCGAGAACAGCGTCGGACTGGAGAGGCTCTGCGAAACCTGAAGTTTGAACCGATTCCACACCCTCCTTATTCCCCCGATCTTGCGCCTTGCAATTTTTATTTTTTTCCTCTACTCAAGAGAGACCTAAAGGGTAATCATTACACCTCGGACGATGTGGTGAAGGCAGCTGTCAAGTCGTGGATTCGAGAAAAGTCGGAAGAATTTTTCAGTGACGGAATGAGAAAACTTGTTACACGTTGGGAGAAATGTGTTAGCCTTAACGGTGACTATGTTGAAAAATAAATATATGATTTTGAAGCTTAAGAATTGTACTTTAAGGTTCTTTTTGCCCGATCTCGCTCTTTCTTTTTGTTCGCGCTCTACAAGCATGTGTGCATTACTTTTCAGCCCACCCTCGTATATCAATCCCATATGATGACGACTCCACCGCCAAGAGTTAGTTTCCAGACAGGAAGTACCTGTAAACTGTTAAGTCTTCCGTGACTCAAGAGGATAAATTAATCAATTCGTGGAATTATTAAGCCAGTGCTAAAATAGAATCATCCTTGATCATTACAACTTCCTTAGTAACTCTTGTGACTACCATGAGTCATACGAAACTTATGAGAATACTTGGCTGCTAACGCAGTCTAAGTTTTAAATTTTTACTTATAGAAGGTTTTTGAAGTGAAGCAGTTTCAAATGGAAGTCTAAAAAATTATGGATGGTGGAAAAAGTGTAATACTGACTGTATGAGCCAAATGTCATACGTGGAACTGGTCTCAAATTCGTTGATTAAAATGGACTGCAAACTAATAAATCATATCGAAACTATTGTCGACCATACGTCATACGAATGGATATAATAATTTTATTAACTTAAACGCATTATCTACAATGCTGACGTATAAACCAAAATTATACATGAAACATCTACCATACGATGCGCGAGTGCGAGAGTTCTCGAGAATTCTTGATTAAAAATTTGGTCTATATGGTGCAACAAAAATTTTCATAGAACGCAAAAATAGTATTGTAATATATTCTTTTTAATTTCAACATAAGTACAATTTACAAATATAATAAATAAAAAAATTATGTATAGTATTATTTTATTCTTTGGCATATTTCTCATTTGCGTGAATTTATTTTGTAGATTTCTGTCGTTGTTTAAAAGGTCATGAAAATTTTCACAAGAATTTGTTAAATTATATTTCACACATAAAATGGCTTTCAAAGTCTCAACACTTAATTGTGATTTTTCTGATGTCCATACTTTATTTACCGTAGAATAAACGCGTTCAGTCGCAGCATTAATTCCTGGTAAGGACAGCAAGTATTCCACAATTTTTAGTGCATTATTGTATGGAACATTTGTATGGTTTGTTTCAAAGTGGTGAAATATTTCTAACCATTTGTTCTTTATTGTGATTTTTGCTGATGCCCAAGATTTAACCTTTTCCTTATCAATATATTTTTTTTAATAAAAATCTCATTAAAAAGATCATTTTCGGAAATATTACTATATGGGAAATTTTGAGTAATATGATCGAATGATTTTTGCACATCATTCCAATTAAGTTCTTGTTTTAATGTAACCCAATGAAAATGTTGAATATCATTGTAATGTACCGTCCACTCTTTTAAATAATCTATGCAGTTACTATAGAACTTTTTGACGTGATTCATGATATCTCCACGATTTATTGCACCTTGTTCTTCTATCTGGCTTATACTATTACGGATAGTTAACGGAAGAAAATTATTTTCTAACCGCTCTTGACACTGAAATTTTAAATTATTAGCTTCATTTGCTACTTCGATTACCGAAATTTTGTCACCTTCAATAAGTTTTATAGCATTTTGAAAAAGAGCTGCTTGATTGTGTACAAACTCTAGCCAAATTTTTGAAGATTCTTTTTCAAAAACTCTTCTAAAATTCTAGGACATTTATCCTGTGATAGAAAGTAGGATTTCAAAGGATCGTATATTTTCAAAATTCTTTCGACAGCTGGTAAAAGAGCTAACCAGCGCGTTTTACTGTATCCAATTATTTTCTTATATTTCACTTCCGCAGTTTCACAAAATTCTTTAAGCATTTGAACGCGCACAGTGTATATATAGAAATAAGAATATATTTTAATAACAATATTTTCCACATCTACGGGCAACAAGTCAGCAGCTGTTTGAATGGCGTTATGTATTATGTGCGCTGCACAACCAACACCAATAATGTTTTGATTAAGGTTTTTGTTTAATTTATTAAAAAATATTATTTGTACCTCTTCTTCCTTTTTCTCCAAAATTTGCGTTCGTGTTGTCTGCACAATATTCAATCATTTTATGTTTTAAATTGTTTTTTTCCAGAATATTAATAATGGATCAGAAAATTATTTCAGAAGTTTCGCCGGGCAAAGAAACGAAATCTAAAATTCTAATTTTTATTCCAGTTTCCGAATCAAAAAATCTAATAATGGTTGGAAATAACTTTATATCCTTATGATTAGATGCGTCAGAATATATGGATATAAAATTAATTTTTTCTAGATTTTTGTTTAATTCTGAAAATGCATATGGAGAAAGCACATTACACACAATTGCCTCGGATTTTGTTCAAGCACAGGCAAATTTTTTGCTGAATAACCTTTTTGACAACTTGTGATGTACAGTCCCTAGATCTGAAGGAATAATTGTGATTAATAGCATGAAAAGACATAAGTCCTTCTGCTAATGCTAATTTCTTTTCTTTGTCTTTTATGGAGACGAAGAAAGTTGTTTTCCGAAAAAATTCCTGTATTTTGGAGGAAGATGCAGCAGTATTTAAATATCTTTTATGTTTCTGTGTCTCCAAGTGCTTTGAAATATCATTCTTCCCGCCGTGCGAAATAGAAAATTCACCATTACATTTCTCGCATTTTACCATGGAATCGCTTTTGGTTTTTTTAATAAAAGGAAATTCACTTCTTAGATCATCGTTGAATTTGCATCCTCTTTTCTTACTC
Source organism: Dolomedes plantarius (assembly GCA_907164885.2). Classification (NCBI taxonomy): domain Eukaryota; kingdom Metazoa; phylum Arthropoda; class Arachnida; order Araneae; family Dolomedidae; genus Dolomedes; species Dolomedes plantarius. The sequence goes on along the minus strand of OU015495.1, from coordinate 57,644,771 downwards.
ATTATGAAATCTAAAAAAAATAATTTAAAATTATATTATAAATTATTATATACATATTACTTAAAAACACAGTAAGTAGGTACATAATTACATGAACATATTTTATCGTTAGTTTATAAATTAAATTAATTTGATTGTTATAAAGTAACTATATTTTAAAAATTATTTTAATTTTAATCCTATATTTCTTTCTAAATAATAATAATACTAACTTGTTTTATTTTTCCTCTGAATTTGCCGTAGCGTGAGTCGTAAGTGTTACTTTCAAGGCCGGCGCTAGACTTTTTGCCGCCACTATAAAATATAAATAATACGAGTACTGTCTGCTAAATTCAAGAAAATTTATGTATTTATGAAATAAATAAATAAATTACTTACCTAAATTATCTGAACAGCTAATTTGTAATGACATCACTTGTTTAACTAGCTTACTAGCACGCAGTACGATGTGTGTCGTCTGAGAGACAGTTACAAAATATTTTCGTTGTTGCCAATGCCAAAAAATGCCATTGTTCATTAAGTCCAAACAATGGTGGTCGAATTCTAACAACTGATCAACAATTCGAACTTTGATAAGCAGTTCTAGATAATCAGTTCTCAACAATTATTTGTTATTATTAAAGTTTAACATTTTAAAATTAACAAAAATAATATAAAACTCATATCCTTTCTAAATAGCCACATGGCCGCCGAAAACCGTATATTCCCTTCCCGTTCTTCCGTCGTTCCCTAGCTTGTCGTACATTCTTTCCAAAAATCGGGACTTTTTTAAAACGCCACGGACGCGGGACAAATTGTTAAAAATCGGGACTGTCCCGCCAAAAGCGGGACGTCTGGTCACCTTAACTTAGTGGGAACATCTGCCTGAAAGGCAGATATAGATGGAATATCTCTTTCCCAGGTATTCCTAACTAGAAATTCAGAGGGTATTTGTGGTTTATTACATTTCATGATAGCCACAATCGTCAAACCATTTCTCCTTAATTCTTGACCAGCTTCTATTGAACAGAACCAGTTACCACAGGTTATATTACGGTTCGTTTTGTAGAGGCATTTAGTGAGTCGAACGAGTGATTGGGTCGGGATTTTTAATTTTTGCTCTGATTAATATAATTTTTACCTGAACCATAGAAGGCTGGCGTCTCGAATCACCCTTCCACACTGAAGACAAGATGTTGACTGAAGCATGTGTAGATTCACAGTACCCAAGGTCGAAGGGTGGGGGGCCCAGAGTTGAATAAAGAAACCATAGCTGCCTGAGAGGCAGATTTTCTCACCGTAGGGTTAAAGCAGTAGGTCCCGGTCAAATTCGCCCTCGTGTAGCAAAAAATTGACCGTAGTGCTCCAAACCAAACCAAACTCTTCGGCCATAACGAAAAATTTATCTTAAGTCTGCTGGGTGCTAACTGTATTGAATTCGCTTACCTCAGTGTTAACTTATGAAGAAAATGTGTCCAAGAATTGCCGACTCAGCTTTAAAGATTTTTTAAAATTGTACTCCGTAATAGAGAAAAAAAATTGACACTTTGGGGCATTTTTCGTTTTTTTAAAATGCAAATATTTTAAAATTTAAATTATTCGGGGAAAAAATCTGGTATAATGTGTTTTAAATGCTCATCCATTTCTTTGGTGGACGCAATTTATAAAATGAATCCTGTTGCAAGGTGCAGAAAAGTTCAGGCTATCTAAAAATACCATTTTTATTGGATTAACAGCATTTATGCAGCTGTAAATAATAGAGGCATTTTCTCCATAGGTTAACATTAAGGTGAGCGAATCCAATAAGGTTAGTACACGGCAGCTTTAAAGGGAACGCAAATATTAAAACTGGATTAGGGTTTCGAGACGGATAATAAAACATTCTAGAATGGGCAGTGATTTAAAATATGTTCACCAAAGAACGGTGGACTTCATGTCAAAATTGAGATACTAGTACATTTAAAAATGTTTATTACGAAATATTCACATCTGTAGATAAGGGATTGTATATAGCGTATGCTCTGGAGGATCGTGCATTCTTGATCATTGATATTGTAATGTCATCGTAGTTGAAAATAAACACACGAGAGACAAAATTATTTAAAAACACAGCTTGTATCGAAAAGCCAATATATACGGCTGCACAGAGATTATTCTAGTCTGCATCCGAGATATTTCTCTCAAACATTCACTAATACCTTTAAGTCTTAACCGAGAGACGAACCCGCACCGATCAGCACCTCGGACAGCCTTCGCCCCAATCCTTCCGCGGATCTCGTTGATTCCGGCTGCTGGCCCTCTCTGCTATCCTGTTGTCAGGCACTCCTATATATCTGTTGGTTTGGTGACAGTTTCCCACGCTTTCTGTGGCAATAGACGCTGGTCAAACGAACGGTCATCACTTCAGCTCCCCACGGGCCGTTTCGATCTCGGGGGGTGAGCACCGGCCAGTCTTGATCATTCTTCGGCTACCCAAGAGCCAGCGCCAGTCAGTCTTCCGCATTGTAACGTGCGTCTCGATAGACAGAGACGCGAGGCAGAGGTTTTTTCCGCCACTCTGTACTTGAGGCGTCAGCTGGTTTCAGCTAGATATATGAAAGCTAACACAGAAGTAGCCCTTGCTTTGCGCACAGCAGGAGGCTTGCTTTTTCTCTGGTAATTAAGTGTGCCCCCCCCCCCCAGCTCCTCAGAATAAGTTTTCTAAGAAAAGAGAGCTTTGGTTCGGGTGATCTCTTCTCAGGAAAGGGAAATCCACGACGTTACAGTATATAGGATCTTTTCACCAGGATTCCGATGATCTGGCAACATAATTGTGGTCTTCATTTAAAGGCTTCGGTAAAGTCAGGCATGCCAGACTTAAAACTAATTATATTGCCCCATAAAAAATAACTTCTTTCCTTCTCCCTCAATTTTTTATTTTTATTTTGTCAGATTAGGAAACTTTCCTTCGCTCATTTAAAGAGATGCGCTACAAGGTAGCATATTAGGTTCGAAACTGATCTACATTTACACAAACGACATGATAAACCTTCCCAACGTCTCCCCAAGCAACTAAGTCATCATCTCGCAGAATAAAGAAGTTTCAGAGAACTTTTCAAAATTATTTCAAAATATACGGAATGGGGTAACAACTTATCAAAGTGAATGCTTCCACAAGCTCTTGACCAGAGGACAGGGCCCGATTTAGAAAATTCTTGACTATAGGCTCAACTCGGGATGGGGCCCCCCTAACACTGATATGGGCGTAAAATTTCCAAAATTAGCACACACAAAAAAAATAATTATGAATCATTGTAAAAATACCATTTTACCAAGAATTGGCTATTTGAAGCGTAGAAGCCTAGAACATTATGAAATAACAAAAAAGCAATACGACATATTAACTTCATCATTAAAACACCAATACGATGCAACCAGAAAAACTTATTAATCCCTTATATACACTATAACATACATATGATGAACTGTACATATAACTGTACATATGATGAACCAATCAATCAATCAAATTTGAAAGGATATATAAAAAAATTGCTATTAAAAAAGGTAACATTTAAAAAAAAATTGAATTGGGAATTTTTTCTATTTTTTCCTTTTAAAATTAAATTTTTTTGCCCCCCACATTCGGGGGCCCGGGCCTAGTGGGCATAATGGAAAATCAGGGCCTGTCAGAGAATGCCTAGAGGTCGATCGCACCTGCATTAGGTTTTTATATTTTCATTTTCAGTTCCTCCTACCGTCTATAACTCGATTCTTTATAATTTTCCGTTTTGATAAAACATTATTTGGAACTCATTTGGACAGTTTTCAAGTAAGTGAACAATGGAAGTACAGCATTGTAAGACTACGAAGTGTGCCAGTAAAATACCTAAGCATGCAGATAAGTTTTTTTTCGACACAAGATATTTTAAAAACAGACGATGGAACTACTGAAAATTTGCGTTTCACTTTCAATTCAAATTCCGATGCAAAATTAAATAATTATCGAACTATTACTAGATTTTTTTCTTTAAACTTAACCCTTTCTGGCACGCTACTATTTAAAGTTGGAATTTTAACAAAAAAATTTATAGGCAGTCTGTTTAGGCCTAGAAGGGTACGCAAGTATAATTTTGTGAAGATTGCACTAACGGTTTTAATTTTATGGGTGTGCCCGAAGCGGGCTCCCTGAGTCAAATGGGCTACGAAAGGCATGGTGAGGCGAGCATTGCTGTGAAGCGCGCAATACAGTAAAAGCATTTGTCTATGATTAAAATACAAAGGAATCTGATCTCCCTAGCAGATTTAGCATTACCCAGGGTGGACCTCTGGGAGGCCTGCTGCTCTATAACCCCCCCCCCCCTAAAAAAAAAAAATAAAAAAAATTACATGAGCTTCTTGAATATGGATAAAAATGAATCTTGACTATGAGATATTACCATTAGCACATTCCTCTATTTTTTCTTCTCGTGGTATTTTTCGAAGCATGTAGAACCACTTTTCATAAAACAAAATCCTACGTTGCAAGTTTTGCACATGTACCGCGACCAATGGGGCTTCTGCTTAGTGCTGCAGTACGCGCATCTTCTTCGTGCTCCCTTCACCGGCATGTGTTCCACATTGGTGAAACGTTTTTCTTCTGAAACACTCACTTTATAGCGGGGAGCATCTTGTGGGCTTGAAGAAAGGCTTCTTTTCAAAGACGGAGTTGTAACTTTCCCCATTTTGCATAGAGAATAAATTAGAGCTAAACGGAATTGTTTAGCAGTGTTTATTTCCCTGTCTGTTAGCATTTTGTGCAATATGTAGATATTTATCACTGCTGCATCAAATTGGGAAACATATAAAAATAAAAATAAAGACAGAAATAAAAATAAAAGCAGAATAAAAATAAACACAGATAACGTAAACACACTGTGCTCGCCGCCTCCGGTCGAAAAGACATCAACATTCCCCAATGACTCAGTGCTGTTGACTCAGTGCGGTGAAAGTCCCAACTGACGCAGTGGTCCCACTTCGGGCATACCGAAAATTAATCGCTTGATTTTAGGCAACAATTCCAACATAAAAAATTAAAAATAATACAGAATAGACAGATTAGCCTACAAACTACAAAATTACATAGAAATTTTTTTTTCATTGATATTTTTTATACTTAAAAAAAATTTTGAAACTTTTCATTGAAAAATCAGGGTTTTCAGAAACGTATCATATCCCGAAATTATTGATCGGCTTGTGTGGTGCTGCCATCTAGTATTAAAAAAAGGGGTTAAAACTAACTAATAGACCAGTTTTTCAGGTATTTCCGTTTATTGTCGAGGTCTGAAGAGGCAATCACGAAGGTGTGCCCGACCTGGGCACACCGAGTCGTAAAGGGTTAATGGTTTTTATATATCCACTCTTCGCATTCTGTTAAAAATATCAATCTGGTCAAATAAAGGTTAATTACAGTAAGAATTTTCAAAGGCTCCCGAAGATATCGATGTATTTGTACTGTTGTTGTCTCTAAGGCACCCTGGAACGAAGTAATTCCAGACCAGGTCCATATAGGCTAGCGGCTCCGGTTTATAATAGCACCACAAGGATAGGAGGCCTATTTAGTGAGGTTCCACATTAATTTTGACCGAGCATCCCCAGGGACGACATATGGGGGGATCGTACCCTCTCCCACCCTCTCTGACATCATAGAGGACTTTTCGGTCTACGGATTTAACGTGCTCATATCCGGACTAAACATGGAGGTTTTTGAATGGTGCCTGTAGGGATTCTATCCGAGCACCCTCAGCACCGAAAGCCGAGGCGCCACCACTAGGCTACCTCAAGCCACTAATGTGTTTGTAATTGGCGCGTCGTATTTTCTTTGAAAACAGTATTCCTCCTCTTAACTAGGATGTTGAAAATAGGGAAGTTTTATTACTTACTTATCGTATGTAGAGATAAGTTTGTCATAGTTTTGTTAGCGGAAAAACTATCGTCTTATTTCGGAATTTTGTGCAACTGATAATCGGAATCCAATTACTTTTACAGAATTTGTAAAAAACAATATTTTACCACTGCGTTGTTTGCTTATACAAAATCGAGAAATATTTGTGTTGTGCAGGAATCACAACACAAAAGAGTAAGGGCAATGAGTAAGGGCCTGTTCATATAGAATGCGTTAGCGTTAGCGTCACTCGTATTGACACATCTTAAACCAATCACAAACTTCCAAACGATTAGCAACGAAATTGTTAAGGCCTGTGATTGGTTTAAAATATGTCAATACGAGTAAGGGCCTGTTCACATAGGAGTCCGGTAGCGGAGCGTGAAAGTATTGAAATATATTTAACCAATGACAAACCTCTAAACGATTAGCAACGAAATTTTTAATGCCTATGATTGGTTTATTTCCGTCTCAGCGCCATCTTTCCTTTTACGCTTCCTCTACCGGACTCCCATGTGAACAGGTCCTAACGCTAACGCTGACGGATTCTATGTGAGCAGGCCTTAATATAGAAAAGTAAACAATAAAGAACACACGTCAATTTCGCAGCTATGTAAATAACTACTGTCTAGCATATATTCTTTGAAGCATTAGAAAAGTTGTTTCGTTTTAAAACGAAAACAGCAATTACCTTTTGCTGTGTGATGTGCTTTAATAAGATCACGACAGTAATTTCACGAGTTCCTTATTTCCCCTTCTGCAGTCTCCTTTCAAGAATGCGTTTTTGGAGAACGACTTAAGTTTCGCGACTAATTTGAGTCTGAAAGCAGCTTCCGTACCTCATCAATATTGTATAACAACGATGTAATTCTGTGTCCGTGTTCTCTGCTGGAATGTCAAGATCTAGAGCAAAATAAAACTACGCAGTCCCCGAATGCATTGGCGCGGGAAAATCGAGCGAACGTGATTCGGGGAAGAAAAAAAAAAATAAAGAAAAAAGAAAAAAAAACTCGAACTATATTTGAAAGTTCGAAAAGAAACAAATAATAACAAACTACTAAAAACATTTCTGCCAAAACACATTTACCTTTGCCTTAAGGGGAAATTCGTTGATCAAGAAAACTGCTTGATCCAAAACGAGGTCGGTTCACGTGGCCGATGACGACACTTGAGAGCGAACTACGGTTGCTTGGAATAATTCGGAACCAGACTTCTTTCAGATTTGACAATTCGAGGAAATCTCATGATTGGAAGATTTTCATCCAAGGTCGTAGCTGAAAACGATTCTGCCGCTCAGAGCAACTAGTAGGGAACTCGCATCGCAGCGTTGAACGTGGGTTTGTTTTGAGTGTGGTTTATGCTGATTTTTTCACCCGTGGGATTAAATGGATTTATGTCTTTTGCACGCCGATGCCCCTACAGTGGTCGTCGATCAACGACGGGCCAGTTGGTAAGAACTATTAATTTCTATAAAAAAATCTATGGACAGATATTGGGGGTCTTTTAAATTTTTTGAAAATAAGATTTATTTAAAGCAAAACTTTCTTCCTTTTTGGCAATTGAATATTTTAAATGATTTTTCTCCTCTGCATTTTTTTTCTGATTTTCAACAAAAAATTAAAAATCACTTCTGTCCATCTCTCTCAGTTTAACTCTGCGTAAAAAATACTTTATCAAGACAAAATAATGAAAATTCTATCCATATTTCAAATACTTGTTTTATGTCCCAATAAAAAATTGTGGTTTAGTGAAAACTTTCTTCTTTTCTCATTGTCAACTGAAATTACTTTAAACTTTTCTGTTTTTCCTGTGTTTTTTGGGTAATTAAATTTATGTCTGGCTTCGTAAAATATAACCAGAATTAATTTTTTAAAAATAATAAATATGTTACTAAATTTCGTAATATAAACAATTTTCAAAATTTAATTATTTTTCATTGCACGTAAAAAACTTTATCCCTAGGTGCTAAAAAATTCATATCCCTTTGCATTAACTTGCTTTAAGTTTTTAATAAACGAAAAAGAATAACTTTAGACTCAAAATAGTTACACTATTCTTCTATGAGCACGCAGTCTCTAATCGCTTCCCGATAATCCGAAATAATTGGGACCAGACCCTTTTCGGATTAACGAATTTTTCGGATTAAGCGAAATCATTCTTAAAATATACTTAAATTACACAATAACATGTGATTACATAAATATTACATATTTCGCGTGGTTAAACAGTTTATTTTATAAAGTCTGTCGATACATTACCAAATCTCTGGACGCAATGGGTGATAAGAGAGCGGAACGCTGCTTTACAGTACAGTACAGTGTAAGTTGTTAGGACAGTACAGTCTAAGATATTTGACGATCAGTAGATTGTTGAAATGGATTTGAAAGAACCTGTCAACGTCTCAGACGAGAATGAAGGTGAAGCAGACGGTGACAGCGAGCAGAGGGTATCCCGCTCAGACGCCGCGGCTGCATTTGATGTAGCGCTACGTAATTTGGCGTAATTTGGCTTCAAGGGAGGGGTATTCTTCTCTTCGACGAAAAAATTTAACAGATTTTTTTCAAACCAATGTAGTTCAGTAGTAATTAGTTCAGTACATTGTCTAACTTTGAATTTCCTTGTAATTTTCAGAAATATACTTTATATTACTAAGTATCACTGTGGTTTTATTGTAACCTTAGTTCTTTTCGACTTTTGGTTGCGGATTAAGCGGACTTTCGGATTACCGAAATTCGGATTATCGGGACTCTACTGTAATTGTATTTCGCTTAGACTTTTGCGCAGAAATGGAAAAAAAAATCATATTGTCCATTTCTATCTTTGGTCGCATTCATCTTTTAGAACATTTAGTAATTAATTTAGGAGAAAATCACATTAAAGACAGAGTAGAGGCATGGATTGAAAAAAAAAATCATTAATATATAAATGTTTATCATGTGTTCTCTGTAGATTAGAATAATAATAATAATAATAAAAAAAAGAAGTAACACACGTACACCAATATGTATGATTTATTTATGTAATTCATATTTTATTTTACTTGGCTATAAAAAGACTGTAATAGATGATTAATAAAACTTAAATGGATTTATTTAAACTATCATTTATACCATTATGAGGCTAAAATTTAAATTTAATTTATATTTTACAATTGTAAACGAATACTACTTCTACGGATGGTAAAATGTTTCATTATTATTAATTTCTATTACACATATTGCTATTAATTTATTAAACTTAATCATTATTTATTTATTTTTCACTAATATGTCTAAGTAAGGTTTTATCTGGTCAGTGATTAATAAAACAGTGATTATTTGCAAACGTACTGAAGAACCGAAGAGAAAACGTTTTGAGAAAACTATGTGTACATCTCTCTCTCTCTCTCTATATATATATATATATATATATATAACAAGGAACCCATTGATCAACACCTTCGACGATCTACGAAAACAGTTGAACGGGCATTCATAGCGTTCACTGGCTTGTTGGATTGAGAAGATGTAGTCGCGCTGAGCAGTATCATATTACTAGAAAATAATCCAATCAAATGGAATAATAATTTCATTACTTGTGCACATTATAATTATTTAATAGTTAAACATATTATACAAAATATAAAGGAGTAGAAGCTTTTTACATACTTACAAAGAACAGAGAGAATGGAAAGAAACGTGTGGTGTTTGAAGGCTTATTCAAACTCATCTACGCAGTTTGACACTCAAACCAGCATATATGAAATTTAGTTTCGGTTGTTTACGTGATTTGTGGTGCAATATGTTTAGCGATAGCTGGGCGCCGTACAGAAGAAACGCGAAAGTTCTTTTTTATATAATGGGAAAGACAATATTAAAAATAGTGAATCGATGGAGTAGAATTAAAACTGGTGTCGCGCTATTATTACCTACTTACTTACACACACACACACACACACACACGACAGGTTTTTAATTAAAAAGAAATTGCCGATTTAAAAAAGTGTGAAATAATATTTTACTTAGAACAGAATTAGAAATTTGCAACATCTTAGGAAAACAAAAACCATTTGCCCAACTATAGTTTTTAAGTTGCTCATGCAAATTTTGGTATTAAGTATGTAATCCATTGGCATTAACTATAACTTGGAGTCTTTTTTTGCACTGAATAAACTATATTTGATATGTTTCATTAGCTTTATAGGACCTTTCACTTTCAATTACTGACTCTAACTTAACTGTGCTGGCAATGTAACGCTATGTGCCATAAATTTTCAATAACATTGATATCAGGAGACCGGGGTGGTATAATTAATCTTTTGACAGTATACAAAAGCCATTCTCGAGGAACACGAACAGGATATCAAGGATCATTTATGGCGATAATGGGTGTTTTCATTTCCTAGCTTTTGGGCACTGGGCCATAAATTTTGCCCCCGCAAAATGTCGATATACTGCCTTGCATTCGTGTTTCCTTCAATAAAATATAAGTTACCAAATCCAGTGTATGACGTGCATACCAACTGCATTACACCACCTCCATCATATTTAACTGCAGGCAAAATCTTCTTGGGTTTCAACTCTGTATTAGGGTGACGCAAAACTGTGTGACGGCCCATTTGAGCCAAAAAAGGTTGAATTTGCTCTCATCGGTAAACGAATACATTTTTTTTTTGCCAAAAATCAGCAGGTTAATTTATGTACGTTTTAGTAAAGAGTTGGCACATTTTCTTGTTATCTTCACCATTATACGGCTGTTTCCCTCGGTAATCTACCGTGACAGTTAACACCTTTTGAAACATTTCGAATGGTAAATGCACGAACACGTTTATCTGTTGATTTAGCAATGATTTCAGCACATGTTTGTGAACTCATACATCGAGTTATTCGCATTATGCAACAATGCATCAACGATCTCTGTCAGGTAACTTTTTGGAGCGACCTGAGCGGTATGCATGTGTGTATGCATAATACAGTGAAACTTCTCTAACCAGGGCCACTCTTTTTCGGAACCATGACAGGCCACCTTAGAGAAGTTTCACTGTATATATATATATATATATATATATATATATATATATATATATATATTCTAAAAAAAAAGTAACTCCCGCTGCCGCTGTCAAAAGCTTGTCACGCTATCTCCTTCGAAACCGCTGGGGGTATGGGGTCCAGAGCGATACCAATGAATGCAGAAAAATGGGGGGACCAAAGTAAAACATGTTTCATCTTCATCGGAATTGAAGTTTTTTTTTATGTTTTGTGGGAAAATATTGACTTTTTCATCTTCAGATTACGATAACTCGCCAAAAAATGATCGTAGAATTTTGATCTTTTTACAATCTAAAACTACAATTTCTCTGGTCGTGACTGGGGAGCAGAAGCTAGCACCCTTCGAACTACCTACATTTCTCTTGTTAGGCCAATACTGGAGTATGGTTTTCCCATCTATTCTTGTTCTTCCAATACCAATCTGAATAAACTTGAAAGAGTACAGTTGAGCGCTGCTAGAATCATTACAGGACTTCGACACAGTTGTCCAAATGATATTGTGCTCTATGAAAGTAATCTAACTCTTCTTTCGTTGAGAAGAACTTATCGCCTCTCAAAATACTATAAAAGCTTTACAGTTACAATGATCAGCATAGAACTTCTGCATACCTTCATGCTTGAATTGACAACCAACGTTTGAGGAAGCATAGCCCCTTTTCCTTTGCAAAAATGCTGGGTCTGCCTTCTGCTAAAGTGTAGCCCCACTCTTTAAATCATCTGGGCGTCGGTTTGGAACTTGATGGGATCCATTTCCATGAGGGTCTCTTAACTAGTGTTATTAAAAACTATGAGATTCCAGAACTCATAAGACAATTAGCTCTTGAGACTATCCATGGAATCCCTCAATCTTCTTTGAAGATATATACCGATGGCAGCAGAGGTGATGGGGGAATTTCTGGTAGTGGAGTGCACATACCAACTTCTACCTGTGCCGTGGAATTTAAAATTAAAAATCCAGATTTCTGTTCAGTTTTTATATCAGAGCTTATTGCTATCAGGAAAGGCTTGCAGTATGCGTGTAAAGTTGAGGATCAATTTCAAGATGTCTGGATTTTAACTGACAGCCGTGATTCAATTCAGCACCTCTCTAATTGGACTATTATTGGGGACCAGACTAGCCTGAACATCTTAGATCTTCTGGACCGGCTTTCCGCTGGACACACTATTCATTTTCAGTGGATCCCTTCCCATGTTGGGATCGACGGTAATGAAAGGGCCGACTTTTTAACCAGGTCTGCGGCTGAGGAGGGCGTGAGCCCTTGTGAGGCTCTTACTTTTAGAGAGATTTACTCTCTTAAGAAGATTGCACAAAACCCTCTTTGGAGAACTCCTCCTTGCCACCCATGGTACTTTGGAAGAAGTCCAGGTGGGTCTTTTCAGATCAAGCCCAGAAAATATCAGTCTTCTCGCGCTTCATGAGGGGTCATATTAAAGCACTCACTTTTCGGCAGGGGCAGAAGATCTTCCAGGAGTGCCACTGGTGCTCTGCCGACATGGCCTCCCCTGCCCATATTTTGGCTTGTTTGGGTTTTACTAAGGACGAGGTCCTTCTGGACTCTCTACTGATTTTAGACTTTTTAGAAATTTTTGGTTTTATGGAGATTGTCTAGCCTTGCTAGACAATCTGGGATTAGTAAAAAAAAAAAAAAAAAAAACTACAGACATTTCTCTTTCAAACTAGACCTCATTTGTTTAAAAATATTTAAAAATAGACTAATATTTTCATCAAAAAATGAAACACAGTTTTTCAAGAAATATCGTCCCCTATGTGGATGCAATATCGATGCTCCTCGAGTTTTTATCTTACAAAGAAAATATTTACATCATCTGGAAGCTGGAAGCTAAAAGCTTTCTTATTCATATAAACCTCATTTAAAGTATATATCTTAAATTTTCGATCTTTAATTGAATTTTAAAGCTGATAATTAGCAGTGATGAAACGCCCTTCACATTAAGGGTGACAACAGTAAATGGATGGAAGCTGTTACATTGCCCGAGAATCACCCCTATGTATCTCGCTATTAGCCATAACAGAGGAACGAGCGTAGCGAGCCTAGGGGCGAAGCTCCTAGTATATATATATATATATATATATATATATATATATATATATAAGTACACATAATTCTCTAAATACGTTTGTATACGTTTCTGAATACGTTTTGAACTGCCCATAAAGTTGAAATTAAATGATTTTCCCCTCATTCTAAGGTAAAATTAGATTTTTTATCGCCAAAAAAAATTATACCTGAACTAGTACCAATGTATGACGCTCATTGAATTTAAATATTTTGAATAAAATTTTATCCATGCCCAGTCGTGGATATACGTGTTTATATATATATATATACACACACAGTCGAACCCTGTTATAGCGAACCCGGTATATAACGAACAAAAATTTTGGTCCCGCCGTTTTCCTATTATACGTAATTTAGTTAGTATTGTGTCAGTTTAATGTAATCGATTTTAGTCGATTTAATTCATTAATGATTATTTTTAATAGATTTTATCATTTTTTTTTAAATACGTCATGATTGAATACACATTGGAACTAATAAGTTATACATCTTGTGAACTGTAACATTTTTCTTAACGGTTCGGATACAGCGAACCACCGGATAAAGCGAACAAAACCTTTGATCCCTTGAAGTTCGTTATAACGGGGTTCGACTGTATATATATATATATATTAATGTGGTCTTCTGAATACGTTTGTATGTATATATATCTGTATGTGTGTGAGTGTAATCTCACGATCATGTAATGGTTTCACATAATTTGCAACTTGTGGTATCCATTATTATATTTTATTTGCTTATTGTGTTATAAGCCTTTTTCGGACTATGTGTGCACGTCGTAAATGTCGTTTCATTCAAGAACTACGTTAGGAGGTGCATGTTTGGTTGAACATCTATTAAGTTACACCATTCCCTTTTGACCATCTAATTTGGTATATAAATTTAAAACTTTTTAATATTTTTGGCCAGTAGTAGATTTAATGGTGGAACATTAAACGTATTTTATTAATCGCATCGACTCAAGATCAAGAATTGCGAACTTTGGAGTCAAACATAACTTTATACATTATTCCTAGCGTCCAGTTGATGAGTATATTACACATGACTTTCACTTTTAAGATCTTATTATATTTTCTTATTTAGAAGCTGAAACCATTATATTCTGCGCTAGGAGAAGTTAATAGTTTTAGAGAAATAAAATGTTATTAATGTAGCGAGAATTTCGTTCAGTTACATTTAAAGCAAACTCTTTCCAGCAGTAAATTTCAATGAAAGCTTATTCGTAAAGTAAAAATTTAATTAACAGAGAGGAATGAGGAAAAATTTAAGACAAAAAAAAAAACTCCCGAAAACATTTTTTAAAATGCAAAGCAACGTAATTGAATTATTTGGAAAATTAAATAGTTTCTATTTTGATATTTTACTGAAAACATTTTTTTGGCTGAATAATATTTTTTTCCAAGTAAAATTATACGTAACTCATGATAAGTTTCTGTGCACCTACTGTATTTCGCACCTCTACTAGAAGAGTGTTACATCTCAAAATAGCCATATTTTCAGAAAGAGCTATTTCATTTCTTATTTAGCTCTTCCTGAAAATATGGCTATTTTGAGATGTAACTCTTCTAGCAAAGGTGCGATTTTTCAAGATAAAGTATAAGGATTTTTTTAATCTTGTAGTAAAATTGCAAAGATTACTATTCGAAATTTTTAAAATAAAAATTGTGGATAATGTAATTCGTAAATTATAATTCGTATATCATGCCGACCACTGCGAATGCATAAACGGCAAGGTTATGTATATAAGTCACATTAACTAAACAAAGCAACTTAAGTTCATAAATAACATAGTTATTGCCTAGCCATATCCGTGGCAACAGACTCTCTACTTGGAGGTCTAAAACAAATTAAATTTTCGAGCTGGCCGTTTCCGGTTCCAGTCGACTTTTTCCTTTCTGTATTTATTTCTGATTACAAGCAAAGTTATTACAATACATTTCTTCTTCTTTTTCTTTTCTTTTTGATTTCTATGTGTAACAGTAGACAAGTGGAATTACAACTCATACTACTCACAAATACATCATGTAAAATTAATATCACAGTCAATACATTAATAAATTCCCTCTGCACCTGTTTTGTACACACTGCCAACTTACATAATAATAACAGTGCGTAATCTTTGCATACCTTTAAATTACATTTAGTTATCCTACATTATATATATATATTTTTTTTTTCATTTACTAATTTTTTTATTATTCTTTTATTTATTTTTTATCATTATTTAATTGCTAATTAATTATTTATTCATTTTTTCTTTTTCTTCAACCTTCGTTTTCATCTCATAACGCAAGTTGCCCTGAGTCAGGCCCGAACTCACTACCTTCTACGCTGAAGTTGTGGATAATGTAAAATATCCACAACTTCAATTATTCAACTACAATTGTGGATAATGTAAAATTAAGCACAAGTACGATTATTATTTTATATATTTTTTTACAAAAAATTTTCTTGTTATACATTTACAGCCGAACCCCGTTATAGCGAACCCGGTATATTACGAACTCACGGTTATAACGAACGAAAATTTTTGTCCTGCCATTTTCCTATTGTACGTAATTTAATTAATATTGTGTCAGTTTAATATAATAGATTTTAGTCGATTTAATTTATTAAATGATCATTTTTAATAGATTTTATCATTTTTTAATGCATCATTATTGAATACACGTTGTAACTAATGGGTTATACATTTTGTGAACGCTAGCATTTTTTTTAACGGTTCGGATACAGCGAACCACCGGATAAAGCGAACAAAACCTTTGGTCCCTTGAAGTTCGTTATAACGGGGTTCGACTGTGTTTCATTAAACTTCCGTCTTTAGGTCATAGCAAAGCTTGTTTAATTCGAAAAACATCGTATACTGCTCCATTCATGCTAATATTTTTTCGAGGTTTCCTCTGCCTTCGAATTTAAGACCTTTTTCTTTAATTTTGGAAAATAGGTTAGAGAGAATATGTTAGTTCCGCTCTAGATATAAGCTTGAGAGACTGGAGCATTCTATTGAAACGCTTACTTCGAAGCACTACAGGTCAGGAGTGACAAAAATGGCCTTGAACTTCAGATCTAACTGCAAGAATCTTCCCTAAACTGGAGAGGAATGCTTTAATGAACTGTGTGGGATACGGCTGGGTCATGGAATGTAATGCAGAAGGAAGAAAAAGAATATCGTTTCCAAGTTTAAAATGCTTTGCAGTTGAAATAAAATAGAGAAAGAGCTTTTACCAGTTTTTAACAGCCTTTAGTTACACCGAGTAGGTTTTATGAAAAGAAACGTATTTTTCATACCTTTATTTTCATCCCAAGAAAAGTTCTGAAAGCTTGCGGATTTTGCAGTAACGGGAAGGCTATTTTTGAAAGTGTTTAGGCGTTATTCTGAGAGGGGGTTGTGCTGGTATTGAAGTAGTATCTCAGAAATTAGCATGAAATTTTAATATAAATTACCCAAAATGGTAAATTAACATTGTTCCGTCATGTTCATTTTGTTATGACAATACTATCTTTGTCATATATTCTCTTTCCCAATTCATCTTTCAACTTCAAGAAACTTGGTTCCGGTATCGAATCCGCGATCTTCCGATTTTCGGACGGATGTGTTAACTATGACTCGACTAAACTATGAAATTTTCCTTTCGAATGAACTTCACAGCCAGGTCATCAAGAATACAAAATTTAGGCCCGATAAGTAGCATAATATATGTTAACTGTGGACGTTACAAGAAAGAACAATAGGTTGTGTTTAATACAGTCTGTTGGTCTTTCACGTATACTATAGTTATCTGTACGCTTATCAGTTACCAGGTTTCAGATACCTGCTACTGGGTAAGTCATGATCAAGTAACTACAACATCTCGTGTTTAGTACAGTCTGTTGGTCTTCCGTGTATTCCAGTGTTCCCAACCGATGGTCCGCGGGCCACAGGTGGTCCGCGTGAGCATCGGGAGTGATCCGGCACCACATATAAAAAAATGCCAAATAAATGGGGATTTTGAAAGCAATGTTCATTGAACTAGATGGGCCGAATATATCCAATGACTATCAGGTGTTGAATTAAAATTTCTTAAAAGTTTAACATAATTATTTTTATTATTAGATAGGAATGTGAGTACGTTAATCCTGTATCCCTTTTGCCTGAGGGATATCCTATATCCCCCCCCATTCCCCTGGAAGGTTTTAAGTCAGTGGGGGATGGGGTTGGGGTAGTCCGCACATGGTTCAAATTTTAGGTTAGTGGTCCGCAGACTTCTACGGGTTGGGAACCACTTGTGTGTACTATAGTCATCTGTCTGTAGGCTTATCAGCTACTAGGTTTCAGACACATGCTACTGGGTAAGTCATGATCAAGTAACTACAACATCTCGTATTTAGTACAGTCTGTTGGTCTTCCGAAGATCATGACAATACTATCTTTGTTATACATTCTCTTTCCCAGTTTTATCTTTCAACTTCAAGGCACTTGGTGCCGGTATTGAATTCGTGATCTTCCGATTTTTGGATGGATGTGTTAACTACTACTCGACCAAACCATATAATTTTCCTTTCGAATGAACTGCATAAACTAACCCCCTAACCCATCATCAAGGATACAAAATTTAGGTTCGCTTAATAGTGCGTTTAACCATGTTAAAAGTAACAACAGCAGGTTGAGTTAAGTACAGTTTGTTGGTCTTCCGCGTATACTATAGTTAACTGTAGGCTTATCAACTACCAGGCTTCAGATACATACTACTGGGTAAGTCATGATCAAGTAAGTAACCACAATAGCTTGTATTTAGTACAGTCTGTTGATCTTCCGCGTATACTCTAGTTATCTGTACTCTTATCAGTTACCAGGTTTTAGATACGTACTGGTTAAGTCATGATCAAGTGACCACAATAGCTTGTATTTAGTACAGTCTGTTGGTCTTCCGCGTATACTATAGTTATCTGTACTGTTATCAGTTACCAGGTTTCAGATACGTACTGGTTAAGTCATGGTCCCCTTGAGGGAAGTTTCGCATCCTTTGATGTATCTGTTAGGGGTTGTAAAGCATAAATAGCTAAGTTGAGTGATCTTGTCACCCGCATCGTATACTGACTAGCGTCGTGAGCTCCCACACAGTTGGCTTGAGTCGAATCCCGTCTAAGACATGGTGGTGCCTCCCCAGTCCTTTCATAGGGTGCAGTGTTGGTTCCTCCATATGATGATCCATAATAAAGTAGCAGAAGGATTCGAGGCATAGGCGGGTGGACGCGTGAGAAAAATAGTTCAGAGTATTTAGAAATTTTTTTATTTTTTTATTATTATTTTTTATTTTGACAAGTTTGCTTGACAAATGCATATATTTCCTCTTCCTCTGAGACCCCAAGATTTCATTTAGTTTCAAATTCTGTTTTATAATCCATAATATAGAAAAATTTTATAGTTATAGGATTGTTATATAATCAATTCTTTTTGTATCACTACTCTCGTATGCGGTTTAACTCAAGTGTTAACACTAGCTTCATATTCTTTTGTATTTTCCTTTAAATAAACAGCTACTGCTGTAGGATTATTCCTGCTTTAGATTATATTAGACATAGTATCTAGATATTAATCACCTATCTGTAAAAAAAATATATAATAATAAAAGTCTTCAAAATTCCGTACACCAAATCATACAATTAGTCTTATAAAAACGAATTTTACCTGTGGAAGTATATCATATCATCATTAATGAAATATAAAAAAAAATGAGAAATGTTAAGAATAAATTAAAGGTTTTCCAAGATAAAAAAAAAATCAAAACTGAACGAATCAAACTCATTTTATTTTAGCGCTACGTAGACTGTAAATTTAAATTATTAATTAAGAAACATGAATACATTTAATTCAGAAAAATCTAAGCTACGGATGTAGTTTTTTCTTATTTCTTCTTCTTATTTTTTATTTTTAAAAAACTTATGTTTCCCAAGAGCGGAGGGGAGCGGCTCCAGTTTTGGCTATTGGTCGCCATAATTGTCGGAATCCGACTTTTTGTCCAAAGGCACAACAATTTAGACCAGGGGTTCCCAACCTTTTTCCTACATCGACCTCTTTTAAGAGAATGATTTTCTTCATCGACCCCTCACATTTTTCTCTATAACATACAGCATACAATATAAATACTTTACTATTAGCTTCATACTTTTGGCCATAAAAACGGTTCTAATTGTAGTATCGACTTCGTTTTTAAAAAAGATTCCTTACATTCAATTTTTTAAAATTAAATCATAATAAAAAATTGAGTTTATTTTTTGAAGGTTTTAAAGTGATCTCCCCACGAAAGTCCTGTTTCTTTCCCGATTTCTGCCTAGTGTTGGTACACAAATCAAAGCCGACGGCGGCATTTGACACATATACAAAAGCGTCCTAACATTCGATTTTAGATGCGTGGATTACTCCGCCCTATGCAAATCTGTATTTGTAGATATTAAATCGGATATTATTATGTAATAATTGCATGCCTAACAAATTAAATTAAATTTTAAAACAGAAAAATTTATCATCGCCACCAATAAACCCAGACCCTTTTTCAACTTCCATCGACCCCCAAGGGGTCTACCTGAACCCCGTTGGGAATCCCTGATTTAGACCGAGCATCACCAGAGACGACGTCAGGGAGACTCGAACCCTCCTCCCACCTTCTACAAATCCCACGGAGGGAGAAAACTTATTAACACAAGCGTTGAATGTCAAAATTAATAGTAGATAATTACAAGATAAAATGAACTTTTTATATACCATGTTTTTAAATTTTCAGTTGAATCATATAAACTTGTATATATTAATAAATACTTTTTAATTTATTTTGATGAATTATCCCAACAACTTGAAAGAAAATGATGTTAATTGGAAGTTAACTTGCGTTTAGCTTTTTGTTCCCGTCCCGGCCGTTAGATGGCTGCACCAGTCTGCAAAACAAATTTAAATGAAAATGAATTCAATACTGCTTAAAGATGGCTAAAAGTATTAAAATAATGCATTGTCATCGTGTTCTGAGCTATTCTAAAAGTTTCAAATGTCTAGCTAGTCGGGAAGTTAGTTAAAAATCGATTACAACATTTGTACAGGGCAAACACATACACAAACAAACAAACAAGAAAGCGAGTTAATAAAAACATGGAAATTAAGTAATTAAACTTATGATCATTTGGCAACTTTCTTTCTTGAAGCATATTTAATAAAGCAGTATTGATAAAATCAGAGAAATCCATGTTTTCTATTACACCGCATTTACACAGTCGCGATAGCGGCGAGTCGAATCTCTGGGGGGGGGGGGGGCGAATGTGTAAACGGTGTTGTCGCTGTTTCTCCTCGCCAGTCGTGGCGCTCTCTTCGGGCACGGCACGAGTCAAAGGGGCGCCGGGGTGTCAATGGCGCCGGGGGTGTCAAAGGGGAGAATGTGGACGGGGAGTTGCGAGTGGAAGCCTTTTTCACAGCGAGAGGCGGGATTGTGAGATGTCATTCGCGTAGATGCAGGAACGTGACTAATGTTTCGCGAATGTCTTGGTGGCGCGATCGCGAATGTGTAAATGCGGCATTAGATATCAAAATGATCACAGGAAAACTGTTTTATTAGGAATTATATACATAAAGGAATTTTGTCTCAAATCAAACATTCATCGAGCTTTGAAGTATACGGTAAATGAAAGAAATCAAATTAATGTTGTTTCGTTTCTGTATGAATTATAAACTTTAAGAATTCATTTCTACCGGCAAAAAGGAAAATTTTTCAATTTAAGTAAACCTAATACGATATAAATTTAAATCAGTTCATTAATGCAAAAGTTATGAACCAAAATTATCTATTAGAATAAACTGGGTAATTATATACACTTGCTAATCTAGATTTATAGTTTTCCGCAAAACGTTTGATGATAATATCCGTTTCCTCTACATTTTTTCCCTTTACAACTATTTTCCTCCCTCGATTTCAGCTGCAGATAATCCTTTCCTACAAAATGATGTCGTCTAAATACCTGCTTACGTGAGTTTCTGCATGAAAATTATTTGAAGGAATTTCTAATTCATGCACTTTTTGGAATCTCCATTTAACGGAGGATTACAAGGCATTATTAATGTTACTGTATTAATAATACTTTGTAGAAAAAATACTTTGAAAGAATATTTTTTACTAACATTTGAATTTCTTGTGCACTCACTCAAGGGTAATATCGCTAGTAAAAGCTGTCTTAATAATGTAAAATCATTCTATCTCTAATAATAAAAGCTGCACTTTCTTCAATTATTTAATATTACACATTCATTCTCACAATACACAGTTTATTAAGCTGCTTTTTTTATGATATTACACCAAGATTCAATTCTTGTGCATCTTCATTATTTTAAATGCCTGGAAAGAATACAGTCATTATGGGCAAGTGCAAAGTAGATGACTAATATATATATATATATATATATATATATATATATATATATATATATATATTCAAGTGGTTATCAAAATAATGGAAACCCCTATCAATATCAGCGGTGTTTATGAATGTGCTTCGTATTCCTTAAAAAACAAGTCTGGCCACCGTTTTTTTTTATATAATATAGTGTATGTATTTTTCTACTGTCAGGTAGCAGTAATGAAGCTAAGGGCATCTTGCTTTTTTGGGGAACAGCGTAAAATGTCAAACCTTGCAGACCTTGCGAAAAGGGTAAATTGTTGGAGCGTGTTTAAATTGGAGTATCTCTTACTGCAACCCCCAGGTTAATGGATGTTTTTCGAGCTATGGTATCAAAAGTCATGATAGCATACAGAGTGCACGGAAAAACATCCTTTGCCAAACAGAATAGTGGATGAAAGGGAGAGCTGAGCGAAAGAGACGGACGAGGTATTGAAGCAGATTGCGACACGAAGAAAGAAAACAACTGCAACTAAATTCACCGAAGCTCAATCTGCAACTGCATTTTCCGGTATCAACCATCAGAGGTAGAAGGGAACTTCACAAACAAAGCTTTACGGAAAAGTAGCTATTCCCAAACCACTCGTAATAGATGCCAATACAAAATATCGTCCACAATGTTGCCATGAGCGCAAATCCTGGTCGAGTAATATGTCGAAAAACAGTATTTGGACCGACGAATCCTTGTTCACATTGTTCCTCGCAACAGGATGTGCGTATGTCTGAAGAACATCTACACAAGCGTAAGATTCTGGTTGTCTTATCTCAACTGTCAATCATGGAGATAGATCTATCAGGGTTTGGGATGGCATCTCATGGTTTTCTTCAGGCTCTATTGTAACCCTAAAAGAGAGACTGAATGCGAAGGACTATGGCGAAATTTTAGCTCACTAGTCCATCCTATGGTGCAAACATTATTTCTTGCAGGAGATGGCGTTCTCCAGGAGGATAATCCCCCTATACATACAGCTAAATTTATCAAGTATTGGTTTGAAGAGCATGAAAAAGAATATCTTATTTTGCCCTGTACAACCCCCCCCCCCCCCCGACTATATATCATCCAACCACCGTGATCTGTATAAACGGATAGAGCTAGGTATCGATATCCACCACAGCATCTCTACAGGAACTTTCATGATTTTTCCATGAAGAATGGTATAATATATTCTTAACCGCTATTCATGACTTGTATAATCCAATTCCAAGGTGAATCAGGTGGTATAACATGAAAAAGGTGATTCTGCGTCGTATTAATAAAGGTTTTCATGATGTTTCTTAGTGTTTCCATTATTTTGATAACCACCTGTTTATTTCTATACACCCTCATGTCCATAAATTAAGGATAATGCCAGCTCCGGCAAATAAAGGTTCAGAAACAAAACAAACGTGACTTATTCATAAAGCCCATTTATGAAACAAAAGAAAAAGAACAAAAAAGATGGTGTATGTATGATACCATTCATAAAAACTACGATTTTTGCTCCCTGGAACAATTGTAAAAAATATCTCCTTGACAAAAACTTAATATTACATGGTTGGTATGATGGTTAATACAGTGTATGTCTCCTATGCGATGAAATACAGTCCGTACAACGCCTAGGCATGCTGAGTATCAAATTATCGAGCTGATCTTGGGGAAGATTACTCCACTCAGCTAGCAACGCTCTCCCAAGTTCCGGTACACATGTAGGAGGTGGTTCACGGGCAGCAAATCGTCGGCCAAGCATGTCCCACACATGCTGTATCGGATTCAAGTCAGATGAGAATGCTGGCCATTCCATACGGGTGATATCCTCAGATTGAAGGCATTCGTTTACGATGTTTTCTCGGTGAGGACGGGCGTTGTCATCCATAAACACAAATTCTGCGCCCATGGCATCCCTAAACAAACGTACATGTTGTTCCAGAATGATGTACCGATAAATGTGGCCGTTCATGGTTCCGATTTGAACATGCAGATCCGTTCTGGAGCCAAGTATAATTCCACCCCAAACGAGCAATCCTGCACCACCGTAACGGTGTCGTTCAATGATGTTGTCTTGGTGGTAACGGGTACCTGGCGTTCTCCATATGAAAGTCCGAGGTGAATCAGACGGCAAGCTAAACCCGTACTCGTCGAAAAACATCACACAAGCCCACTGTGGCGATGTCCACATTGCATGTTCTCTTACTCCAGGCTAATCGCTGCCGACAGTGGGTTGCCGTGAGCGGAACACATCTGACAGGCCTTCGAGCATATAGACTAATATTTCCCAAACGTCTGCACACGGTTTGCCTTCAAACTGTGGTACCCGTGGCTGCAGATAGCCGACGAGATAGGTCAGATGCTGTGCTCCATCTGCTTCTTTTGACAGTTACTGCCAAATGCCGGTCTTCATTCGGCGTTGTAACTCGGGGGCGACCTGTACTGTAACGTCTACTGACATTTCCATGACCTTGGAATCATTGCCAAAGCCTAGAGATGTCACTTTGGGCAATTCCAAGTTTCTCGGATACTTCCATCTGAGTACGCCCACATTCCAGGCGGTCGATAATTCTACCACGTAAAAAATCATCCACATGCGTCCTCTGTGTCATAACTATTCGGTTATGGCACTTAGCAGCTTGTGAACAAATTTACTTCATTGCTACCATTCCTTATATACACCTCTCTTACACCCTCGTCATTGTGAGGTACTATCGGCGTCATCAGGTGGTTTCTTGTAATTTGCATATTATTCTTGAAGATGTGTGTGATAATTCTACAGGTGACATTTTTACTTTAGAGTTCGATTTCCGTGTGATTCTGAATTATCCTTAATTTATGGACATGAGTGTATATTAATATTAGTGCCGGCTCAAGTGCCCGACGTTGCCCGGGATTTTAAGATTGTTTGTTAACTAAAATCAATTTAAAAACTAAACACAGTATAAAATCCGTAGAAAAAAAACATGTGAAATGTTATACACATCTCAGAATTTAGGTAGATTCAGTTTGTCGAATGTTTATTAACCAAAATCAATATAGTCCGTATTTTTGGTGGTATTTTGTTGTTTTAATTTTATGCGTTGCTACTATTTAAAGGAGAAAAATTGCAACAAAGATAACAAAGATAGTAATAAAAAAGATAGTAAGCAAAAATAGTAATAAAGGCCAACAAAAGCACGATGATGGCACCCTTGTAGAAAATGTGTAATCCAAATGAAATTTTTCTTTTGTCCGATCTGTGTTGTCACCAGTGATTGGTGTCTTGCCTCCGTCATATGTTAATTCCCTCCGTGCTCCCCGATCGTGTTTTTGTAGGACGTTCGCAGAGCTGTTTTTGTGCGTGCATAACGCGTTCGTTTTTTTGTGATACACTTACCGTTCCAACGCTGTTTAGGATTTTCGCATGCACTGCACATTTTGCTAAGGGAAAAAGTGGGCGTTGCCATTCAAAAATTTCAAGTTTCTGTACCTATAACCGTAACCGTCAGCGCCACTTTGTTGCCGTTCACAAAATCCTGAGCTCACAACCCTGAATAACTATATCTGAAATCTCATCTCGATCGGTTGAACGGAACGACCGCTAGAGGTCCATATATCGTCAAAGTTTTTTTATGACCACCCTGTATATATAGAGCGAAACTTCTCTATGGCGGCTACTAACTGTTCCGAAAAAAGTGGTCGTTTTGAGGGGTGACCGTCGAAAAGAGGTTTCTTCGATAACATTGGATCTGCATTGAGTCTTTTATCGGTTCTGAACAAAATATGGCTGTTTAGAGGGGTGGCTGTCGAGCAAAGTAACCGCTAGAGATGTGTTACAGTATATATACTTGGAGATGTAAACAACATTAATAAAAAACAGGAAAAAAGGGCAACAACAAAGATAAAATGATAGCAATGGGCAAACTTCCATAGGAAGGAGTATTTTCAGCTCTGGTTTGGGGGGAAAATGGTGCTAACATAAACGTTTAAATAAAGAAATTTATTCCATTTTGTGATGTAGGATCTTGTAAGTAAAGAAAAAAATAAAATAAAAACAACCTGACGCTGGACAATTCATCAGCCATATGAAAAAAAAAATAATTGGAAGCTGTCGGAACAGAAGCATCAAAGAAGAACAAAAGCACGACTCTGACAAGAAAACCTTTTATCACAATGTAATCGTGATAGATGTATTATTGTCGCAGAGAATTACACATCACCGTTGCAATGAGAGGTTCAACGTGCTTCTGCTAGCGTCTGCATTTTACCTTTTTGAGTTGATTTCGATCCTTTTGTATGGTGAATTTTTTCTATTTGCTTGAAGTAACGTATTTATCCTTAGGATCACACATTTCAGAAAAAGATCCTTCGTTAAATGTTAAGTTGACACTGTTAGAAAAGAGATGGTGTTATTAAAGTTTAATAGTTATTACTACTATATAGCTTCATATATTAGTATGAATATACTATGAAGTAATACACTATCTGCCAATAAGTATTTGGACATTCATGCAAATGACGATATCTGCAGTCCTGATACAAGTAACGCCCTACTCCGTTAAATATCGTGTAGGAAACAACATTAGCATTAGTTGCATGCAAGATGCCATGAAGTGGAGAGTTATATGATTTCGAGAAATGTGTAATCATCGGGTATCACAAAAATGGCCGATCCTTAAGGGACATATCTAGCGAGCTGAATTACCCATAATCGACAGTGGCCTATGTGATTCAGAAGTGGAAGGTGAGCCATCATTGTTGGAATGTGCCCCGAGTCGACAGATCCACGGAACTGGGAGATAGAGAACGACGGGTGCTGTCCAGAGAATTTCGGAAGAACTGCACCCAACTGATAGCCCACATATTCCAGGAGTTTCAGTAGGCATCCGGGAGTGTTGTTTCGATGAATACCACCCGTAACGAAGCACATCTGCTTGGTTTTCATGGTCGGGCTGCTTGATCACAAAGTCCAACCGCGCTGCTCCGTTAATGTGGTGCAAAGCACGTAGAAAGTTGACCGTAGATCTGTGGAAACGGGTTCTCTGGAGTGAAGAATTAAGGTTCACCCTCTATCGTTCGGATGGCAGGGTCTGAGTTTGGCGTCTACCTGGAGAACGCCTCCTGCCAGAATGCATTGTGCCCACAGTAAAGTTCGGCGGAGGTGGAATTTTGGTCTGGGGGTGTATCTTCTGGTATGGACTTGGACCCTTGGTCTCAATTCATGGTAAACTCAACGCCGACGCATACTGCACTATTTTAGATGACAGTGGGCTTCCTACGTTGTGGCATTTTTATGAGTTAGAGCCATATTACTTCCACAACGCCAGCTGTTATGTTGCGAGGTCCACCATAGATTGGTATGGTTACAATGGGGTTAACCGAATGGGCAGGCCTGCCCAGAGCCCAGACCTGAACCCTATCGAGAACCTCTGGGACGAGTTGGATCGCCGAATTAAGGGGTTCAACAACCGTCCAAAATCGGTGAAGGAACTTACATGTCTTCTCCAAGCCGAGTTGAAGAAAATACCACTAGCCGTCATACAAGGACTTGTGGAAAGCATGCCCCGGAGGCCGTTGTTTTAGGTAGTTCACTCTTGAATTCCAATGGGGAAAACACGAGTCAATAGAAACCTGAATGAAAGGGGGGGAGGAGGAGTGGCCATCCCATGGTCCGTCTTTAGTCATTATTTTGTTTAAGTATTAGACTGATTCAGCACCTTAAGTGACTGACATTTAGAAGAATTGTAAGCAGTTAATAGGCAATTGGGATGACTTCCAATTGTCTCTCTTGGAGGCTCTACCAACTATTGAATATGAATAAATTTTGTTTTTCTTTTCTATCACAGGTGTCTAAATACTTATTGGTAGATAGTGTATACAGTAAATTCTCGAGTTACGCGGATTCGTAGAAACGCGGTTGTAATTTTCAACTTTTTTGCGACGATAATTTCTAAGAATAGAGGTATTTCAATAGAAACGACGTAGAAATTATTGATAAATTTCGATTGAAGATCTCCAACGCAAACGCATACCGATAAGTTTTGCGCTGATACAACCAAAAGCGTTAAATATTTTTGAAAATTTAAAACACAAACGCGGTGATGATATCGGTGATGGTAAATTTCGATTTACGCGCTTTCTACTTACGCGGAATGTTCTGGAACGAATTAATCGCGTAAGTCGAGGACATACTGTACAGTGAAACTTCTCTAGAGCGGCCAGTCGTGCTTCCGAAAAGGCTAGAAAAGTTTCACTGTATTATATTTTTAGGTTCATGCAGATAAGATGTACGATTTTTCTCCCGCTACAGGAAGTTTTCTAAGCAATATTTTGTATCTTGAATAAATTGATAGGATCTCGGTTCTGCTGTTTACTGATACAAAATTTCTTCAAAACATACACGAGATCAAGGCTGTAATTTCCACGCCGATAGACTATATTCACTCGTCAGAAATCGGCTTATGATGGCCTAATGATCTATACCAAAGTTACCGACGCTGCCAGACTATGGCTGTAGGCTTTGCTGCTCTTCCAAAGGACAATTTGCATGAACTTAATGGCACGTGTC
This sequence comes from Dolomedes plantarius, assembly GCA_907164885.2. NCBI lineage: Eukaryota > Metazoa > Arthropoda > Arachnida > Araneae > Dolomedidae > Dolomedes > Dolomedes plantarius. The sequence continues at coordinate 57,616,849 of OU015495.1, read as the reverse complement.
CTGAATAAAGCAGATTCAGAGTTCAGATTCATGGCCTGAAGAAGTTCTGAGGTGCAATTTGAAAAATGGCGAAAATGGCCTAGTGCTCTACAAAATCTTCGCATAATCTCTAAAGAGCAGTGTATCTTAATCAAAATTTTCATTTTTTAGAGTATTTAAATTTTTTGTCGGCCAATAAATCTTCCTAAATTGCTGTCAGTTAAAGTTTCCTTTACAGTGTTCTTGTAAATCCTTTTTATGGATTTACACGATTAGCCTACAACACCGATGACAAAAACACAATTGAGAGCGGTTATTGAGTGATCAGAAAATTCTATACTCTCACTCTCACTTAGGAATTTCATGCAGCATTATTTTTTAAAATTTTAATTTATGTTCATATGTCTTCAATTAACATTGGGATATTAGTTAGGGAGGTTCAGGCCTAGACTTGTAGAGACCGAGTAGATGTGTAAAGGAATTACTCATCTACTCGGATAACAGAAAGTCTTAAGGTTTGATTTTAAATCCTGCCAAGTTGTTTGTCAGTTGAGTTGTGTGATGTAAATCGGGAGATAGTGTAACAAATAATCAAACGTCATTCTAGAAGTCTCTTTAGATTAAAGCAGAGGGAAAAAATGAACTTGAAAACGAATCAAAGAGAAACAAAATACACGTTTTGTAACATGAAAGACATTTTTTTCCTGTTTGAGGACGTAAAGAATTTGCTGCTTATCACTGTTTCTAAGGGTTGAGAAACATATTTAGATCGAACGTAATCAAGAGAAAATCAAAAATATGTCTATAAAATCCTTAGATAATTTCTTACGCACTCATTTAGAGGCGTCGGCACTAGAGAAAGGAGGAAACTAATGATACCTACCATTCCTAGATCTAAAACCCTACATATTTTTGAAAGAATGGTTTTGAGGAGTATTTTTTGAGAGGAGCGGTATAGGCGTAGCGGGCGTCTAACCTTTTTTTTTTGAGGGGGGGGGGGAGTTACGAATTGAATCCCGTTAGGGCAGTCCTCAGCGCATTGACTGCCGGACAATCCTTAAAATATGAAATTTTTTTTTTTAAATTGAATAACAATAGAATTTATGTTTGAGTAGTTTTCAAAAGTTATACAATGAGAAAAATAAATATGATATAAATGAAATGAGAAAAAAGATATAACATTGAATTTTTGTTATGGATCATATGATTGTTAAAAACTATGTTAAGGCTAAAGACATAATCGGAATCTTCAGTTTCACAGTTTGAAAAAGCGGGAAAAAACCAACTTTCTTAAAAGTTTTCTACCATTTTCCGATTTTAACTGAACTTCTATTAACGTTCTAATTTTTTTCAAGTTAAGCTTGGGGGGGGGGGGGTATTATGGAGAGCGTAAAACTGTACACATTTTTGAGTTATTTAGGTTTTTCAATCACGATGACGTCACAAAAATGATCAGTATTAGCAGGATCAAATGGGCACGACAGTTACAGCCAATAGACTGAAACAAACAAAAAAAAAAAATTAATGCTTCTCTCTAGGACAGGAGTCTACAGGGAAGAAAAACACGTAATAATACTAACTTGTTTTAAGTTGGAAAGACTGTATGGGTAATGATTTTGAATCATTGGTGTAACGAACTGGAGAGCGACTGTCCTCAACAGAACAACTAGGAATAGGCTTCTGGAGCAGGCCTATGCTGACTGGGCGCTGTCGTGCCAATGCTCATGATGCTTGTGACGGCCAGTGTAAAAGTAAAAGGGATTTTGGCCAAGGTTTCGCGTTCCGTAGTGTTATCTCTTGAGTGGCGGACAGTGTGGTGGAAATCTTTAACTCATCCCTGAAACGAACCGAATCTAATTCTTTTTTTATATGATCCCCTTTTTCCATCTCTGTCGGCTTGATTGGTTGGTTTACTTCTGCCATCTTTGGCTACAAAAGAGGCCATGGACAATAGCGTTCGGACGAATATCAGCAGTTCGATACCGTCCCACGGTTTGAAAATGTAATGCAACTGCACATGTGTCAGTGCCGCTGAGGTCTTGTGTTTGATTCCGTGATTCTTTGTAGAATGTGTAATATATGAGATAGATGTGTAATATATTATGAGGTAGGCAAAAAGATCAAATGTTATAATACTCATTAAGTAATCTCTTAAAGCTATCAGCCCAAGTTGACCCGATTGTTGCCGAACTGTCTTGTTTTGCACTACACGCCTTAAGGGTGTCGTTTAGCTTGTTGGTTGGTTCGCTTCCATCATCCTCTGTGACACGACCTCTTAAGGCTGCTGTGTACTTATCCTATTGGACTCGCACACCTCAATGTTAACCTATGGAGAAATGTGTCTACTATTGACAGCTACATAAATGCCGATAATCCAATAAAAATGATATTTTCAGATAGCCGGAACTTTTCTGCACCTTGCAGCAGGATTCATTTTATAAATTTCGTCCACCAAATTAATTTAGGCGCGTTTCAAACACATTATACCAGATTCCCCTCGAATTGGGAACCACTGCTCTACAGCTTTATAACCATTGGTACGCATACTACCAGTTGGGAACCTCTGCTCTACAGCTTTATAACCAGTGATACGCGTACCACCAGTTGGGAACCTCTGTTCCACAGCTTTATAACCAGTGGTATGCTTACCACCAGTTGGGAACCACTGCTCTACAGCTTTATAACCAGTGGTACGCGTACCACCAGTTAGGTCTAACTGCTCTACAGATTTATAATTATCACTTACGGGATTTCTTTGTTCAGAGGTTGACATTTTTCTGACTGTATCTGTTTGATGTATTGCGATGATTGCTTAAACGAATAAAAACAGATAAGCGAATCATGCCCCTTGTAATTTCTTTTAATATTTTCTTTCCCGCTCCAAGTAACTGTTCCCTAAGGCTAATGAACTTTGTAGTGGAAGACCTGTATTTCTACTTTCAGAATGCACCCTCTTGACATTTTCTCTTTGCTGTCGTTATTAAAGGAAAAAAAGAAAATGGGATTTATTTTCTTGCTCTCCGTCGTGCAATTTTGAGACATCACTGATTTATTGTCTTGTTGAGCATTGTGTGATTCACTCGTATTTATCATCTAACTTGTTCTTACGATGGAAAAGGAAAAAGATCGACAGCTTGATTTTTTTTTTTTGTGTTCCCCAGATAACTCTCAATCCTTCTAGAAATAACGAAAAGTTAAAAATCATACGAACCATTTCAATGACATTTTAGTTCATTGTAAATCTGATTCTACTTAAGAATCGATTTATTTTAATCTAAACTTTTTTTTTAAAATGCTGTTACTTTTCTATGTATAAGCAAGGACAATAGTAGATTCACATATCGCATGCAATGAAGTAAATAAACTCATCCAGAGAAATTATTTCCATTTCTTATGTTAGCATACATGACTCAAATAGTAGTCATCTGAAATATATTTATATTTAAACTAGGAGGGTACGCAGAATTATTAAGCTGTTCATTAATTTTCTTACCATTACTCTACTATTCGGACCCGAGGTAGCCTATAGGTAGCGCGTCGGCTTTCGGTAACGAGGGTGCTCGGATCGAATCCTGACAAGCGCCGTTAAATACCTTCGTGTCTAAGCCGGATATGGGCACTTTAAACTTTAGCTTACGGGGCCCATTTTTCCGATTCCGTTAGAACGGGAAATTTCATACCCCGTTTGTAAGAATGGCCATTAAGGGATTTATATATATATATATATATATATATATATGTATACATGCATACAGTGGAATCTCCATCTATCGTTTTTTAAGGGACCAACTGAACTGAACGATAAATGCGGAAAAAACGATAGATGTGATAACATAACAATACTAGATGATGATCGTCGGTACTGGGTGAAATAAACGACACAGACTGGAAAACGATGATTTGGAGAACGATCGATCGAGATTCCACTGTATATATATATATATATATATATATATATATATATATATATATATATATATATATATATATATATATATATATATATAATCTGTGGCTTGGTACAAGAAGTGCCTAAGTCAGTTTTTTCCAAGATGACTTTGTTTGCTTATGTCTCTTTAAAAAAAATATTATTTTCAATGTAAGAAGTACTCAAGTCTATACGATGGTTTAGAAATCCCCTTTAAAGCACACACACACACACACATATATATATATATATATACATGTGTGTGTGTGTGTGTGTGTGTGTTTGTTTGTTTGTTTTCGTTCGTTCGTTAACTCTTGGACCCGTATTCTTGGGATACATGCTATCCCACCCCGTAAAGAAAAGGTTAAATCAGTAGACCTGAGAGTCCTTCTATGAAGTCAGTGGGTGGGGAAGGTACGATCCTCCCAGATGTCGCCCCTGGGGGTGCTCGATCAAAATTGAGGTGGTGCCTAGCCAAGTCGTGGTGCCATTATAAACAGGAGCCGCACTATTCAGCCCAAAGCCTATATGGACCTAGTCTGGAACTACCGGCAAGGAGCATCAGTAACAACAAAAACATTTATTTTATTAAATCTCATTAATATCCTTTTCAAATTAAGTTTGTTAGTTAGAGTCAAGGTTTGTTAATCTCCAGAGAAAAAAAAATTTCGCCGTTTGTGTCACATAAGGAAGATAAATTTATCCTTAAACAGTCCAATGAAACAATCAACTCGTTTTCTCTCTATTCTAAAAAAAAGTAACTGGCGCCGCCGCCGCCGCCGCCGCTTCAAAAGCTTGTCACGCTATCTCCTCCGAAACCACTGGGGGTATGGGGTCGAGACTGATACCAATAGATGCAGAAAAATGCGTGGAAGAAAGTTAGATATGTCTCATCTTCGTCGGACTTTAAGTTTTTTTTTATTTTATGTTTTGTGGTAAAATATTGACTTTTTCATGTTCAGGTTACGATAACTCGCCAAAAATTAATCGTAGAATTTTGATCTTTTTACAATCTAAGACTACAGACATTTCTCCTTCAAACCAGACCTCATATGTTTAAAAATAATTTAAAACAGACTAATATTTTCATCAAAATATTAAACCCACTTTTTCGAGAAATATCGTCACATATGTGGATGTAATATCGATACTCCTCGAGTTTTTACCTTACAAAGAAAATATTTACATCATCTGGAAGATGAAAGCTTTCTCATTCATATAAACCTCATTTCAAGTCTCTATCTTAAAATTTTGATTTTTAATTAAATTTTAAAGCTGAAACAGTGATTCAACAGTGATTCCCCTTCGCATAAGGGTGACTGACAACAGTAAATGGCTGTTACATTGCCCGAGAATCACCCCTATGTATCTCGCTATTAGCCATAACAGAGGAGCGAGCGTAGCGAGCCTAGGGGCAAAGCCCCTAGTCATTCAAAATAATATTGCAACCAATTTTAATTAATATGATATTTAAAATCATAGTGTATTTATGGAATTTCTTACATAAGTAATTCATGTAAACTATTTTTCCCGCTTTGTTTTCGTTTTTGAGTAGAAATACTTCCATATTGGAAACGATTTAACCCAGATTAATTCATTTGCAAACGGATTAATCTGAGCAGTCTTGACTTAAATAAGTCTAAGGTAGGCAACCGGTTATTTTTTCAGTTTCAGCCTCTAAACGATCACATAGCAAAACCGATTAGCTCAGGAATAAACGTTTGAACTTTATGGACTCGTAAATTTGTATTTCAAGTTCATCGTGTGAAAAAGATTTTGATAGAAGCCGCGTTGGGATGGTGTAACGTTTGGGAAACTGAAACAAAATGTTACGTAAAATTCGAAATCAGACCTCTTTTGAAATCTATTCACCTGCTGAATTCGTTTCAAAAAAAGATTATGTTACGTGTCATAGCATTTGAGTGAAAAACAGTAAAAGCAGTTACACCTGCTGTGCTCATCAGTCGATTTTAAAATGAACAACTCGTACAGAGTGATGTCGTGATAGCGAATGGTTTTAAACTAAACTTTTTTAGGTGATTATTTTTAATCGTTTTTTCAAAAAATCTGGTTGTGGTAAACACCTTGTCTTTTTTTTGGAAACGATTAGTGATTGAAATGAGTTACTGATTTGTTTTTATTTTCATATACTTAAATATGTATTCACAATGTGATTATATACGTCGAGTTAGCTGATGACTTTTATTTAAGAACTTGCAAGGTTTATTTACTTGTAATGAGTTGTATGTTTTGTATTATAAAGGTATGTTTAGTTTTTTTGTTTAATTTGTGTACAACCATTAGCTGCGCGTTTACACCCGGCGTTATCATCATCTATTATTCTACTAATTTTTTTCCCTTCTTAAAGATAAGTTAGTATTGCCTTTTCAGAGTGAATCATCTTTCCCATAGCATGATTTCAAGCGTTTAAAGAAGACGAAGAAATGTATTTCCTTAACGTAACTGGTAGATTACGCTTCTAAATCTTCTTACACATTTTTATTTAAGTAAAATAATGTATAAGAGGATTTAGAAACTAATTATTATTTAACTACAATAAGTAATTTTGGTCATTATTTACTTTACTCTGTTGCGATCCAAGAATAGCAAGGGTGAAACGTTTGATTAATCATGTTTGAAAAGGTTATTGTGAAAGATGACAATTTCTCCGAGGGAATTTTGAGGCTGTAAATGAAGTCTTCTTGAAAACTAAGTTTTCAAGAAAGTGCAATAGGGTTTCTGATTAGTTTTGTACCATCATTAGTAAGATAATTATTAAGAGCAGTATTGGATAATATTTCCCAATTAGCTTATTGGTTATGGTATCCTATTAATGCAAGCATTAAAAGTATTGTGATTCTCGAAATATTTAATCAAATCAGGGTATTTTATACTGGAAAACTACCTTTATAAAAAAATACTTGGAAAAAATTAGAGCACCCAAATCTATATTTGATCACTTGAACAGAGTAATGGGTGTTTAAGGCGAAATTTGCTGATTATCATCATTAGACGAAAACAGATTTCCTCAATTGAGGATAAAAGCGATAATTAATTCCCGAAATTGATTATCGCCTGTACTATTTGGATTTAAGAATCTTCAACTCATATTATTTTTCCTTGTTCTTTTTATATAATTTAAAAAAATACGGGGTCAGCTTGCTGGTCTGCTAGCTTATACACACAAATATTTCCCTAGAAATATGCATTTGTTCAGCTGTCGCACATATAGTAATTTTACCTCCCGAAATTATTCATGTATGATAAAATGAATGTCTTAATTTGTGCCCAAATCAGGTGTATGGGGATTCAGACAGCTACCGAGCTATTTGAACATGCATTTTCAAATAGCACAGATAACAAATAAATATGCAAACACTCAGAGTTAAAACTCATCTCGTTATCAGTGACGAAATACAGTTTCTTACCAATGGCACATTAGTAATTTGTTTCTATCAAGTCATCTACCTTACCGAACATTGTACTTTTATGATGACTAAACGTGCTCTAAAATTAGATTAGTAATCTAGCCATGTTTTGATGAAATGTTTCATCATCATCATCATCATCATCATCATATTTGGTACGACAGCTCCACGTGGGCCCTGGCCTTCTCTAGAAGTTTTCCCCAAACTACCCTATCACCAGCCTTGGATCTCCAGTTCTCAACCTTCATGGCACTGAAGTCCGAATCCAGGCAGTCTCTCCATCTCTTTTTTAGTCTTCCTCTCTGTCTTTCACAGAAGGGGACTGCTGTAAAAACTTTCAATGGTACTATCTCTGAATCCATTCTCAAAAGATGACCTGCCCATCTCATTCTGTTCAATTTCACAAATTTCACTACGTCTTCATTTTTAAACAGTTTGTATAGTTCAAAATTGTGTCTATTTCGCCAAATACCGTTATCAAGGACACCACCAAAGATAGCCCCCAAAACTCTTCTTTCAAAAATTACCAGAGCCTTCTCTTTCCTTGACGTCAATGGCCATGTTTCAGAGGCATATGTCAGCACTGGTCTTTAAGAGTCTTGTACTGTATAGCAAGATCTTTGTTTTTCTTTTGATAAGATGAGATTTAACCAATGGCACATTAGTAATTTGTATCTATTCAGTGATCTACCTTACCGAACATTGTACTTTAAGATGACTAAATGTGCTCTAAAACTAGATTAGCAATCTAGCCATGTTTCGATGAAACGTTTAACCAAGTTTATTTAATGATGAATGACGCATTGGTATTTACTTGCCAGCATTGAATTCCACGAATTCCAACCGGATGACAGAAAAGTTTCACGCGTTTTTAAATGAGGCATCCCGTTGAGAAAAGCGAAACTGTTGGAAAATATTTCTGCCTGACGAAATGCAAGTTCGACTAGCCAAAAAAAAAAAAATAAATAAAAAAAAAATAAAAAAGTAAGTTACAGAAATTAACGTGTTGGACAACTTGAATTTTGAAAGGATAATTCTAATCCTTCTTCCTTTACTTCAAATTTGAAGTAAAAAGTCTTTATTTTGTTATCCTATTATTTTTTAATCTGTTAACGAAAAAAAAATACTAAATATTTTCCTTTCGCTCAGATCCTTGTTACTTAAGTTGTTTGACGGATGGACATACTATTTTTATTTCTCTGATTTTAAACTTTGATACTGCTGTTGATTTTAAATATGACATTTCAAAAAGTGGCTGTTAGAATTGTATTTGATTTTCGATGTATTTACATAACACGCAGCCAGATATAATAGATTGGAATGAATCTCTGTTTTTGATTAATTTGCACGTTTTGAGAGAGCTTTACACCCTGATTATGATGGTTATGATGCATAACTTGTGTTCTGCATCTGATGTTTTGTTTTGCAAAAGAAATAGGTGTATTTAGTATTTAGAGATTAAATTAAGCAGAAATAGATATTCTCTAACGAAACTATTCATAAACTTTTCATGTAAGTTGCTTGAAGGTATTATTTTTTAAATCTTTTATTATAGTTATTATATTATGATGATTGTTGTATAATGTCATCGAATTAAAACGGGATGGTACATTTGTGATGATGGTCAACACATACATCAGCATTTTTGATTGTTTGTTTGTTTTTTCCATAGCTGTTGAACATATTAATCAGTTCTTATAATGTTGTCTATTTCGTTGTTATGCACGTGAAGATAAATTAATTTAAAGTATCAGAAAAAGAAATCACATGATCAGAATTTAATAAATTAAATTATAAAATTTAATCTTTAAAAATTCACCAAAAATCATCAGAAAATGGAGGTAAAGATTCGAAAAAGATTTCATTTTAAAAGTATTTTTATGATCTTTCTCGTAATGTAGATTTTATAACCCTAAAATTATTATTTTAAATGAAAACTTTAAAAAAGTTACTAAAACAGCTTAAAAATTTAATTTGAAAAAATCTAAAGAGAATTTTTCAAAAATCTTTCTTAGTGCACCCCTACACTATAAGAATTTCAGCCCTTTAGGTCCAGCGGTTTGGTCTGTCAGTCAGTCAGTCAGTTACGGAGCTGTTATTTATATATATTTATATATATATATATATATATATATATATATATATATATATATATATATATATATATATATATATATATTCAGCCATTGTTGATATTGCCAGGGCTCGTGTTGAACTTTTTACGCGAATTTAATTTTTTAAATGGAAAATGGCAACGTTTCGTGCAAAATATATTCGTTTTTAGAAATATACGATACTGATTATCGCTCTCTCACACACACACACACACACACACACATATATATATATATACCCACTTCGGTAGGTTTTTGTAAGCATTCATGATTGAATAACATTGCTTCTTGAAAAAAGATAATGTTTTTTACAATGTGCTATGCACTACTGACCAGACGGACGTAAGCCCTTGCACATGATTTCATCAGAAGTATGCCATGTATTCGTATGCTGTGCGCCATAATTTCTCTTTTAATCACTGGGCAGTGAAATTACAAGAGTAAAATTCAGTGGCCACCGGTCGGCTGTTTCAGGCTATAGTTTTCGATCTGGATTGTTCAAGTTTAACACATAGATAATGCAGAATATTATAGGCATTTTAGCTGTTTTCATATTTTTTATATTTAGTTATTTAATATCAGTTTTGTAGTTAGCAGTTTTTTTTGTGTTGCATAAATATATATATATATATATGGAAAATTAGCCATAAGGATAATTTTGCTTAAATTGAACTGCGTAATATTTTTAAAATTTGTAAGAAACATTCAAGGAGAGCTTCGATAAAGAAGTAGGATTACCTTGAACAAAGTAATCGTTGCTATCAGTTGTAAAATTGTTTACCAGCTGTTTCTATATAGATATCTGAATGGAATTTGTGTGGTGTCTGTTTAAACAAGTTTTGCTACTAAAAATTTTATGTAAATGTATTAATGTTAGCCAGTTTTTGACAAAATATGTAGTTTACGTTAATTTATATAATAAATGAAAATTACTGGCCCGATAAATGTTGCGAACATATAAATTATAAAATATACAAATTATGAAAGGGTAAAAATAATTTAAACATTCGAGGGGGACTAAAATTATTAATATGAAATTTTAAAAATTCGCTTCATTTTATGATCGTTTCGTAGTTTAAGAAATTATACAAATTGTCTGCAATTGCTTTCCGTATTACTCGTCCAAGATTATATTTTTATTCCATATCTAAAGCTGTCGTATTAGAGAAATCCTCAAATCTTTCATTCCTATATGTATTTATGCAGCATTTGTATGTGATTTTAAAATTTGTATGTGATTAGTAATGCGTTATCATCTAAAATGATAACACATTATTAATTTTATGCAGCAGTTGTATGTGATGCAGCACATTTATGTGATTTTAATATATGCAGAACTTGTATGTCATTTTTAAAAAATTACTAATGTGTTATCATTTACAATGATAACACATTACTAAGTTTATGCAACGCTTGCATGTGATGCAGCACTTGTCTGGGATTTTAATATTTATGCAGCACTTGTATGTCATTTAAAAAGGTTAGTAATGTGTTATCATCCTAAATTCAATACGAAGTAAACTTTCTCATGGGGTATTGGCCTAAGTAATTGCTGTGTGTACGGGTGTGCTACTAATTATGAAGCTAATAATCTTTTATGTTGCCGCACCTTCGTATGTCGTAGAATTCACATTAACTGTAACAACAAAAATTGCTCGTCAATAACACTTAAGCTGAATCTACGAGTTTGCAATGAAAACTATACTCGAAAGTAATTCGATGTGAATATTTTATATATATATATATATATATATATATATACATATATATATATATATATATAATAGCTGAAAACCCGCACTTCGCTACTGAGTACATTCCAATTAAATACAACGGTCAATGTATGTAATTAATGCCAAATAAATAAATAAATAAATAAATATATATATATGTATATATATAATTATAAAAAATACAACGATCAATGTATGCAATTGATGTAAAAAACAAAAAAATGTATTTATAAAAAAAATCATAATGGATATTTTTATACATCAAATAATGTAGAAGAAAATATTCAAATTAAATCTAATACAACATACTAAAGAATATAGTACAGTTTGAGGAACATTTCTTTTACTGTATTTTAATATTTTTTTGGATAATGGCCGATCGCCTGCAGCATTAGCAAGAAAAAAAAATAATTTTTTTTGTCTATTTCGTTATGCACGTGGCGATAAAATAATTTAAAGTACCAGAAAAAGAAATCACGTGATCAGAATTTAATAAATTAAATTCTAAAATTTAATCTTTAAAAATTCACCAAAAATCAGAAAATGGAGGTAAAGATTTGAAAAAGATTTCATTTTAAAGGAATTTTTTTTATCTTTCTCGTGATATAAATTTTATAACCCTCAAATTATTATTTTAAACGAAAACTTTAAAAAAAGTTACTAAAACAGCTAAAAAATTCAATTTGAAAAAATCTAAGAAGAGTTTTTCAAAAATCTTTCTTAGTGCACCCCTACGCTATAAGAAGAATCGCCATGTAAAATTTCAGCCCTTTAGGTCCAGCGGTTTGGTCTGTCAGTTAGTTACGGAACTGTTTATATATATATATATATATATATATATATATATATATATATATATATATATATATATATATGATATGTACGCGAATAACGTATTCTGTATATCCCAAAATTTTGCTTTAAATAATTGTGCTGCCGGAAACTGAATAGGAAATGTTATGTTACGGCTGAAGTGAAAGGGAAAGAACAAATCGGGAAAAAGAATAAAAAAATAAAAATCGGTTGTTTGTGAAGGAAAAAAATAGGTGAAAATGTCTCTTTCAGGTCACACTTCATTTAAGTAATACTGTGATGTGTGTTCTTACATCACTGTTGTAGACACAGGAAGCATACACTTATTGTGCAAAATCCAGAGAAGCGTTTTTCTGGCTGGAAATAATTTCAAAATATCGTAAAAGACATTGCTCTATTTCAAAGTGCAGACTAACTAAATCAGAATCAAAACGCGTTGGAAAGCTTACGCATTTTTAGTTTTTATTTAATTGAATTAGTATTTAATTTGAATTTAGTATTTAATTTGAATGTACTCCGTTGCGAAGCACGGGTTTTCAGCTGGTTACTTATAAATACTTTGTTTAATATTTGTTGAGATTTTTGACTCTGAACTGAATTAACTAGGATCACCCCGCCAAATGACAACCAGTGTGCTGTTGGTGGCATGTTGTCGGCATTTCACGCATTCTTTAGCCCGTCTTCACACGGAGCAACTCAAAAGAAACTGATTACCGACTCAAATCACTAACCAGTCCGTGATGAGTCGCAACCTATGTAATTGAATGGAGCCACGCACACGGCGCAACTGGTTACAAACCCGTCCGACGGGTTTGTAACCAGTTGCGCCGTGTGCGTGGCTCCATTCAATTACATAGGTTGCGACTCATCACGGACTGGTTAGTGATTTGAGTCGGTAATCAGTTTCTTTTGAGTTGCTCCGTGTGAAGACGGCCTTACTCAACGTAGTAAACAATGAAATACGTAAAAGAAATTTCATAATAAAGTCGGGCGAATTCCAACACCATCGCGGTCACAGGGTTGACAAACACTGGTATTAGAAGAATAGTTTCCTCCGAAGTGAATTAACCTAACCTTTCCAAGAGATATTTAGAAATTTTTTTTTATCGTGTGCTTGGATACTGTAATCCAAATAAATGATCTTATTGGAGCGTGGTTCTAAATACAAATTACAACTACTTGCTTTTGACCGACTGCTTTTGACTTATACCCATTTTAAGTGTATTAGTGGATCTTTTGAGGTAAAAACAGCTATATATTTATACATACAGTGATTTCCGCTTATAAGAATCACGTTTGTTATTACTGTTTTTGATTCTTATAAGCGGTTGATTCTTATAACCGAAATTTAGGTTTTTGGACTGGAACACACACACCTATATATACATATATTAGATAATTTACCATAAAATACTCTTTAATTTACATTAACTATCTTTTATTAAATTTTTTTTATAGTTTTAAAAATAAAACTTAATTTTTAGACCTATAAGTAGATACACATGATTATAGTAAGAGAAGAAAAAAATACAATATTTGTTACAAGTTACAACATACCTGCTTAACAGTTTTAACATTTCAACTACAGGAAGGGAGCAAGAAAAAGTTTTCTACTGTAGTTTGACGTAATGAAGTTTTCAGAAGGCTGTTTATACCTCTTTCAATATTTATAGTCTCAGACGAAGATTTACTCGGACGGGTAAAGTTGCCCCCGGGTCAAGCTAATAGGACAGTGTTGTGGTAAAGCGTTTAAGGGGAAACGATTATGTTATGTCTAATAAAGAAAGGGGTGAATTTTACGACTATATTCCATCCCATCTTATCAATCTTTCTTCAAAAAAAAGAACGAACTTCGTGCCTTTTGAGGGTTTAAGTAGGTTTTTTGGAAAAATGGAAGTAAAGCGAAGAGTGTAAACTGATTCTTAAAACCGGTGGATTGATTCTTTAAAGCGAAAATTTTAACATGGAAATAATTCATTTGTTTTTGTTTTCGCGATATTGATTCTTATAAACGGTTGATTCTTATAACCAGTGATCACTATAAGCGGTGGTTACTGTATATATGTGTGTTCTGCTTAAATTCTTTGTGTTTTATGTTTTTGATTACATGCTGAAGGAGTTGAATTTTAAATGGACTTTTCAGGTAAACAATTTCAGGTAGTCTCTTCTAACGAAACTACCGCGGGTTATTAACGTAGGATTACTTATCATTGGTCACCTCTTTTGTATGTATATATGTATGTGTTATGTATATATATGTATCTATATATATGTACATATGCATATATACACATATATGTATGTCAAAATTTTGACGCATTTTGGTACTTTTCTGTTTAACTGTTTACTGCTTGTCCAAGCGATACAGACTGGGTTTGGCGCGCTGCCAAAATTATAACTCACGAGGTACGGACGGACGGTTTTAGCGACTGAAATTTTGCTTTCTGGAGGACCGTTATGGAGGAACGTAATCCTACGTTAAAAAAACAAACTAAAAGCCTCGCGTGTAATATAATGTAGTCTAGATATTTCTATTCTTGTTAAATGAAGGTAATTGAAGAAAGTGCTTTTATATGTATAACTTTAAAAAAACTTTAATTTTCTTTTTCTAAACCACTTGGAGTGGGAAATTTTGAATTGCATCAAAATTTGGAACTGATTTCTTTTTGGCAGATGTTTGATGTTGTAAAAAAAATCTTGTTGTAAAAAAGGCCCAATGTTGTAAAAAAGGCCCAAATCTTTTGAAAAAAATATATAAAAGAAATGGCGAGTATATAATGGCAGAAAATAATGGCCAGTTTTCTATTATAGTAACCAGACCCTGATTTTCCATTGGGGCCTGGTAGGCCCGGGCTTAGGGGTCCCTGAATGTTGTGGGCCCCCAAAAAAGTTTTTAATTTTAAAAGGGAAAAAAGAAAACATTCAAAATTCAAATCATTTTTTTAAATTTTACCTTTTTAAATAGCAATTTTTTTTACCTATCCTTTCAAATTTGATTGATTGGTTCATCATATGTATAATTATATGTATAATTCATCATATGTATGTTACAGTGTATATAAGGGATTAATAAGTTTTTCTGGTTGCATTGTATTGGTGTTTTAATGAAGTTAATATGTTGTATTGCTTTTTGTTATTTGATAATGTTCTACGCTTCTATGCTTCAAATAGCCAATTCTTGGTAAAATGGTACTTTCACAATCGTATACACGTACACAAGAATGTACGTACACAAGAACGTACACAAGAATGTTCTACGCTTCTATGCTTCAAATAGCCAATTCTTGGTAAAATGGTACTTTCACAATGATTCATAATTTATTTTTTTGTGCGTCAATTTTGGAAATTTTACACCCACATTAATGTTAGGGGTCCCCCATCCCGAGTTGTGCCTATAGTCAAGAATTTTCTAAATCGGGCCCTGATAGTAACAACTTGCTGTAAAATAAACCTGGATGATAATTCATCATCATCATTTGATAATGATAAGCTATCATGATAAGATGATGATGATTAATCATCATTTGATGAAATGAATCGTGGAAAATCAGATCTGCCCGAATAGAGTACGTAAAACATATCGTGTTCCTCCGTTTGTATCCTCTTAGGAAGTTGCTTTAGTCATCCCGATGTGAAAATAATGTTGCAAATATATTTCTGTAAGTTGTATTCTACTTAGTGTTTGTTTTAACGGATACATTTCTTTAATTATTTTCTCATTTTCGATTGATTTAGGTTAAGGCTGTTTCCTGTCTGTTCTATAAGTGTCGTAAGATTTCCACGAAGTCTCTTTCTTTATGCTTAGCAACAAGCCCATAAGCAGGCGAATCCTGTCGAAATATTGAAAGTTTTATTATTCTTGAACAAATCCCGTGCGGAAGGTGGTAAAATGTAAGGTTGCATGATACTGACGGGAAAATTGGTGTACATAGAACTGGGTCTGCATCTCTGCCAGTCTTTGATTCTTTTGCAATTGATTTAGGAAATGTTGAACCTAAAACAGTGAGATTTGCTAATCGGGAGGAAAAATAAGATTTATTAACCCTTTATGAGGCGCGCCTGTGTATAAAGTGCAACATTTTCATAATTTTGAATGGTTTGTTTTTACATGTAAGGTTTGAATGTTCTAAGCAGTTTATATTTATAGCTTCATCCTTTCTAAGGCAGGTCTGATTTTCTGACCCATGTATTCCTTTCCATTCATTTGTTAGTCGTGATTTAATCGTGATAAACCAGCGATTATACTGGATTACAATACGACAAAAGCAGGAGTTGATAGAGTCGATCCAATGTGCAACTATTACACGGTATCCCGCATATCACGAAGAGGGACAATCTCATTGTTTTTTAGGTTTTTGGACATAATAAGAATCCATTCGCAAGTTGTCCTTAGATCCAACAAACCGGACAGTTTTGAAATAAGGCGATTCTATCTGCATTCTTTGGCCCTTAATTGTAAATATTTCTCATTATCATCAACATTTTATATCTTGTCATAAAACTCAGAATCATGATTTTCAATTTCGAAAGAAAAAGTTTGTTACAAAAGGAATAATCAAGGTTGAAAACGACGTTGCACTTTATGCAACGCGCGCCTGCTGGTGTTCCAAAAATTGGCGCGCCCGCTGAACGGTTAAAAAGTTTTTTCCCCCCTACGTCAAGAGATGGTCAAGAGACCATAGCTCTCCTCTAGCACCCAAATACAAAGTAGCTCTGTTTTTCCAGTTGTCAGTAGTAAAACTATAATCCTTTAAAGAAGGTGCAAGTCATACGGTGATTAAAATTCATAATGTCTCCAGACGAACAAACAGGTCAGTCAGGAGAGTTTACCAAACCAATGCGGTAAAGGTGGCAGAATAAAAAGTCCTGTGAAGTGGTGATTCGAAAATTGACAGTGAAAATATGTCGAGGCAGGTCCATTAGAATAGGATTCTTCAGTAGTTGGCTCTAAATCTTTCAGCTAGCTGCTATATTGTGGTAATATTTAATTTTGTTAGCAATGCATTTGGAAATAGATTTTTTTTTTGAGTGGTTAAGACACTGGAAAAGTTAGTTGATAAAGTTTATTAATAATTACAAGATAAAAAGAACTTTTTATATACCATGTTTTTAAATTTTCTGTTGAATCATATAAACTTGACAATTCTATGTATTAATAAATACTTTTTTAAAATTTTTGATGAATTATCCTATCAACTTGTAAGAAAAGGAAGTTAATTGGAAGTTAACTTGCGTTTAACTTTTCGTTCCCTTTCCGGCCGATAGATGACTGCACCAGTCTACTAAACAAAATTAATTGAAAATGAATTCAAAGCTGCTTAAAGATGTCTAAAAGTATTAAAAAATGCATTGTCATCGTGTTCTGAGCTATTCTAAAGGTTTCAAATGTCTAGCTAGTCGGAAAGTTAGGCCGTCTGCACACGGAACAACTCAAAAGAAACTGATAACTGACTCCAAACGCGTCCGACGAGTTTGTAACCAGTTGCGCCGTGTGCGTGGCTCCATTCAATTACATAGGTTACGACTCATCACGGACTGGTTTGTGACTGGAGTCAGTTATCAGTTTCTTTTGAGTTGCTCCGTGTGCAGACGGTCTTAGTTAAAAATCGATTGCGAGATTTGTATCAGACAAACACACAAACAAGAAAGCGAGTTAATAAAAATATGGTAAAAAGGGGAAGTGAAGGATTTTGGTTGAGGGATCTTGGATACTTAACGTTTGGAGTAGTCGATTTCTAAATTTAGGAGCCCGGTCAGTAGCAGCTGTAGTGGTGTGCATGCAATCAATTTTCTATGGCCTTCGAGGTACGTAAGACTAATCCGATGCTCTCCCCTTCAGAAAGTCTTTCGCTATAGTCATCCTAAACGTATGGTAGATTGCCTCTTGTCGAAATATCTTCCTTTTTCTTCATAGGAAAAATAAGTGTATGATACAGGGTGTCCAGACTAAAGGTAACCAAAAGTCATGTCTTATTTTTACGGAACTACCCATTAGAATTAAAAAAAAATATTTAAATAGAAAGAACCTCTCGCCAAGTTTTAATATCAATCATAGATTTCTATCATAGTATCATAGATTTCGATGTGTGCAACTTTTGTAGCACGACAAACGTCCAAATGGTAATCCAGTTCTCTCCAAGTGTTTCGTAGCATATCAGGCATTATTAGACTTTTTTGCTTGGGGATTCATTAAATCCGTTGTGTATAAACAAAACATCGAAGCTGTGGATGAGTTGAAGAAGCGTATCATTCAAGCAATTCGAGTAATAACTCCTGATATGCTACGAAACACTTGGAGAGAACTGGATTACCATTTAGAAGTTTGTCGTGCTACAAAAGGTGCACACATCGAAATCTATGATACTATGATCGAAATCTATGATAGAAAAAAACTTCTCACCAAGTTTTAATATCAATTTAAATAAATTTTTTTTTAAAATTCTAATGGGTAGTTCCGTAAAAATAAGTCATGACTCTTGGATACCTTTAGCCCGGAAACCGTGTACTTACACGGCCTTACTGGGAAAACCAGATACATAATATTAGGTTAGTTTGGACATTAAACATTTATAGAATTTATATGGGACCATAACTTGCATTAAAGAGCCAGGAAGAGAGAAGAAATGGTCGCACGACGAAGTTATACAATTTAACGAGTTTTAAATTATTTTAGACATTCATTTCCATTACTTGCTATATGACATGTAGATAGATCAAATGTAGATGTAGATAGATTGGAAATTTAAAAAAAAACCAGATATTTCAAAAAAAATTTGGAAAATAAATAAGGTTGATAAAAAATATAACATTGAGGATTAATTGTTGAAGCCTTGCAATCGCAGTAATTATAGCTAATTTATTCCATTCTGTGAGTGAGATACATAAATTAATACTTCAGAATCGAACTGAGTAAGTAATGCAAAATTCTTCCTCATTACACTCCTGTTTGATTTGATAGCTAGATCTGCCAGATTATTTTTCGGAACTGAATTATTAAAAGTCAGCAAATGGCTTCTATCTCATTATTTAAAACGAATAAAACACATTTTGTAAAAATGTTAATTCATTGTTGCTCTTTAGCTTCAGTAACATTTCACAGTTTGGATTCTCACAGCTTCCGGAAAATTTTGGAGCGCGGATTATGGATGGGTTGGTTTGTTTTAAAATCCCATGATTTAAAGAAAAGAAGTTTATGAAAAAAAATCGAATGTAGGGCAATATGATGTTCACAAAGACCCTTTTTTAAGGCGAAATTTGCCGTTCTGAATTGATTTATGTAATACTCTTTGACTTTTCTGAACGTATTCATTGAACAAAATCCATGTTGTTAAGGCTGCTGTGTACTAACCTTATTAGATTCGCTCACTTCAGTGTTAACCCATGGAGAAAATGTATCTACTATTGACAG
This sequence comes from Dolomedes plantarius, assembly GCA_907164885.2. Classification (NCBI taxonomy): domain Eukaryota; kingdom Metazoa; phylum Arthropoda; class Arachnida; order Araneae; family Dolomedidae; genus Dolomedes; species Dolomedes plantarius. Next base: position 57,597,446 of record OU015495.1, on the reverse strand, counting down.
CTACATCAATGCTGATAATTCATTAATAATTACAAGATAAATAGAACTTTTTATATACTACGTTTTTTAATTTTCTGTTGAATCATATAAACTTGACAATTCTATGTATTAATAAATACTTTTTGAAAAATTTTTTGATGAATTATCCCATCAACTTGAAAGAAAATGATCAAATGCGTAATAAAGAGAGGAATTATAAGAAATTTTCAAACAACAAAATTAACTGAAAATGAAACTGGTTACAAACTCGTCCGACGAGTTTGTAACCAGTTGCGCCTTGTGCGTGGCTCCATTCAATTTCATAGGTTACGACTCATCACGGACTGGTTTGTGACAGG